>VWZO01022214.1:307866-518064 GCA_013396975.1 Bucco capensis
GCAAGAGCAGGGCGAGCGGCAGCACAGCACCTGTCTTGACAGCGGGGGAGGAGCAGAGGGGAGCGGCGGCTGGAGGTGTGAGTCAGTCTCCCGGGGACCCAGCCGCTGGAAGGAAGGAGGAATGTTTACTCGGTAGAGATGAGCCAGGTTTGCCGCCGACGGTGGGCTTCGCTGTGGAAACGCGCGCGGACTCTGCCCCGGTAAGGAGCGCGGTACCTCCCCGGCTCACCCCTGCACCTTCGCGGCTCATGCCCGCACCTCCCCGGCTCTTTCTGCTCGCTCTGTCCAGCCGCGCCGGCCCCGGCGCCCGGAGGACAGAACAAAAGTTTCCTCGTCGCCTCTCCTGGCTTGGGAGCGCTCCTCTGATCAGCATTTAACCCTTTCGCTCCGCCGCGCAGCTGTCACACCCCCATCACCCCCCCGAGTTTCGCTCTTAGTCTTCTCTACCCCTTTTAATGCCGAGCGTCAGGAGCTATCGCACCGCTCGCCTTGACTGCGGTCGGGACCGGGCGCGGGGGAGCTGCCTGCCGCGACCCCCCGCCTCAGGCTCTCCGGGCAGCAGCCGGCGGCAGCGGGCGGCCCCGGCCGACGCTGTTGTGCGCGGGAGAGACGGTCCCGGGGGGGGGGACGGACGCCGAGGGTTTCCCCTTAACCTGGAGTCTGTCAGCCCTTAACCTCTTTCTCGGGAGATGGTGCGCTTCCAGTCCTCGCGTTTCTTTTTTCCCGGAGGAAGGGTGTGAATTTCACAGTAGCAGCGTATCGGAAAAGGAAAAATGAAGGGATTTTACGCCGGGCTTAAACGTCATTCCCAGCTACCGGCATAGGCACAGATTTTGGTCTCTAATGAACCGTACGGAAAGAGCCCGACCTAGTACCTGTTTGGGGATAAGTTTGATAACAATACTTCTGTCCTGAATAGACAGAGGGGCTGAAGAATTTGGTGGCATTGTCCTGCGAGGCTCCTATCCAGTGCTTTGAGGCAGTAATTCTTGGAGGTACTATCAAAATCAAATGGGATAGAAAAACTTTTTATTATTATTCGTTGTATTTATTTCCTCTGCTCCTTTTCTTTTTTTGCCCCTGAGAATGTGTTGCAGTGCTTTCTGCAGGGCTGCTGCTGCAGTGATGCTGGCAGGATGTTGGTTTTCTCAGCCTTCCATGCCAAAGGATAAGGGGACGTCAGGAGGAGGCGGAGGGGGGGCAGGTTGTTTTGAAAGTTGTTTGTGTGTTGAAAGCCGGTGGGAAAGTTCAGGCTTCCCCATTTGGAAGAGGCAAGGCTGGGTTCCGCTCTTCCAACATGCGCTTTCCATTTTTAGCTTCATTCAGACGCAGACAGCAGCTCCTTTCCTCTTCCTCTCCTTGTTTGTGACACTTTTCTGAGGCAGCTTTTCCACAGACAGCTAAGTGGTCTCGTGGCCATGACCCCACGTTTTCTTCAGCATGGAATATTTTTTTTCTCTCTGAGGCATTAAGGAAAGGGTCTGAGAAAGGTAAAGCAGTTGTCAGCCTAGGGATTTTTTCCTCTCTGTTTTTGTTTGCTCTTCATTACTACTGAGCCTGGTGTTTTAAGGCGCTGCTTCAGTCAGAGCAGCTTCGTTTACACTGCTTTTTGGCTATTACTCAACTGTACCAACTATCCTGCATACGCTTTTAAAGTGTCACAGACTACTGTATTAGTCACGCTGTCTCAACGGAAACCACAACACTGAAGGACAATGAGGATTAAAGGCTGTTTTCTTATTTTCCAGGCTGCTACACAGTGTAGCTCGGACGCTGTGAGTTTCAAGAATCTGGTGAAAGGGAGAGAGTGGACAATGAAAATGGACATGGAGGATGCTGACATGACTCTGTGGACAGAAGCTGATTTTGAAGAGAAGTGCACATACATTGTAAATGATCACCCGTTGGATCCCAGTGCTGACGGGGGCACCCTAACTCAGGCAGAGGCTTCCTTGCCAAGGAACTTGACTTTCAAATACGCATCTAACTGCAAAGAGGTAAGCGGCAATGCTCTGGGGAAGGCTGGATTCAGACAAGGCAAATCACAATGCTTTGGAAAGTGTGTGCTTACCCTGGCTTCCATTCTTTAACACACACCCACACACCCCCCATCACCAACAGCAAATGCTGCCCACTGGCTTTTAAGATGATATCCTGATAACTCTTTTAAGAAAATGTGAGCTGGTCATCTGTCATGTAGTATTTTCACTGGAAATCACAACCAGCCTATCCCTGAAACTGATTCTGTAGCAATTTGCAAACAGTTAAATTTTCACACAATTTGAACAGCATCTGAATAAGCGTATTTAAACTGTGGGGTAGTTCTCTGTGCCAATTTCTAGACTGCTGTTTGCCAGGACCATTCATTGCCTCTGGCTCAGAGATTAAAGTGCCTCGGTTGTCCAATAAATAGCTTTAAAAAAAGTAGAGGGGAAAAAAAAAACCCAACCAACAAATTCCTGGAAATGTGTTTAATTATTTCTTTTTGTTTTCCCTTTGGTTATGAAATTGCTTTATTCTTTTTGTGAGCATGCTGTATTCCTGACTTCCTAAATTCTTTACAACTCTGGCATGTCGGTAAAGGAAGTGATGGTAGAACTGTAGCAAGCCTGTCAGAAGAGTGGCCATAGTTTAAATTAACTGTTGTTTATCTGGGACAGTATCTTCACTGGTAGCTAGCCATGCGAGTCTGTCCTATCCTTGTCCCTGGAGTGGGTACATTCTTTGTTGTTGTTTCAGAAGGGCTGGAAAGAAATGAGCCCGGATGAGCAATTTGGTTTTGTGTTTACTCCTTCATATAGAGTAGCTATTATAGCTAGGTGTGATGTTCAGCAAGGTAATAACCCAAGGGACAACCCGTCATTTCTCCTTGTGCTGAGACTTGTGGTACAGCAGCTATTACCTGTGCTTCTACTTTGGCTAAATACTGACCACAGAGCTGAAAAGAAGAGGTACACTCATCTGTGCCTATCAAATATTTCCTTCCAAAGCAGGTACTTGTTTAATCCTGCATACAGAAATAGGGCCAGACCCCCAGCTGGAGGGTATTGGCACCGTGGAATTTAGTTTGGCAGTGCATTGTACAGTGCCTACTAGGTTTGGTAAGGGGTTAAAGCTAAATTCCCCTTAAAATCACTTTTCTCTTCTCTTCTGCCCTACCCTGCCCTGCAGAACTTTGGCAGAGAAAGGACACACTCCAGAAAAAAGTGTGAAACCTTGTTTTGTGTGGTTGCATGGCTAGATAAATCTTACTGTGGTGGAGGCGGGGAGATAAAGCTGCGACTCCTCTCTGTGATATGGGAGGATTTCTTGGTTGAAGGATGAGCTTGCAGCAGGACAGCTCGGGCAGATCCTCGGCAGCCAGCTGATGAGTGATTGGCTGCTCAGGCTGCTTGCTCTCTCTGCCCCCATTCAGTCTTGCTGCCACAGTAGGAGACGTCTGAGGAGCTTTCAAAATTCCCAGTGCTGTTTGGAAACACCGCGGTGTAATTTCCTTATGCTATAGCTCAGGTCAGTGAATCAGGGTAGGAGGATTGCTGCCGTTTTTGTATAAGAGGTGTGGGGAGAGAGAAGTTGTTGAAAGATTCCTGGTTCTTCCTTGTAAATTGTGACATGTACAGCTCCCTACTAGTGGACGTCTGAATATAAGGCATCCTCCTTTTGTTCTCCAAAGTTCCCCCGGTCTTTTAGTTGCACTGAATAGCATCTACTGTAAGGAGCAATAGGAACTTCCTAACCCTATTTCTAAGATAGCTCTGAAAGAAAGGGCCCATCTGATCTTTTTTCCCACCCACCTTTTGTGAAAGCTATGGTTCTGTGAATGTACAGATGGGTCACTTGTTTGCCACTTGTGTACAGGGTGAAATAGTTGTAAATGGCATAATCTACTTGCATTCTAGCAACTTCTGATGTGAAACTTATTTTTTCTGCTATGTTTCAAGTCTTACTTTGTTCGGTGGGGTCAGGATGGGGTGTGTGTGTTGCTTTTGCATATCACTGTTTGTGGAGTCAGTGAGGGAGCCTAATTCTGATTTTGACCTCATGGAAAACCACTGGAGTCCTGACAGCTTGATAGAGTGGGAATTTTTCACTTGCGAAAGGATGAGGTAAGAGTTTGGGGGATGCATGTGTGCGTGTTTGCCCAGTGGGTTTCAGATATGAGCTGTCTTCTTTATTAACTTTGGTGAGAGCTATGGCTTCATCTGGTTGAGAGTTTTAAATGCTGAGTCAGTTATTGACAAAAACATATATAATACATTGCTTGTGAAACACTAATACTGTCATGATTAGATCATGAAGTTTAGTGCTGTCATGAATAGTATTGTATCTCCACTTGGAGTGGGAAAAGTACTGCGTGCCTGCTTAGAAGGGAGGAAGTACAAACGCTGTTGTTTAGGGAGGGTAGTTTTTGTGTTTCTTTTCCTTGCATGCTTTGTGAAGCAAGTAGCTCCTCTTTAGAGGTTTATTGAATTTGCAAGGGAGTCCATGACACGTCATACCCTTGTTTATTCTTGGATCTTTATCAGGAATTTTTCTGAAGGACACATATTTCATTATGAGTTCACAGTATGTGTCAGCATTTTAAAAACCGAGTTAGAGCGGCTCATAACATTTTAGGCTGCTAGACTTACATGAAGTCATTTATTTATTTCTATGCATGAATTATTTATCCTTCCTCCAGTTTTAGAAATTGACAAAAAATGAGGACGTGCAGTGCCAAAATCACACTCCAGAAGGCCATATGTGAATGATCTTTTCCAGGCAGATGTTTAAAAATATTTTTCCAATAGTTTTTCCCTTTAGCATCAGTCCTTAAAGCCCAAACAGCCCTTCTTGATAAAAAATGCCAGTTATTCTGCTGTCATGAATATTACTAGTGCCTAATCCTGGTTCATGAGCTTGACAGAGAGAAACTATCTCAACAAACACATTACTTGTGGCATTTCTGTGATAAGGCCATTTCTTAGACCCTGAATTGGTGATTTTGATGAAAGCAGTGATTTTTGGGCTGTTATGAGGTGTGCCTCCCTGACTTCAAACACTTGCTTTCTCCTTTTGCTTTATTTTATTTCTTTTATTTGTGATTGTTGAGGAAGTGGTCTCAAAGTGTTTTATTTCATGGCATCTCTTTAAGAAAACTGGTCACTGAATGAAGGGGTAAAATATAGGTGGGTTTATGTAACTGTGGAACTAGTAGTTAAAAAACAAAAAAATCAGTGTTATTCCAGGACACATGATGGCATTCCCTGTTTGCATTCAGAGAATATTGTTGTTTCACAGAAGCCAATAAGAGGATTTTTGGTGTTTTGTTTGTGGGTTCGTTTTGTTGTTTGGTTTTTGGGGTGTTTTTTTTTAAGCAGTTTAGCAGTCCCACTGCAAAATACCCTCCCCTTTCAGGACTAAGAGGGGTCGTTGTTTACTTCCAGTGACTTCTCCCCAAACCGAGATGTAGGAGCATTGGTCTGTTAAAGCTCCTTATTATACCAGCTTTGAACCAGAGCCCGTCCGTCTCCTGTCCGGGGGCAGCGGGCAGGGCGGGATGTGTTCCGCCAGCCAGGCGGGCGGGCTCCAGTCGTGCCCGTGCCCGCCGCCCCGCTCCCGACTCCCGGTTCCCGGCGCCGCATTAGGACCCTGGTCAGTTCCAGGGCCGCCGCCGTCCCGGTCTGCTCCTGGCCCCGGGGCTCCCCCCGCCGGGCTGGCCTGCGGGCGGCGGCTGGGCTCTGCGGATCAGCCCGGCCGGACACCGCCGCTGCAGCGCCTCCAGGTTGCGGCTGGCCCTCGCTCTCCAGCCGGCTCCTCCCGGCGCATCCCGGACCGAGGGCAGAGCGGATTAGGTCAGCCGGGCCTCAGCAGGGATCATAGCTGCCCGCAGTGCCGGGAACCGGCCTTGCAGCTTTATCCTAACCTTTGGCTTCATTTTCGTGCTGGAAATACTGTTTTACTAAAAGGGAAAATGTGGTAGTTGCCCACTTGAGAGTGTTGAAAGTTGGAGCTTTGAAAGGAAAGGGAGTGAGTGTCCGTAGAGGGGAAATTGTTCTGGAAATAGCGCGTTGCTCTCTTATGGCATGCTTCAGACCCAGGAGGCTGCGCAAGGGCAGTAGGCTTTTATCTGTGGGGAGCGAGCTCAGGTCATGGTCCCCTGTGGTTCCCTGCCACGAGGCTATTTCAGAAGGTCTCATCACCGAAAGGCAGCGATGTGCTGAAGGACACCTGGTGGACACAAGTCTGAAATGCCTCTCTGCAACAGCTGCTCGGCAGCCCAGAGATGGCTTCCCCTCAGCTCTGGACCTTGAGTTCCTTCGTTGTTTTGCCTACTAGGAGCTCTATCTACTTCATGGTCTCTTCTTAAGCCATACACACCGCCAGGCTCCTTCCGCTAAGTTGTGGCCGAGCAGGAGCTACAGCAGCCTGAAGCCAGGCTGTCCTGGCTCTGGCAGCATCCCTCTCCTGGAGAGTATCTGTCCTCAGCCCCAGCAGCTGAGCTTCTGAGGGCACAACGGAAGCCAAGAATTGCTGACCAGAAAGGCACCCTCGGTTAAAAGTCCACTGGACAGCTTCAGTCTGGTTTAGCAAAACTTCAGTGTTGACACACACAGATGTGCAGAACATCCTTTGCTAAAATAATCTTCTGATGAGTACAGGGTGAGAAATCATCTTCATGTTCAACTGCAACAAGGGAGAAGCAAACATTGCAAATAAAGTGGATATCAAAAAGTATCTGCTGTGTCAGAGACACCAGTTCAGTGAGTGTTTCAAGTTGACTAGTTCAAGGAGTGATTTCTAGAGATTCTGAGAATTTCATTAAAGTCATTTTAATGAAGGCCAAGATACTTTAAAACCATAAAAAAACTTGAGCTACCATGCAGTAAAAAACTGTTAAGAGTGTGCTGTAGCTTGGTTGTGAACTTTTCATGAAAGGGCAGAAGGATGTAAATGAAGATATATGAGGAAGATGAGAACAACATCTGCCTTTTTCAGCTCTCTATGAGAAATGTATAAGCAAGACAAAAATAAAACTGAGCCACTGAGCTTGTTTCAGCTTGTGGTAGGTACAGGAGAACTTCTGGAAGTCCTTTTTCTCTCCCTTCAGTCCAGATGCACAGATCAATAGAGCATTTAACTACCTCTGCTGTTGATGTTTAATGTTGGGGTTTTTTTGTAGTGTTCTGAAACACATGTTGAAATGCAGACAAGTGCAAACAGCCACCTCGTACACCCAGCAATCTGTTTCTGGGTGGGTTACCCCCTTGATTCCATGGCTGTTACTTGTCCCCTTTATTTTGGCATTTGACATGAAATTATGCTAGGTGTTAGTTGTTTACTGGGATTTTTAATCTTGACCAGTACACAAGCAAGTATTTCTCTGTCTCTCTTTAACACCAAGGGTGATAAAATCACAAGGATTAGCTATTTTGTGAAGTGCTGTCTGTAGTCCAGGGTGAAGGACTGCTACAAAGAAAAAGGAATGTTCACCAAAGTAAGATATCTATAGGATTTGATGAGTGCTAATCTGCTTTGGTAATTCCAACTCTCAGTGTTTGTCAGCCACTTCTGCTGTTCGTTTCTTGTTCTGAAGTCCTGGCAAGCAAGAAGACAAGTGGCAGGATGTGTGAAGGGGATACAGGATTTTGCCACGAAAGTTTGGTTATAATACCAAATTAATGGGCTTTTTACCTTCCTTTTTTTTTGCCACTATCTGTGCAGCAGGATGAATCTTGTAAAGACTTGGGATTTTTGGTTTATGAAATTGTTGGTTTTCTAACACTGTTTGGATACATTAAATTTAACAAGATTGGTGAGGAACAGAGAGGGACAAAACCAGTAACTCAGCAGTGTTTTGCAAAGGGTTACTCTGAGGCACGTTCTTCTGAATAATGATGAATTGCTTCCTGATTTGTGGTCAGTGACTTTTTTTGGTATAATTACTGTCAAGAAGGAAGCTGAACAACTAGATTACATTTCTTAGACCTAGCATAGTGGAGCATTTTCATCAAAACCCTTACGCCTTTCTGGCCAAACCCACTTGACATATGTTACCGGAACTGCTGCCTCCTTTTTATAAAAGAGGATGATCTGTGAGTACATGTCCCAGAGCCATTTCATATTCTATTTCTTATGTTACTGTATGCTAGCGAGAGAATTGTAGGTCATCTTTTTGTGTTGTTCTCCTTTTAGGTATCATGATGGGTATAGAGCAAAGAAGGGGGGGGGGAAGGTTTCATTTTGATCTGGAGGAGCAGTCATTCCAGTTCCTAACTTACTAGAAAAGTGAGCTTTGTAGTAGTAAAGTGATTGATAGCCATTGAATATTTTTGTTTGGGGTTTGCCTTTGATAGGAGAAATAAATTCTGAAGATATTTGATAGTCTCTGTACATACAGTCTCTGAAACTTACTGTTTCTTGTAAATATATTTCCACAAAACACATTTTTCAGGCAATGTTCAACTTTGGTTTCTATATGTCCAGCTAAGATGCTAGTAGCTAACAAAGCTGGTCATTTCATGTCCAACATTGTTGTTAATTTATTTCTGTTTTGCTGACCTGTCACTAAAAAGTTCGGGGGACAGGGGAAAGGAAGGAAGACTTTGATTTCTACTGGCGATGGACTGATCCTATGCTGCTCTTCTTGTAGGTTACTGGAGTTATAAGCAAAGAGTACATCCCTAAAGGAACACGCTTTGGACCCCTGGTAGGAGAGATCTATACCAGCGATACGGTTCCCAAGAATGCAAACAGAAAATACTTTTGGCGGGTAAGCAGGAAAAAACAGCACCATGTTGTTGCAGTAAGCAGATCACTAAATGAGTACAGCTGAGAAGCTGGGTCACTTCCTGCTTCAGACCTGTGTGAATGCAGGGGGCAACTTCTGTACATTGCTGGGCACAAACAGCTGGTGGAGTGATCTGAGCTGAGTAAAAGCCTGGCTGCCTTGCATTTAGGGACTGTGTGGGTGGAGAGGGCAGGGGAGATGCATAGCCCTTCTTGCAGCTCTCTTCCAAAACAGACCAGTGCTTGATAGTGTAAAGAAGTAGTTCAGCTTCTTGCTGTAATGCCAGGTTGTCTTGCGTTTCTTCACAGTGGAAAGTCATTCTTGTTTTATGCAAATATCACATATCCTTGATTTTTCCAGCTATGAAGAAGCTGTACTGCATAATCTTTTACTCTGGAAATATGATACATTTGTGGCATTTTTTCCTTTTCCAATTTGAATAGAACTGAGTAGAACACAGTGGTGGTGGTCTTCAGCCTTTATTATCCAAGTCGTAAGCTTTCCTAGTCCACTTCAGAAAGTGTTAAAAGAGCAGTGCATGGATTTTAGTGAAGGGAAAGCTCCATTAATAGCAGACAAGCACTAAAGGTGATGCCTAGTCTGTACTCTGCAGTATAAGCTGGAAGGGAGCACTAGCCAGTTTGTTTTGGCTTAGGAAATCTGTGCTGAGGGATATGTTTCCACTTTATCAGTTGACATAATCCTCAGTTTCCTTTACACAGACCCATTATTAATTATTAGAGAACATTCCTTCAGCCCCATCTCCTTCCATGGATTTGTTTTGCTGCCTTCTAGCCATATAGGTTGTGTCTAAATCGGTGGATTTGGGAGTATATCCAAGCCTCTGTGCCCAGGTGCCTGCCTGCCTTAGCAATATCCTGACCTCATATCCAGGTGAAACACAGGGCAAGCACCAGCATTCCCCACACCCCTTTCTTCCTACTTAATTGCATCATTTTGGTTTTCTCAGATTGTCTTCGTGCAATGTAATACAGCATTGCACAGGCAATTATTTGCATGAGTGTTTTTTCAAAGCAGGCAGCTGTTTGCACATTCATAAGGCTACAAAATGTTTCTTCTAGCTGAGTTTTTCAGAAGCTTGTGTTCAGTGTAGAAACTGGAATATGCTGGCCCTAGTCCTGCCAGTTGTTAGTAAGCAGAAAACAGTGGGAAGAGGGGCTGCTAACCATCTTGCAGGACTTCATTCATATATTGCAGTGAGAAAGATGTCATCATTCTCATGATGTGATTTTAAGCCTTAATGTGGAAGCATCCTCAGAAATAATATCCTAGGAACTGTCTGAGCATCATTAAATTCCCTGTTGGAATCTCTTGATTCATTCAAGACAGGCTGCTGCACCAAAAAGGAATTCTGACACAGGCTTGCATATGCAAAGGAAATTGTGGGAGATAACTTCCTACATGTTATTAAAGGCATCCTGGGCTTGCTGGAAGGAGTGGGAACATCTGCTAGGTGCGGGGGATGCTGGCAACGCCTCAGTGTGCAGGGGGAGCGAGGCCACCCGGACAGCATCATTTCTGGGAACCGCGCCATGACTCAGCACCTCTGCTCTCGCCTTCCCCAGAATAGGGGGAGCCCAGTGGACACCTTCACCCCACAGCCGGACCACCATGACTGGCAGCATCCATTGCCCTGTTGTGGGAGTGGTGGAGGGGTGGTTTGGAAAGCAGCGGCAGGCATCAAGTGCTGGAGCCCTGCGTTCCTGGAAGTTTGCGAGCCAGTGTGAGCAGAGAAACCCAAAGGCTCCTCTTGATGCAGCACTACTCGCCCGGCTCCCTTCCATTTTCTCATAACAAACACACCGCAAAATCTCTCGCAAGCTGCTTTGATGAGGCCACATGTATTTCCCCCTTCTCAGTTTACAGGAAGTTACTCTTAAAGAAAGTGATTCTGGTGTTTATGGCCCGCGTTAAAGGGCCAGGCTGCCTCGCCCCACTCGGCTGGCAGCTCTGGCCAGGAGGAGAGCAGAGGTCCCAGCTGGCTGGCAGGCGCTCGCTGCTGGGCCAGGTAGGTACAGAGACACTGGTGTGAACACAAGGGCAGGAACACACCCTGGAGTGTTTTCCCCCAGAGATAAGCTCAGTCTCCCCTTTGGAAAGGCATTTCCTGCTCAGCGAGGTCCATGGATGGTGCAAGTTGCTTCTGCTTCAAGGTCTGGCTTTTGTCTGGTCATCTGTTTTGTGAAACCCAGGAACCCCATTTCAGCTAGTTTCCCTGACAGTAAGGGATGTGTCTTTAACAAATGTGTCTCCTGGATTTTTCTTGATATATATATATTTTTTTTGGCAGTTCTCTTATTCTTGCTACTGCAAGAAAAACAGGAGACTTCTTCCTTCCAAACCTCTGACTAGTTTTTTTAGGTTCATATTTTCTTTCTCCTCTCTGAACAAGCCAGAACATGTCTCTTGATAGGAAAAGTGATTTCTCAGCAGTCAGCCCTTCTTCCAGGTCTTCATTAAGTTATGGCAGGTGAAGTTCATCATTGCCTCGCCCAGTCTTTTCACAAAAGGGTTACAGTCCAACTATGAGCAAGTGTTGCTTTAGGACTCTAGGGGGGGTGGAGGATGTTTGCATAGTTTAAACCTTTGGGTGGAGGTGGTAGGAAACTGCAAGTACAGAGGCCATAGAAAAAGGCGAGAAAGACTCTGACGGAGCACAGCCAGTCAGTCTTATACACAGGTGACTCAAAGCATTAATGCAAGCATGCACTCAGACCTGCAGTTATTAGCATCACTCACTTGTTGATCATAGCACCAGGAAAAGGACTCTTCACTCAGGGAGAGTACTCTGCATTTCAGACTTTGAGTCTGATTTGTCCATACTAGCAGAGACACAGGCTAAGCAGAAATGGAAGAGGTGCCTTTGAATAAACATCTTTTTTCTAAGGCAGAGGATATTGTAGTTGGAAAGGGGAGAACCCAGCTTGAATTCTTAATATCTGCTTGGTTTTTTTAAAAAAAAAAAAAGCTTATCATCTTTCCCTGGACTCTGTGCACACATGTTACTTATTATGCACATATATATTCATCAGCACTTTCTCTTTATTCCAGATCTATTCAAGTGGTGAGCTTCACCACTTCATTGACGGATTTAACGAGGACAAGAGCAACTGGATGCGTTATGTAAACCCTGGCTACTCTGTTCAGGAACAGAACTTGGCTGCTTGTCAGAATGGAATGAACATCTACTTCTACACCATCAAGCCCATCCCTGCCAACCAAGAGCTGCTTGTGTGGTATTGCCGAGACTTTGCAGAGAGGTTGCACTATCCCTCTTCCAGAGAGCTGACAATGATGAACCTCTGTAAGTGGATTACAGTATCAACAAAGAATGCTAGTAATGTCTCTTCTGCTTATATGATCTAATAATAAGTTGTATAATTACATAGCTGCATCATCTGTTGTGTCACGGTATGTAGCTCGGAGTGGAAAAGGGGAATTAAATCCATCACAACAGAACGAGTTCCCTGTGCCCATTCAAATGCAAACAGGTTATAAAAAATCTGAACAGTTACTAGTTTACAGTCTGAGTCTTACCTGATGAAATTCTGGACAGACAACCTGAGTGTATCGTCTGCCTTCAGAACTGTAGATGTTGATTCACTCTCAGACTTTGCAAGTCCAGATCTCATAGTGTGTTGAGAAGTCTGCTTTGATAGCATATACTAAAGGCTGTCCAGTCATGCTCCCAAAGGGCTGCCCTCACTGTACAAGGAGGTGGCCATGTGCCATGACCCTGTCTAGGTGTCTAACAAAACACATTGACTGCGTAACACCCTTTGAGTTTTGCATCTACTCTTACTTATGTTATGGGAGCAAACCTCATATGGTCTTCTCATCTGGTTACTTGTTTTTTAAGCTCAGTGTATTTTTTTCTCTTTCCTTGACTCTATATCACAGCTTTGTTTTCTGTTCAAAAGTAATAGCACTGGTAGCAGGAGGAAGAAGTACTTCCAGGAGTTTATCTCTGTGTTCTTCTGTGGTTTCTGACCATTTCCAGCCTCAGCACTTTACTCGTAGCTTAAATCACTCTGCCTTACACCTCACTCAGAGCCACTTGAAGAGAGAGAGAGGTTATTGCTGACTTCTTAATTCAACTCTTAGGCTGCTTTCTCTCCTGCTAGCTACTCTGAGATAGAGCAGAACATTCTTCTGTCCAGTTCCTACACTGAAATTTGAAGAAAAACTGTAATAAGTTTGAGGGGTTTTTTTAATAAAAAGGATTTTTTGCTGTTACTTGGCAGCAAATAATGAGTTATAAAATATCTGTGTTACTTTGAGGATTGTTAGAGCTAAAGTGTAATCCTGCATCATGAAAATTGTCACACCACACATTCAGATTAATCAGAAATACATACTTCCTCCATAGGTGCTATTTTTTCACCAGTTTTTGGTCTTTTCTTACAAATTACAGCAGAAAATTTGCTTTCTCTTAATGGCAGAAGGAAGAGAAGGAGGAGAGTGTCCTATGCTGCAATATTCCATATTCAAAAAACACCTCACTGATTCTGTTGTGTCTGCATATATGTAATTTCACCACTTGCTGTGTGGTTTTATTTCCTGATATGATGAACTGTTGGCTTTTCAGTGGGATGTGCATGGGGGCAGGGACAAGACAACAGCATTAAGGGTTCCTGTGGGTGAGGAGGTTGCAAAGATCAAGCCAGACACATATGGACACTAGCTAGGAGGATACACAAATGCAACCTCAGTTTCCTGCATCTGCTGGCATCTTAAGTTGCCTTGCAGAAGTTAGAAGGAATGTATTTGTAAAGTGTCAACTAATTACTGACTGCTCTTACTCAGGTCAACACTAGGGGTGTCTGGACATATGCAGAATAAGCCATTTTAGTAAAAGTAGACTCAACACGTGGATTTACACAGACAGGAGCTTGAGTAACAATTGCGTAGTTCAGCCTTAACATTTGAAAGAGTCTTTCCAGATGCTGAGGTTGAAGTAGCCTTTCTTTGTTTTAAAGAAAATTCTGCTTAAACAATTTAGAAATTTCATGTTAGCCCCTTCACCTAAAGAAAACAGCAGTTCAGAAAAATGAGTGCTTTTTTTTTTTTTTTAAATCTTAATCTTTTCCCCTCATCTTTGTGACACTTTCAGGCTTAAAGCCTGCAGTTGGGCTGGAAACCTGACAGGGGTTTTCCTTACTTACAGTAAGTAAGGATTGAGGTTTTCTAAAGATTCAGTGTCCTTTCTTGAAAATTATGGAAGAAAATCCAGAGGTCTCCCAAAAATGCTTTTTTTTGCTGAAGGTACTTTAGCAACAGGGCAAGCAGGGATGATTTTTCCAGCATTTGTGCTGGAACCAGATGAGTTTAAAGCAAATGCTGGCTGCATTCAGTTTTCTTCCCCTTCCTCCCTGGTCACCTTCTAAAATTTGTGAGCATCCTGCTGCCTCTCCAGCCTCTCTCTCTATTGCAGTCCTGGGCAAGGTGCCCTCACATGGTGTTCATCTATGAGTAAAGTGCAGAAGGCTTGTCCCCAAATCAGTAGCATCCTGCAGATGCTGCAGACATGGGGCTTTGCCCCATCAAAACATCTTAACACAGTCTTGCTGGGGGGACCCCCACTGACTTCCTCAGCCTGCTAGAAAGTCAGGAAATCCCTCTCTGGCCAAATAGATCACTAATAATTTGGTGTTGAAAATGTCACAGTTTCCCTTAGAAGAGCAGGGGAGCATTGCTGCCTCTCCTAGCTCCTGACTGATGCTTTTTGCACCATCTGAAGAAGAGGGAGGGAAGTTGGGCTCTAGGTCACATCGCGGGCTCCCTCCTGCTGGGACATGTGCTGGTGCGAGCGTGGGCCAGCTGCACCACCAGCACATGGCTGTGGTGTGTTGAGCCCAGCACCTTTCCTCCACCTCATCTTGGGTGTGCAGAGCATAGCGGTGCCCGCAGGAAGCTTTGGAAGAGCTGTGCCTTGGCTGGTTGCCCAGCCTGGCACAGGAGAGGCCACTTGGGACACACACACACCCCCCTACAGAGAGCTCCCAGTCTTGCCAACTTAAAATATAGGCAGTTGCTTTAGGTGCCTCAGGGGTTTGGGGATCACGGTCAGCACCTCAGTTCCTTTTTAAGCACCTGAGCAGGATGGGCCTCCAGGGAAAAATGCATCAGAGAATTTCTCTGGCTTTATTTCCTGTAATTAGCGGCCTCAAAAATGAGAGAACCACCACTTGAGAGCATAAATATATTTACACATCCACATATAACACCTACTTGCCTCTGTAACAGCAAACTTTCAAATTAAAGGTAACTTCTCCAGCGTTAGTTCATTACTGCTGTAGAAGGAAAGCATCCAGATTCAAGACAGCAATTAGGCCTGTACTTAGTTATGGGTTTAACCCTGTCCTCTGTGTTTTGTTGAATTGGGGCCTTTGACCCAGTCCTTCAGAAGCTGAGCACACACCTACCTTCATGGCCATGATTAGCTCCAAGTGGAGCGATGTAACTTCGAGTGGATGTTGAAGTGCCTGCAAGGAGTTGCACAATAGTGGTAGAGGCAAGAGTCTACATTATCCCAGTGGTGGAAACTTAGTCTCTTTTCAAATGATCCCATTCTCCTTCCTGCCTGCTTTGAAGCCACTGATACTGTTTTCTATCAGGATTTGAGATATGTCACCTTCAGATGGTGCCATTGTCCAGGTTTTGAGTGTGATAGGACAAGATTTCTGTATTCTCCTGCCCAAAAAAATCAGGTTTTGGTAATTTGTTAAATGTGCTTAACCTCATTCAACTGAGCCCTCAGATTGTCTTTTACTCTGTAATACTTCATTTTTCAACTAGCAAGTAGACCAAGGAAATTTGCTTTGGGTGAGGAGGGTGGGGAGATCCCCACACAGTTTAGCATTTCATTCCTACTTCATCGTAGGAGGATTATTTCAGAATGG
Organism: Bucco capensis; assembly: GCA_013396975.1. Taxonomy (NCBI): domain Eukaryota; kingdom Metazoa; phylum Chordata; class Aves; order Piciformes; family Bucconidae; genus Bucco; species Bucco capensis. The sequence goes on from VWZO01022214.1 coordinate 323,560, forward strand.
AGGGTGGAGAGGGTAACAGTTAAAAAAAAAAAAAAGTCCAAACACCAGACAAAAAAAAAAACCAACAACCCTCAACAATTGCATTGACTCAGGACATGACTATTTGATAATAATGTTCATGTATTGCAATCATATGACGCAACTTCCTGCTGCTCATGTCATGTTTGTCTCCTCAGTCAAGTACAGGCAGGTGACATACTCCTTTTGGTCAAGCTTCAGAAAAAAGTTTGAGTTAGGGAAAGACAATTTGCATATTTACAAAACATTTAGCAATCTTCTTTCACTAACAGGTTTAATGAGGTTTTATTTAAAATCTTTCCGATTCTATGAAGATTAACTTTTTAATGCTTGTTTCTTAAATGTGATATAGTCTTTTCTTCTTCCTGCTGGCCCTGACACGCTGACCGTTAGCTAAGCCCTGCCACTTGCTTTCCCTTTTGTTTATGGACAGTTTCACTTTCTGGTTTTGAAGCTTTTCTGTTTGGGTTGAGAGGAAACATCTGCACTTGCTTAAAAAAAATGCCTCCTGGAATCTTCAAAAGGGCTCAGGAAAATGATTTTGAAATGATATCAGAGGTTGTCTTCACAAAAGCAGAATTTGGGGGCTAAAACTGACTTAATATTGAGGATTAGTTGAATGCTTCCTTAAAGACCTTCTCTGAGCAAAATGTTTTCAAAGGCACGTCACCCTGCCTTGGACACATTTAGAAAACAGATGATCAAATTATATACTTGTGAATGTTCCTCTCTGTTCTCATTTTGAATGGCAACACTCTTTGTTTTGCCTGCTTCACAACTTCGAGGTTCTCTTTCGACTAGCAGAAGAGGTGCTTCATTTAGATCGAAAATGTGAATTGGCATATTGAATCTCCGCCACTGACAAGTGTTCAGTACCATCTCACTCCTGAAATTACTGTCTCCCTACAACCGTTTTTCAAGCTTTTAGCAAAAACAGATCATTGTTTTTATGAAGCCTTTCTCAGGCTACAGCTCAGAGCAAAAGAAAAGAGAGCAAAGCCTAAAGCTATGCAGCAGTCTGTAACTGGAACACCCACATTGGAGTCACTTCAGGCAGCCCCTCTGCTCAAGTTTTATTAATACTTAAAAGTAACAGGAGTTTTTGTCCCTTACCCTCTTTCTTGCACACACTCACTAATCTCAGTTCTGAGCAAATAATCTGTTGACCTCAGTTAGAAGTGGATCAGGCTCCTGAAGAGGCATGTCTGGGGTTGTTGGGGTTTTTTTTCTTTCTTTTTTTTTCCTCCCTCTTGCCTCTGATCAGTAACTTAAAAATGCAGCTGCATTGTTCTTGTTTTGTCATGAACCTCTTTTTTGTGTGTCTCTGACCACAGAAACTAGACAGATCTTGGAAGGGTATGTGCCTATATTTAGTGTGTGTATATGTATATTGGGTGGGAGGGAGAAATGCATTTCAAGAGCGAGGAGGAGACATTGTGATTGGTAAGAACTTAAATCTAAAATCACAAGTTTTTTAAAAAAGATCAATTTATAAGAAATACATCTCTTGAATTCTGAAGTATGTCACCTTTTGGAGCAACAAGAAAGGCTGTAAACCTCTCAATCAGTTTCAGCTCTGGTTTAAATCCACGTTGAGTATAAAACATAAGAGCCTTCCCTTGGCCCTCAACATTACCTTCTCTTATTTTACACGGTGTTGACACACTTGTTTATGTTTTGATCTCTCTGGTGTTCCCAAGCATTCCTTGTGCTCAGGCAATAGTGGAAAAAGCCAGGAGGGGATTTATGGCCCTAAGATAGCTCGCAAAGAAAGCTGTCAGACTTAGACTAGAACAATAATCTTTAAATAGTGCAACTTCTGTCTTCACATGGAAATTAGTAGGAGGGAAGGCTTTACTGGGAGATCTCTGAAGGGAAGGAAAGAGTAGTTATCTTTAGTGTGTCAAGTGGGGACATGGGCCTGTGGCACAAAGTTACAGTCTTGGTGTGAGCTTCCGTTGTGTCACTGTGGGCTTGCTGCTGATGTAAGGCACGTAGGTCACCATGCTGATGTTCAACCTTGTGACAGCAGAAGCCATTCTTCCAGCTGAAGCAGCTCTGGTTTCTATATCACTTTTCCAGCAGCACTAGCACTTCTCCCTCCTCTTCCCCTACCCGAGATTTTTTTGTTGTTGTTAAAAGAGAAAAGTGTCAATTTGAACTTCCTGCTCACAGACCCCACTGAGAAACTGATAGGGGCCTGATAAGGTTGTATTTATTTTTTTTCTCTGCTGCAAGGCTTCACAAGTCCTGCTTCCCCTACCCCCACCCAGCTTTCAGTACTTCCCGGATACTTCCCGATGCTGATAGCGTCACCGGAATGTTTGCTCTGAGATGCTGGCGTGGTGACAGGCAGCTGATAAGGAGATACTATTATCCACGGTGCCATTGTGAACCTAGTAGGACCTCTACACCCACATTTAGAAAGTGAGTTTCCAGTCCACAAGTAGAGACAAAATGACCTAAGAAAGGAGATGATTTCTTAATGCCAGTCAATGTGGACACGTTGTTAATTTACTTTTGAAAGAGCTCTGCATTAAACTTTAGCATCAGGAGCAGTAACTGAGAAGCTGTCTGCACACTTACATCTGTATGTGCTTGCTGGACAACATGCTCTGTGTTTTATCATAAATACTTTAATTGAACATAACTGTTCAATTGCATTTCAGAGCAACTTGAAAATACACAAACTGCACATGTATCTTAAACTAAATTTGATTGCCACTAGTCTAATGCCATTTGAAAAAAAAGGATGCTACCATAAAAGTGGGTTGCTGTGAGTAGAAGTATGCTTTGAGAGCAGCAGTTTTCTTAGATACATTTAGTAAATGGCTCTTTCTTTGCCTTATAGGGTAATGTTGCCAAATGATAGATTCTATTAGGGTAGTGAATAGTGAAGCAAAGGATCTGTGTTGAAAGCAGCATGGTTATTGCCTGATCTCATCTTCCTTACTGGGTTCAGCTGGTCCTCCAAAATTCAGAAATAACTGTTTCTCACCTCAGTTAGTGAAGTAAGAACAAGTCAGTCACAAAAGTAGAAACTTGGCTAAAGGACTGTCGTGCTTTCAAGTCACATACTTACTGGCATTGCCTTCTATGTCCTGATGGAAAACTTTGCACATAACTAACCACAAATATGAAACCTTCTTGTAGTTTTTTCCCTATAATAAAATATCTTACAAGTCATCATTTCAGTATTATGTAACTATTGACTTTGGGAGATTAGATAAAAGGAGACAACTTTTTATTTTGAAGACATCTCTCAGTTTACTGTTCATATTATATTATGTCTAGATAACAAGGTAGAGTCTTTGACTATAAGTAAACAGTGTATGCATTGAACTGAGCCAAATGGATGCTAACTTCTATTTTCTTGTAAATACATATTTCTTTTTTCCCTCTTTTTTCATCTTAAGCTGGAGCCAACCAGTCTTGCTTTCTTTTGCTTTGCTTCAGCATTTTTTTTATAAAGTACAGCTGTAAGCAGAGGAGTTTTGCATAGACTGAATGCCACAGAAATCTGCAGTAAATAGTCTGCTTTGTTGTAGATGTTCCTAAGCAGTATATTTAATGAGTAATGATCTGTTTACTGATGGAGAATACCTTCCCTTTGAAGAAGGCTTTCATCCTAGCCAGCTATGATTTTTTTGGTACTGTAAGTAATTGAACTGGCTGGTGAAGTGACTGCTGTGGTTTGGCAAAAGCGGATTTGTCATGCCTTGTTATTTTACTGAGGAACATTGCTGGAAAGTCCTTCTGTTAAACCTGTATTCTCAACAAATGCTTGTTACCACATTTATCAGAAATCTGCTTGAACAGACATTGAACAGCAAAGCTAGTCGAATTTAAGGGGAAAGAAAGGTGAAATCAGTTTGCAAAGTGAAGAGTAGCACTCTGCAGACGAGTCTTCATCCAGATCTGTATGTACTGGCTGATACCCCTTAAATTAACAATGCTTTTTATTAACACTTAACACCAGCAGGCGTTTTCTTCACACATAAGCTAGGGTTTTGGCAAGTTAAATGATTGCTCACCTCTGAGTGTCTCTTCTTTCCCACTAAACTTGTAGGAGTTAGATTGTGTTTTGAAAAGAGATAATGACAGTGGCATATCTAATCATTACCTTGTCTTTGTATTTCAGCACAAACCCACATTAATCCAAAGCAGCACAGCGCTGATAAAGATGAGTTCTATCAGAAAAGCATCCCAAAGAAGGAGCACAGTGTGAAAGAAATCCTGAAAATGGAATCCAATACTCCAAAAGGAAAAGACTTCTTCCAGACCAACATTTCACCAGTTACTCCAGAAAAAGACTTGGATGATTTGCGTAAGAACTATAGTCCAGAGAGGTGTTTCTTCCCCCGAGTTGTCTACCCAATCCGACCTCATATTCCAGAAGACTATCTGAAAGCTTCCCTAGCATATGGGATGGACAGATCCAGCTACATTACTCATTCACCCATCCAGACGTCTACTACACCAAGTCCTTCTGGAAGGAGCAGCCCAGACCAAAGTTTAAAAAGCTCAAGCCCTCACAGCAGTCCAGGGGTCACGGTTTCACCTCTGGCACCTACTTCCCAAGAGCACAGAGAGCCATACTCTTACTTGAATGGATCATATGGCTCAGAAGGATTGGGGTCTTACCCTGGATATGCACCTCCCGGCCACCTCCCACCTGCCTTTCTGCCATCTTACAGCCCCCACTACCCCAAATTCCTGTTACCTCCATTCAATATGAGCTGTAATAACCTGAGTGCTTTGAACAATATCAATGGCATCAACAATTTCAATCTCTTCCCAAGGATGTATCCTCTTTACGGCAACCTGCTCAGCGGAGGTAGCCTTTCCCACCACATGTTGAACCCCAGCACGCTCCCCAGTTCACTGCCCAGTGAAGGAGGCCGCCGACTGTTGCAGCCTGATCATCCCAGAGACTTCCTCATACCAGCACCTAACAGTGCCTTCTCTATCACGGGCGCTGCTGCCAGCATGAAGGACAAGCCATGCAGCCCTACCAGCGGCTCCCCCACAGCTGGTACAGCAGCCAGTTCAGAACACATAATGCAACCTAAACCTACCTCAGTGGTGTTGGCTGCCAGCGGCAGTGAAGAAGCCATGAATCTCATTAAAAGTAAGAGGAATGTGACCGGTTACAAAACCCTCCCATACCCACTGAAGAAGCAGAATGGGAAGATCAAGTACGAATGCAACGTTTGCTCCAAGACTTTTGGCCAGCTCTCCAACCTGAAGGTAGGCAGTGGAGCATAAGACATGAGCCTTCTTGAATCTTAGACTATTTATGAGTCTGGGCTTAATATGGCACCCCCCAGCAAGAAAGCGTAGTTGTAAAGACAGCATTTTAATACTGATGCCACCTAACTAGCTAGATAACATTGTATTTTGGCAATGGGAGTCTTCTAACTTAAGGAAACATCTGAAAGTACTTGTGTTACAGTCCTGGAAACTGCAAATTGTTAATTGGTTTGTTTCTCTCTAGGTGCACCTCCGAGTACACAGCGGGGAGAGACCATTTAAATGCCAGACTTGCAATAAAGGCTTCACACAGCTGGCTCACCTCCAGAAGCACTATCTGGTACACACGGGAGAAAAACCCCACGAGTGTCAGGTATGTAGCACATCATGGAGACAACTTGCCTTGGAGGCTGAAGGGGATTGCAGGGCTCATGCACACACTGCACGGTGTGTGGGGAGGGCTGTATGACTAACCCTTGGCTGTTCAGGGCTGGACACCATCTCACAGCTATTTCCAGCCCTGGTGCAGCATTGCCAGTGAGACAGCAGAGTTGCCTTTAGCCTGCTAGAACCACATCTGCCTGATACAGTTTTGCCATCAGCCATATTCAAAATGCTGTTCAGCAATATTTAAATAAAACAGGTGGGGATTTTTTTTCCCTTAGTTAGAAAGTGCAAAGATATAAAAAACTGCTGCTTCATCCTGCTGTCTCCTCCTAGGTGTCTGCAATTTAGCCCATAAAATCCCCTCCCACTCATTACTGTTTCTCTGCCACCCTGCACGTTAGGTTTGTCACAAGCGATTTAGCAGCACCAGCAATCTCAAAACCCACCTGCGGCTCCACTCTGGAGAGAAGCCTTACCAGTGCAAGCTCTGCCCAGCCAAATTTACCCAGTTTGTGCACCTGAAGCTGCACAAGCGTCTCCACACCCGGGAACGTCCCCATAAATGCATCCACTGCCACAAGAGCTACATTCACCTCTGCAGCCTCCAGGTCCACCTGAAGGGCAACTGCCCTGTCGCCCCTGCCTCCGGCCTTTCCATGGAGGACCTGAATCGAATCAATGAGGAGATTGAGAAGTTTGACATCAGTGACAATGCTGACAAGTTGGAAGAAGTGGAGGACAATATCGACTTAACATCAATCGTGGAGAAGGATATACTGGCCATGCTCAGGAGGGAAATGGAAGGAGCTAATCTGAAAGTATCTCTACAGAGGAACCTGGGAAATGGACTTATCTCCTCAGGATGCAACCTTTACGAGTCGTCAGATATGTCAGTTATGAAGTTGCCTCACGGTCACCCACTACCTCTGTTACCTGTAAAGGTCAAGCAAGAAACAGTTGAACCAATGGACCCTTAAGACTTCTTGGCAAAGTAATTTTTTTTGTTTGTTTTTTAATTTTTATTTATGACTTGGCAAGTCAGGGTGCCTGTAGCAGTTGCTTGTACATAGTTTCAATGCTGCAAAGCAATCTTGGCTTACAGTAGTTTCCCTACGCTCTCCAGCTGAAAGAAGGAACTCCAAAGTTACTGTTTTCTCAGGGCATAAAAAGGGGCAAAGGACTGTGCATTGCCTCGCCAGTTACTAAAAGACAATCCTCTATCCATAATTATTTTTTCAATGATAGTACTTCATAATTTATTATGCAATTAATCATTCTAAAAGCAATAATTAGGAAAATGTTTACAATGACTGGAAAATTCATTGTAATTTTTACTTTAAATGTTTTTATTTTTTGTTTTATGGCCATTCTTTGTAGATATTTTTTTCTGCACATCTGTTTCAAGAACCTAAGATTGGGGTTTCAGTAAATGTGTTTTATGTACCCATGTCTTTTAAACAAATGTGGTTTTTCATATTGCCAAAGTTGGACATTTGACGTACAGAATCCTAGATCCATTGGTTTGAAAGAAAAACATCACTGTGTACTTTTATGTGCAAATCATCCCACTGGGAATTGAAAAGGAAAAAAACACAACCCAGAGTAGCAGCAAGCAGGGAAGAAACTGCTACCCCTGCCTCTCTGAGGGTAGGAGGGAGATTCTTCTGCCTGCAGCTCTACCTGGAACAGATGTGGCACAGCAAACACCTCCCTGCCATGGACAATGGCACAGGTTTTTAGCAAACAGCTATAGCCCCACTCACTGTCATGTAACTTTGTGACCAAAGGAATGCATCAGTTTAAAGTGGCTCTTCCAAAATACAATCTCACTTATGTTCTTTTGTTTCCAAAAACAGTTTAAAAGCAAACACACAAATATTCTTAATATTCTGCCTGAAAGGAGGTTTTTGGCAGACTTCTTTTTCCCTTTTTTTTTTTTTTTTTTTTTTTTTTTTGTTGGCCAGAGCCTTCCAGGGATTAAAAAAAAAAAAAAAGATGGTCAGATTCCCTGAGAAAGAAGGGGTTTGGTTTTACTTGTCTTTTCCTCTCCCACTTTGCCTGGGTAGAAGTGGGGAACAAAGTCCTTTCCTGGCACATACATTTTATTTCTTCCTTCCTGTACGACTCAGACTTTTCTCAGTATTTGTGTTTGTACATTTTGTGGTTAATTTAATTAAAGAAGAAAAGGGCATTGCAAAGTTGTTGAACAACAATTACCTCAGTGCTTGTGTCCAGTGGTGCAGACAATGCTGTTTTATCTAAATGCTTTGCTACTTTAGAGAAGAAACCAAAATGTGCACAGGGAAAGATAGAATGCACATCCTTTTATCTTTTTGTTTTGCTAAGCCCAAAGATGATATGGTGACGTTTGAGGTGTAGCAAAGAGTACATGTATATTTATAGATATATTTATACCACTATACTATATATGTATATGTATATATATTTATACCAGTTAAGTTGTGAGCCAAACCATGTAATAAAACCTATTTTTCATCTAAGTGTGAAAATCAAATGTTATCCAGTTATGCATATTACCAATGACCTCAAAACCAGAAGGTTGTACTAAGGCATTTATCACCTGCAGTACACATGCACAGCTGTCCTGGTGGAGCCTGAACTTGCAAACACCTCGTGTGGATAATGTCTCCCGTGCGTGGTGTCCCAGTGAATTGGGTGGGAATGACCCTGTTTGCAGCACAGGGGGAATGGGTCCCCTGCTCTCCCAGCAGTGTGTACTGGGGGGAAGGAAGTGAGTGGGCAGTGACCAGCCAGCCAGAAAATGTCACTGAAAGAACTTGAAAAGAAGCCAAATATGACCCATGCGTGGTGTGATCACAAAGCACAGTGAAGGGCAGGATGGAAGTTAGTTGGGACAAGCCCCTCCTCCTGTTTTACCCTGCCAGTAATGAGTTGCACGGTCAACTCCAATATAAGTAGCATTACTACACACCTTCCCTCCACACCTATCTTTTTGTCTGGTTATATTTTTACAAATTTTAAAATAGCCCACTTCAGCAATCCAGGATTCATTGAGCTTTTTTTCAGCAAACTTCACTTTAATGCCTTCTGTTAAAAACCAAAATGATCCTGAAATACAAGTCACTCAACACAGCTTTTGAAGGACTACAGTTCATTACATTTCCACTCCTGCAAATTGTGAGGCTGACATCTTTTAAATGTAGCAATAGTTCATAATTATAGTACTTTACTTGTAGGATAAACCAAAGTATCACTACTCTCTCACTGGACACACACTTTTCCTATTATTTGCCTGTAGTGCTTTCTTGTATTTGATACAAATTTTACAAGAATTTATATGCATCAGCTTTAAGAATTGTTACTTCTTTACTGTTTCCCCCTTCCCTTAGAAGTTTTACATGTGAATGTAGCAACAATCAACAGTGTTTTGGGGTTGTTTCTTTTTTTTTTTTCTCTCTTAAGAAAGACTCTGACCAAAGTTAACAGGCTTTTTACTTTGCTAGAACAACAAACTATCTTATGTTTACGTATTGGTTTACATCATTATTTATGTGCAAATTGTCAAATGTAAATTAAATATAAGTGTTCATTGCTTTACCGATGCTTCCCTTGTCTTGAATCTCTCTGTCCTGACTTGGCTGCGTGGCCTCCTTGCAGGGCACCTTCCCCTCCAGCCGCAGTCGCCGAGGGCAATGATGTCTCCAGCAACGCTGACTTCTGCCTTTGTGGGCTCTGATTTTCCGTGGTTGGAAGTTGCAAGCAGCAATGCTAGTGCTGAATACCCTGGCTTGGTTTATGACACTGCTTTTCACTTTTAGCCAGTATCTTCTAAAATAAGAAAAAAAGGTGATTTTTTTTTTTTTTTTGAAACACAGGAGTTGTCAGTGTTTTGATGGCAATCTTTGAATGCAATCTATCTGCCCCACACAGATGTGACCAGGGTTCTCATTTACATATTTCCATATGATTGTAATTTCTGGCCTGAAACCCTAACCACTGGGACCACAATGACACACTCAAAATGTCAGCTGAGACCACTTAGCCCTGCATCCACGCGGTGGGAACTGCATTCAAAACAAATGAGGAGCTGTTTTCACCGCTTGCGAATGCAAACTAAATCCAGGAGAAGGTCAAGTGTCCATTCTCCCAGCACCACCTCAGCCAAAAAGTAACAGGCCAGGATGCCCCAGAAAAGCTAACTCAACATTTGTAACTTCCATTATTTAGCGTGAGCTCTAAACCAGAGAGGCCATGTGCTGCCCTGCCCTACCTGAACGTTAAAGAAATAATGTTCCTGCTCATATTGAGACACTCAGCGCCGTATGATGCTTTAAAAGTATTTCACTGTCCTCTTAAAAAATTCATTTAAACATCTGTCTTAAGAATTTGAAATACTGCCAACACTGAACTGTGGAGTTAAGAAAACCAGAGCACTGTTGTCATAAACGTGCCAAATGCAGCATGTTATATTCCTACAGTCGACAGAGCTAGTGCTGTAATCATTTTTTTAAAAGGAAAAAAAACATAGGATAACCGTTACCACCATAAATCAGACTTCATTACTTGGCAAAGCATTATGCTGCACTGGAGAGTTATGTCCTGGGGACACTTGTAAGCTTTAGAAGATGTTTAATAAAACACATTACATAAAAAGACAATGCACGTTATAGATCAGAGCCTGGCGAGGCTGAGCCCGGCAGCAGCTGTGCTGGGTTCTGGCAGCCCCTAAGGCAGCTGGAAGCCACTGAAGATGTGTACTGTGAGCAGTAGTACAGTGGGCTTCAGCCATGGCAACACCACCACCACCAGGCTGGCTAACCACAACAGCCTTAGCAAGGTGCTCATCCATTTGGGTGCTGCCATAAAGTGCAGCCTAGCGAGGCCACATGCCCCCAGCACAGAGGCAAAGGCTGCCTGCAGGCAGGAGGCTCCATGTCCACCTTGCTGCTGTTGGTGTAAAATGTTGGGAGGATCAAGTGTGGGGTGGCAGGGAAGAGGACATGCTCTTCCCTTCCACAGCTTTGCCAGCTGATTTGCTTTGCCATGGGATGGGGGAAATTAGAGCTGGGATGATAGACTCAGATACAGGTTTAAGGAGGATCCTGCTCTTCTGGCTGGCTTATAAAGCCTGGTTTCTCTCAGCTGGGTGCTGGGGGACACATTGCTAATTCCCAGTGTGGGCAATTGCAACCTTGACTCACCAAGGGGGTATGAGCCCTTCAGGATCAAATCAGTGGCTGCTGGTGCACGGCTGTGCCTCAACACGTGCCAGGACTGCACTCCACTCGGGATCCAGCCCAAAACCTTTGCTGTCGTTCAGAGGTATTACATCAGTGTGAGGAAAATAGTTGTGGCCATAATTAAAGGCATCCAGGAAACACTTGGCTAATTACTGCGTGAGCCAGGGCTGAGTGGATGCGGTGCGGCTGAGGAATGCGCCCGTCACGGGGCAGGTATCTGCAAAACACAAGTCATGGTGCCCTAAGAACAGCTCACCAACAGCATCACAGTAGCTGCCCTGGCACTGAGACTGAGGCATTCCTCCTGTGCACAGGGCTGGCCTAGACTGGCAGGGAAAAGGCCATGGTATGGGTTGGGATGTGAGGAGCACAGATGAATTCTGGCAATTGCAGCACTAACCAATCCTGCTTCAAAAGCTGGAAAACATGACTTTTTGTCAATGATGCAACACTTCCCAAAGCTATGGGTGTTTAATTTTTCACCACATGCTGAAAAAGGCTCGCCCAGCAGCCAGCATGGCTGCTGCCATGCCTGTTCTCACCAGCAGCATAGGGAAGTGCTGGCAAACAGCACATCTGCACACCTAGCAAGGCCAGCCAGCAGCAGAAGGCTCAAGAGTTTCCAACACGCTGCATGACTCTGCTTTCACTCAGTTTTAGAAGAGGCTGGGGGAAGCTTTCCCAGCAATTCACACTGCTGGCTGAAGGGCAGAGGAGCTGCTAATCCTCCCTGAGCCCCTGCTGCCTCCGTGTCTATGTGGGATGTGAAGTTGTATTCTTGTCCCACGCTAGAGGGGTCAGATGGTGACTGCTCAGAGACACATGCAAGCACACATCACCTTCTGCTTCAAAGCCAAGCCTCCTTACCTCCAACTGTGACACCTCCCAGCTCGGCACGAGTCAAATGGCACTCTGTGCAGGAAAACCTGCCACAGGGAAGATTAGATGATGCTTTCCACCTCCAGGCAGCACAGGTTCAGCTCTGAAAGCTTCAGTCTGCACAAGCTCACTGAACAAAGGTATGTGAGATGTAGCCTCATCTCCTGAAGTGTTGCCCCTCATCCCATGCTGATGCTGCCCTGCCACTCGTTATAAGCTTCTGCCTGGCAGCCTCTCCCAGGGCAGGGCAATGCAGCCCATGCACCAGCCAAATCCCAGTGCCTGAACATCTGTCTCCTGCGACATCAGAGGCACCTGCTAGCCATCACATCTGGCCACAAACTACTTTCTGGACCTGAGGGTTAAACAGACTGGCTGCCACGAGGGGTAAGGCAGGGACCACAGAGGGTCCTTCTGCTCCTTTCTGATGCTAAGGCTTGGAGCAGAAACCTGCGCTTGGTGCAGGGGGCCAGGTGGCACTGGTGTGTGCACTGGGCAGAGATCTCTCAGATAAGATGTGTGGCCCTCAAGAAAGGGAGATGGGCACTCAGAGCTCTTCCTGTCTCACAAGCTGGTGGACAGGCACCTTGGTGGCACGCAGGCCCTTCCCTCCTCCTCGGCTTTGCACGGGGAGATGGTTGGGATGCCAAACCACTTAGGTAGGTGTGACCAAATAGCCCTGTTGAAGGGAGCCAAACCAGTATGACTTCCTTATTGTGCAATGATTAATAAAGGCCTTCAGGTCTTTTTTTTCCTATTAATTGTGAATAGGCAAGTCCTTCATCATTTCCTTATCCAAGGACCAAGTAAGATTCCTTACAGCATTCCTGCCCCAAAGTGGCTGCACTGTGCTAGGAAGAGAAGCAATTCCTGCAGTACTGAAACCCCACACAGCACAATCAAAGGCTGAAAACCAGTTTCCCAGTTTCCCCATGCTGAGGGCTCAGCCATCACAATGTGATACTGGGCTTAGGGTTTGGGAGACCACAACGTTCCTGCCTTTACCAGTAGAGTCGTACAGGTTATATCCTAATTGAAATGAGCAAAGTGGAGAGTAGCTGTGGTGGGTTAACCTCAGGCAGGAAGAGGAGCACAGCACGCAGTAGTCCATATAAGATTTGTTGGATGCTATAGTCTCAGTTCCCAGCTTCCCTACAGCTTCCATATGGCAAAGCTTTCTACATGAAGGACTGTCTCTCTGCAAATGGCAAGAGACATTTATTTTCCCCTTGTCCTTCATCTACCTAGTGTTTTCAAATAGCCTTTTTTTTGTTTGGGTTTTTTTTTGAGGACAGGTCCTGTGTATTTTTACAGACAAGATCTGCTACTCTTGTCAGCCTGAAAGCCCTGTGCACAAATTCTCTACGAGCAGGGAAGGTTTGGTTTCTTCTGGCTGCACTGGGGCCATGTGCCCTGGTGGGGACCCAGTTAACCAGGCTGGGTGGTGGCCTTGAGAGGTCTCACTTTACTCACAATTGATCATGAAAAAAACAAGTTAAATATGTTGTAGAAACTGCAACCAGGTGCAAAAGGGAGCAAGAATACATGAAAAGTGAAAATTTGCCTTTTTAATAAGCCGTTACAAGTTAGTTGGGTGTTTAGGAAGGAGCACATGCTGGTGCTTAGAGTCATTCAGAGAAGATTGTGTGTGTGTTTTTAATGAGACCAGAGGGTGCAGAATGGGGCTCCTTTCCTAGCCTATATTGCAGCAATTTGTGCATGTCTATAGCTGTGGGTGTTACATGCTTTCTACTCTGAGTGCTAAGTTTCAGTTTGATTCTGCTCTCGAGAGCTGTGGGGACAGTTTGCACTTGCCTTATCGATGAAGAATCCAAATAGCTTCACAGTGTGCCCAGCCCCCTGATACTGCAAACTGAGAAAACAAGCTTTAAGCACTGAAAAGCAAGGGCAACAAACCATCTTGAGAGCTACAACCTCAGCATGACCCTGAGACACCCTGGCCAGGACTCCAGGGAGCAGAGCCTGGAGTCTGGAGCTCTTTTGCTACATCCCCACTGCCCTAAAACCTTGCACCACCTCCTCTGACCCTTTGCACTGATGCCCTAGCACTGGTGGCCCAGTCTGGACACTGCAAACTGGGCAGCTGCTGGAGGTGCTTGCCCATCCCCATTCCTTCCTGGGCTGGCTCTCAGCAAGCCTGGCCACAAGCCACGGACCAAAATTGTGCCTATGATTACAGAGAGCAGCAAGGGAAGGGCAGGTACTTCCATGGCCTTTGGGAAGTGGCTCTAGCTTGGCTGCCAAGACTTGTGGTCTCAACAGCAATCCCTATCCCCAGTCACACAGCTGATTTCCCAATGAGCACTGCTATCTGTACATCTGTTTGCTAAAAATGCCCATCCTTTAGACCACACACCAATGTCCATGCTGCCTGTCCTGCTCTCCCCAGATGGACTGTGACCAAAAGGTGCCCCCAACTCGGGGATGCTGTGTGGCCACCAGCCCCACAGCAGAAGTCCCAGTGTTCCATCACCCTCAAGAACAGTCTGTGACCTGCAGAGAGACTCCACAGAAGCCTCAGCAGTTGCTGCCAAAGTACACAGAAAAATTCCCCCTGAATCTGTAGCCATTCAGGAGGAGTTCAGTGCAGTTCCTGCCCAGGTTCCTCTCACTGAAGCCACGTGCCACAACTCACTGGGAACATTGTTCATGAAATACCTGAGTGTTTCTCAAATGAAGTTCTGACCTACATAGCAGCCAAGAGTGACGTGCAGATTTCCTCCCTCCCTCAGATCTGCTTGAGGTTTTTAATCTCCTCTCACTGAGGAATGACTGTGGTGTTTGCTACACAGCCACTTGTCTTGCTTGAGCTCAAAAAGGTGCTCAGGAGATGGATGGAACAGTAGCTGCAGATGCAGCTCCCTCTGCCCTGCCACGTACATGTGGTCCAGGAGCAACATGGCACAGGCCCTTCTGCTGTCTAGGGCAGGATTATCCTTGTTCTGCTAGGCACCACCTGACAAGAGAGGCAGGCTGAGAAGCAAAGGGTGCAGACCACACTGGAGAGAGAGTGCTCTCCCATTTCCTTCAAACTCTCAGCAACTTGTCCAGATTTAGGAGGCCAGTAAACAAGGGCCCTTCCTGACCATCAAACCCATTCTCCTGAAGCAGCATGCAGCCCTGCAAAACATTCCAAGAGCCTTGTTAGACATGAACATTCTAAATCTCAGTCCTTCACCCCTGACCTCTTGCCCACTCCATCTGCGTCCATTAGTCACAAGAGAACACTCCAACCCCATGTGAGTTTGACTCCAAAAATACACTTAGGGATGGACCCAGCCACAGAATTCAGCTACAGGCTCTTATTTCCCCCAGATCTGAGGTGTTCAAGTCTAGGAATGCCTGTTGGTGCCATTCCTAATGCATTCCTTTCAAAAAAAATAATTTTCAGTGTAACTGTTTAGATTGATCTAAACAGTAAGGCACTGATGGGCATCCACATGGGGCAATATATCCAAGTTTAAGCTTATGTGACAATGAAGATTTAAAGACAGATTTCTGTTTTCATCTAGAGATCTCAGAACTTCAAGGCCAGAGCTAGGTTTTGCAGCAAGGACAGGTACCTAGGAGCCAGGATACCTGGGTTCTGGTTTTGGTACCTGCACTAACTAGTAGTGAGGTCTGGAACAAATCAGTTGACCTTCTCCTACAACACTCAACTCATTTGTAGAACAGATACAAGACTTGTGCAAATTGCAATGTAAGACTAATAATATTTGCACCTTGTTTTGAGACCCCCTGATATCTGACAGCATGTAATTTGGTTGTTCATAGAGAGAAGTTGCATATGGCACTGCCTGCAACATCCTAATATTTAGAAGTCCTCACTTATGGGCTACCACTACCCTGCACACAACAAAAACTCTCTCTACCCCAAGCAGCTTACAAACGAAGCACTATTAAAAACCCAAAAAACCACAGTGGCTAGGTGCAGAGCTTAAATTTCCATTTTCTCTCAGCATTTTCCCACGAGGGGATTGTATGCAAGAGCACACAGCAGAGAGTCAGCTCACGCCCGGGTCGGTTGCTCCGGCATGCCATTTGGCAAGACAAGAGTGACATAAATTAGAGTGAAACCTCTTCACCTCAGCCTAAGTGAAAATGTGAAGAGCAAGGGGGGTGAGGAGGAAGGGGGGATATCGATCCGTATCTACTCAACAGTCAGACCAGTGGTGTGGTGACAACAAGACATGCCTTTGCTTTTTCAGTAACTAATAATCTATAGAGAACCGTTTCCTTTTTTGCTCTTAAGATAACACATTTGCCACCTCAGCTGCATGCAAATAATTTGTGCCTCTGTTTAAGTAATTTACCTCTCCAGCACAGACAGAAGGGCAGAGAGCTCCCAGCAGCAGTGGCTGATGTGCAACACTGAGAAGGGAGCCAGCTCCCCCAGAACCTGCTGAGATGCTTGAACCGCTAGAGGACAAGTGCACCAAGCACTCTGCAGGAGAGACATGGCTTCAGGAGATTAAATGGGTTGTGTTTGCTGGTCTTTGGACCTGCCTCTAACCCACATGTGGGTTGCAGGCTGGAACTGGCATTATCCAAAGAGAAATATTTGGTATCTCTGCACACAGACCACAGCTGGTCAACAGCTCATCCCAGATTTAAACACAATGTCCTAGCTCTCATCTGTTGCCAGAAATATTAGACCTCATTTAAAGCCCAGGCCCCCAGAAGGATGCTGAAACTGAGTGGGCCTTCACTTCACATCCTTGGATACAAACAGGTATCAGGTGGGACAAGTGTCTGTATCTGATGGAAACCTTGTTCTAATCAAAACACTGATGCTACTTTCATCCCTTGCACACGCACACCTCTCTCCACACATTAATGCAACACAAGCAAGGCTGCAATGTCAAGCACCAAAAGTGATGAAATGCTAAAATTAATTGAGCTTGTCCACACGTAAGCTTCAGGAGCAGCCCTTGCTTGCAGGATCACACACTGGTTTTCCCACAGGACTTTGCCTTACTCAGCACACAAGGTGGGAGATGCTCATCATGAGCAGGACAGGGCAGGGATGCCATCCCTCTTCCCATCTCCATTGCTGGCCACATGGCTCTGGCCCTTATGCTTCTGCCCTGCACTACAGCTGGGGCTGGCTGCTCCTCAGTGCTTTTGGTGGGATTATTGGGAGGACAGCTGAAGGCTTCACTTGTGTCACTCAACACCCATATGAGAAAGGGAGGTGGTATCCCTACACACGACAGAAAAAGAAACAAAATACAGGAGTTGCAAGTCAAATATTCTCTTTGGGTGCCCACAATTTCCAAGGACAGTTTATCCCAAGTGAACTGTTATTTGACTGTAGCACAGCTCATCCTAACTTCAGGGGTCCCTGGCAATCCTCAACCCTTCAAACCAAGCACCTAAACCCAGAGAGTGCTATGCTTTACAGCCTGTGAAGATTCAGGCTAAGTGATTTGCTCTGTGCTGTGCCAAACTCCTTGGGGAACAGCCAGTGACAAAGGAGTCTCTCCCAGGCAGCACCCAGCTCCCTGGCAGAGGTGGTCTGTCCATCTACCCCACCCCTTTCAACAGAGACCACCAGGGTGTGGGGTTTACCTCCTTTGGCTCCTAATGCCAAAGGCCATAAAGGAAGGTAACACATAGAGACCATGTTGTCATGCATGCACATCCGTAGGGGCTTGATTCAGCCTCAATTCTGGCTTTCCTCAATCTCCAAGTGCCTCAGCTTGCCACCTTGGTGCTGCCTGGGCAAGCTCCCAGGTTTTGGAAAGCACATGGACCACTGAGATTTGTCCTGCTCTGTGTGTCAGTACAATGGAGCAGGGTTGGCATTTTCCATGAATGAAGGGGCCAGCTCTGCTGATTGTGGCACTGTCACCTGTTGGGCAGACTAGCACAGGCAGGTGGTGAGCCTCACACTTCCTCTCCATCCCTGCTAGTCCTCCCCTTCCCTGCACCCAGCCCTGTCCTCTTGCCTTTGGGATGAGCAAGCCTGGGGCTCCCAGCTCTCTGCAGGTGCTGCCAGCCCTGCCTGCATGGGGGAAGGTGGCACTGGCTTCTTCAGTCTCCACAGAGGGAGGGAAGCAGTGAAACACTGCCTTTTCTCTGGAAAACCCAATGCCTCCTAAGCAAAGGGGACCCAATGCCTCCTAAGCAAAGGGGACCCAAGCAAACAAGGGCAGAGTGAGATGAAACATTAAGACAGAAAAGAAAAGGGGGAAGAACATCTTTTCACAGTCTGCAGATGCAAAGTGAAACTATTTTGATAGATTCAGCTCTCTCACACTGAAAGGCCCAGGGTTTCTCATCTCTTTCTTTACTCTGAGGCATGAAATTTCACCCATGACTTGACAAACCGTAACATCCACAATGCTGTGTAGCTCCTTAGAGGCCTGCTGCCACCTTGCCAAAGCTCCCCTTCAGTGTTTTGCTGGGTTGATACTGCCAAGTAACTCCCTCTTTGGGGATTTTGCTACTTAATTCTCCTTGGAGCTGAAAATCCAGTGGTGTGGAGCTGGTGCTCTTGTTAGCACACTGACATCTCCACAGCTGGATGCAGGCAGCAAGGGAAGAAAGTAACTGGGCTCACACTAGCAAAGCATCCCCTTTGCTGGCAAGTGATCACCACCAGCTCCCCTACAGATGCTCAGAATATTGCTAAGCTGCTAATGTGTAGAAGACTAACCTAGCTCAGCAGAGGGCAGCTTGGCAGTCCTCATCTACAACCTAGATGTCCCAAATATAGTGGATATTTAAATCAAGACTGGCTTATGCAGAAGCATTTTAAGTGAAGAGAACTGATGAGAAGCCTCATCTTAGGAAAGCTCAGCCATGCAGTGGTTTTGCTCTATTCTGTTCTAGCCAAAGAACAATCCAGCCTCAGAGATGAAGGAATCAGTAAATGTTTCAATCTGGACCAAGCACCTTTCTAAAGGAAATGGTCTATCTCAATGAGGCATACAAGGAAACAATCAAAGATTAAAAATCTATTATTCTGGGATTACTGCATGAATTTTCCTCCTTGCATTATGCAAGGTTTCTGCTTCCCTGTCAACAGATTATCTTCTACAATCTTGTCTAGATTCACAGTACCTCATTCACTCACTGTCACCATTGTCACACCCCTGGATTCAGAGGAGATAAGAAGAAAGGTCAAAAGCAAAAGGTAGCAGGTGATTGTACCACCTGTGAAATAGTCATGCCTAGTATCTTGTTTCCTAAAGCTGATGCTCAGGTGCTTAAGATATGTTTCCTGCTTCTCTTTCTCTCTCAAGACAATTTCTTCTTGATTGTTTCTGTATCATCTTGGTCAGTTTGGGCATTAATATACATGGGAGCCTGTATATACTCTGCCCTGCTGCAGGGGTAACACAAAATACCTCTCTAGAATGATTTTAAAAATCCAAGAATGGAGAGAGGGGAAAAAAAAGACAAATTGGATGGTTTGGAGACCTTTTGTCCTGGTACATGTGGGAATTCAACTGCACTTGCCTCCTCCCCCTGCTCTAAAGACAGAGGTGGCACTAACAGTGCAGAACACCTCTCTTCAAGCTGCCCTGTAGCTTTTAAAACATAGAGAGCAAATGGCAAATTTACCTTTCATCTCCTTTTGAATCTTAAGTTAGGCCTTCTTGGTAATGAGTGAAATTAAACTGGTTGTTGCTGTTTAACTTCTCTGTGCTATTTCCTCACACAAATTAGTCATGACCAACTCTACTTGTCAGTTGTCCTTACCAAAAAAACCCAAGCAAACAACAACAAAACAGAGCAGAGACAAGGGTTAAGCACTCCCATACAATTTACCCAATAAATTTGTCATACCCCTTATATAGAGCTGTCCCTCCAGTTCTGCCTGTTCCCTAACATATCTGGCAGTTTGAACAATGTTGGCAATATTTGAGCAATTAGGCATTCCAAGTGGAAAGGCTAATATAGCTTACCCTCAAATGCAGGGTGTGTTTTGTCCTCTGCCTTCAGCCATCCTTGATGAGCATCAATTGCACAACAGCTGTGAAAGAGGAAAGTCTTCTTTCAGTTCCAGGATGGCCTAGATTGTTTTGGTTTAGCAAAGGGCCAGTATTCCAATGGTTAGGATGGGACAGACACACCTTGACTTGAGTGCCATCCCAGCAGATCACAAGGAGAGATCTTCATTGCTGTTACCACTTTCCAAGTGTTAAATGCTTTGGCCATAGTGGCAATGGTGCTAAACCAGGTAAAAGAAACCCCATAAAAGAAAACACTCTGATGGACTTTAGATGATGGACTTTAGGAGATCAGAGTGTGATAGGACCAGGGGGAATGGTTTTAAGTTGAAGGAGGGGAGGTTTAGACTGGAGATTGGGAGGTGGTTCTTTACCAGGAGAGTGATTAAGCACTGGCACAGGTTGCCCAGAAAGGTTGTGGCTGCCCCATCCCTGGCAGTGTTCAAGGCCAGGCTGGATGTGGCACTGGGCAACATGGTCTAGTGTTTTGGCATCCCTGCTTGTGGCGGGGGGGTTGGAACTAGATGATCTTTGAGGTCCCTTCCAACCTGGCCATTCTATGATTCTATGATTCTATGATTCATTCTATGACTTTGGAATAGGACTGGTCAAGGAGATATGAGGTTTATGGTTTGTTTCTCCTTCTTTTGCTTGAGGAGCATTGGGATCTCTCTCTTTTTTTTTTTTTTTTGGCCCATTTTTGGACACAGCACTTTGTGGTCCAAGTCTAGCAGGAAGATCCAAGCAGGAGTGATCAGGGCTGGTGAAGTTCTGTGGCCTTGCATCAGGTTGGACCAGTGAAACCACAGTCCACCAGGACAGGGATGACACTGCCTCCCAAGCCAGCCAGCCTAGGAGATGACACCCTCAGCCCAAACCACTGCTGAGAATCACAGAATGTTAGGGGTTGGAAGGGANGAGAGAATTTCACTGCTGTTACCGCTTTCCAAGTGTTAAATGCTTTGGCCATAGTGGCAATGGTGCTAAACCAGGTAAAAGAAACCCCATAAAAGAAAACACTCTGATGGACTTTAGATGATGGACTTTAGGAGATCAGAGTGTGATAGGACCAGGGGGAATGGTTTTAAGTTGAAGGAGGGGAGGTTTAGACTGGAGATTGGGAGGTGGTTCTTTACCAGGAGAGTGATTAAGCACTGGCACAGGTTGCCCAGAAAGGTTGTGGCTGCCCCATCCCTGGCAGTGTTCAAGGCCAGGCTGGATGTGGCACTGGGCAACATGGTCTAGTGTTTTGGCATCCCTGCTTGTGGTGGGGGGGTTGGAACTAGATGATCTTTGAGGTCCCTTCCAACCTGGCCATTCTATGATTCTATGATTCATTCTATGACTTTGGAATAGGACTGGTCAAGGAGATATGAGGTTTATGGTTTGTTTCTCCTTCTTTTGCTTGAGGAGCATTGGGATCTCTCTCTTTTTTTTTTTTTTTTGGCCCATTTTTGGACACAGCACTTTGTGGTCCAAGTCTAGCAGGAAGATCCAAGCAGGAGTGATCAGGGTGAAGTTCTGTAGCCTTGCATCAGGTTGGACCAGTGAAACCACAGTCCACCAGGACAGGGATGACACTGCCTCCCAAGCCAGCCAGCCTAGGAGATGACACCCTCAGCCCAAACCACTGCTGAGAATCACAGAATGTTAGGGGTTGGAAGGGCCCTAGAAAGATCATCTAGTGCAACCCCCCTGCCAGAGCAGGATCACCTAGACCAGCTCACACAGCAATGTGTCCAGGCAGCTCTGCAATGGCTCCAGACAAGGAGACTCCACAGCCTCCTGGGCAGCCTGCTCCAGTGCTCTGGCACCTGCACTGGAAAGAAGTTTCTCCTCGTGTTAATACTAAATCTCCTGTGATCCAACTTGCTCCCATTCCCTCTTGTCCTAACATTGAATGACATTAAGAAGAGCCTGGCTCTCTCCTCCTGACACTCACCCTTAACATATCTACAAACACTCATGAGGTCTCGTCCAGGCTGAAGAGACCCAGCTCTCTCAGTCTGTCCTCATAGGGCAGATGTTCCACTCCTTTAATGATCTTGCTGGCCCTGTGCTGGACTCTCTCCAGCAGCTCCCTATCCTTCTGGATCTGAGGGGCCCAGAACTGGACACAGTATTCCAGGTGAGGCCTCCCCAGGGCAGAGTAGAGGGGAGAATAACCTCTCTGGCTCTGCTGGCCACGCTCCTCTTAATGCATCCTAGGATGCCATTGGCCTCTTGGCCTGACATGATCATCCTGAGGTTGGAGAGCAGCAAACAACAGCCCCGCAGAGGAGCAGCCCAGGTCTCCAGGAGGCCAGCAGCTGCTGGACTGGCTGCCCCAGCTCTCCTCTGCCTGCAGCAGGGCACACCCCATGGGCAGCCTGCCTGCCCTGCCTGCCTGGCTGCCTACTCAGGACATGGCTTATGGAGGAAAAAAGCAAACCCAAGCAGCAGAGAAGAAAGTTTTGCAGGCTGCAGCCACTACTGGTGCTGTTCACCCACTGTGAGCCTTCACAGGAGGTCTGGAGCACTGGTGGATGAAGGAGATCATGTGCAAGATGCTCAGCTAGCCAGTCCCACAAGACCTGAATGGGTCTGAATGACCTGAGCTGTGCTTGGGTGCTCCTGCAAGGCCCCACACACCTCATCAGAGTCACTCATGTGGCAGCTTCCTCCTGGTAAAAAACTGCTGAGAATTGGGCATTCAGCCTCTCTACTTGTGGCTGCTGGTGTTTCCCTGACTGGGGTGATATTGATGTTCATAATGAAGCTTTGGCAGAGAAAGAGAGACATGCTGTAACCATTAGCAGACTTCACACATTAGAATGTATGTCAGAAGAAGACAGCTCATCTCAATGGGGGATTGTGCAAGTTTGGGTCTACATTTCCATTGGGATCCTTGTCCTGGTCTTCACCATTGAATTCCTCCAGAAAAACTTAATTGTGAAAATAATGTTAGTTAGAAAATAATGGAACTGATAAGTCACTGCAGGCACATGTGTGTCTCATTATACATCAGTTTGGTTTCACTATATATTTTACACTATGTAACATAAATTTCACTATGTGCCACAAGTATTTCAATATGTGATAGTCAGAAAGTGGCAGTTTACATTAAAAGTTTCAGTATGTGGTAGGATATTTCAAATATTATAAATTCTCCTTTTAAATTAAATGCATTGTGTAGATTAGTAAGAAATGTAGTTGTTTTAGTCTACCCAATGTGGTTTTCTTTCCAAACAGTATTTAGTACTGAGCTGTTCAATTGCCACCTTTAGTTTTATCATACATGTTAATGGATGATTAAGTGGAAATTCATTAAACATACACCACACAGAATTCAGGCAACCTGAGCTCTGCTTCTTAGATCTTTTATCTCAACTCAACCCACACCACATTCACAAACACTCTATATTTACAAAGACTACATTAAACAAAATAAACTTCCTGTCTGAGGCTTGTTATAGGCTGGGTTTTTTTTGAATGAATTCTCTTTAAGCAAGTCAAATTGAGGGACCTGAAATCCCCTGCAAGGGTGAACTGTTAAAGTATCAAGCAGATATGTCAAGGGTCTGCACTGAATCACCATTTAGTGAGATGATCACTGTTTCAGTCACAACCAGCAGCAGAGGAATCTGTGCTGCTACTCACTGTTGATGAGTTGACCATACAAGCACCATGTTAATCAGTCAAGCTTTTTGCCAGTAAACTCCATCCCAGTCACTGAAAAGAAATAATCACTGTGATGATACTACACTAAAAAGCTCTATCATGTATTGGAGTTACCAGGTCATCATATTTTCACACATGTCCTTCAGCATTACCTTTGTACAAAGGTACAGATAACCTTTGAAAGATACATCCCATGAACCAAGAGCATACCAAAACCAAGGCACATCTGCAACAAGAACCAGCACCTTCCAGACTGGTGCAGCAAAGCAATTTCCTGCATCCAGTACCTACTATCAGAAATATAGAAAGAAGAAAAAACATTAGGCTAGATTTTGGTTATGAGTGTTCCCTTGTTCTCTTCTCCTCTAAACACAAGCTACATCAAGAACAGCTCCATGCAAAGTTCTGTTTTATTCAAAATCCAGCCTCAACAGAGAGCACAGGCAATGCTGCACCCCAGCCCAAGAGAGGAACCTCAGCCAGTCATCTCTGCTCTGGCTTCTGCCCCTCAAGATATAATCACATGGGTAATATTCTAACAATTTTCAATGGATAATTACAAAATGCTTATGATGTGTACTGAAGTGCAGTGTTTAGAACAAACTGGAGGCCTCATCTGCCCTGTCTCACACTCAGAAGACAAGGGTGACCCTGCCTTGGTGTGACTCTGGGCAAGCCACTTAGAGAGTTACGAAGGGCCTGGATTAATGAGAAACTAGGTCTTTGAGCATAACTCCGTGTCCCGTCACAGGCCTAGCAGACCTCACTGGCTCCCTGCCAAATAGTTCAAGCACCTATTAACCAAGGAAAAGGTAAAGAGCTTGGCTGTAGTGTGCTGGATTTCAGCCCAGCAGTTTCAAATCTCCTAACCCACAAGAGCAGCTTATCTATGTTTCGAGGTCAAAGACCTCAACAAAGCTCTGTTAACAGGTGCCTACTGGCACCAACACAAACATTTGGCTCTTCAGATTACAGAGATTCCTTGGTCCTGCAAATGGGGCCAAAAGGGCTGCCAAAGCAACCAGTGACACACTCAGGGCTGGCCTGAGTCTGCTTACTCTAGTTTATTTGCCAAAACATCACTGTGAGCGCTTCCTCAGCTCACAGGAGCCAGAACTGAATGGATCCAGTGTACAGCTTGCCTACTCTTCCAACATTTAAACCCAAGAGCCACAGTACTCCCTGTTTGTAGTCTCTATCTACCATAAGAAACAAATTCTGCCCCAGACACACCACACAGCAAGGCTTATGAGCTGAATCAGATGTTTCCCAGAGACTGGGCTGAAGGAAAGAGGAATGTTTGTGTCAGACACAAGGCACGGCCAGACATGAGGATGCTTTCATCCCAGATGGGGGCTGGGTGCAATGGGAACTGGCTTCTTGTGCCCAGTCTGGAATGTTGAACCATTAGTTTGGCCATGTACCTCCTCCAAGGCAGCCTGAGAGCCTCCCTGCATTTTAGACCAGATAAAAGATGGGCTCAATCTCCATTCAACACGATATTTGGGATGAAATACAGGTAATGTTTTTAAGCATGTCTGCTTTCCAGCACGACCAAAACCCGAGCTGCTCTTGTTTAAGAAAAGGAGAAGAGACAACAGTGCAAACTTTCCCATATTCACTTACTCCCCTGTTAGATCTGGGCTGAGATGTATACAAAGCAATGTATATATGCCCTAGATTCCACTGCTGATACTGCCAACAAAAGCTAAATTACAATGATTTTCCTGTAGTCAGGTTGCTAGTCCAACAAGTTTTAGAAGCAGAGAAATATATTACACACATCCTCCAAGTCTCCTCCTAAGCACTGTCAGGCTATAATTTTAGCTTAAGTCTTATTACTGATCATGTATAATTGATGTTGAGCCATCCTTTAGCCATGATGAAAGTTACATTATCTAAGCTGCTGCATTACTTTCACTAACTCATCTTGTCCAAAGATATTAGTATTTCTTGACTGAAAAGGCAGAATGGTTAGCAAAGTTCACAAAATAGATACCAACTCATTTATCAAATCCAGACCTTTTTGTTTGACCCAGTTAAGTTTCTGTTGAGATTTCAGAAGCAGTTGGCATTGGCTTGAAGGCTTCAGCTTCTTGTGTACTAGTAACATCTGACAAAGGCCTTTTCCATCCTTGCTGACAGAAGAAGCAGGACCATTCATAGCATATAATTAAGTGGCTGAGTTTCCGTTGTTTTGAGTGTGACATACCTTTTTTTCCTCTTTACTCAGCTATGGCTGAAGCTAATCTCTGCTCATCAAAATCCTCCTGTTTTGAATCAACAGATCTCCATCTATGCAAATCTGAGAGGGGAAACATGCACAAGGCAGTTCATATTCCTGAGAGCTGAAATATTCCCATGGAACATCTCTGTCACGTTCACATTTTATGGACATTGCTTTGTTTGAAGTCAACTTCTACAGGTTTTCACACAGAAAATTTTCATCAGCCTCATTTCCTCCAGCTTTAGCAGCAAAACAGCAGCAGCAAGCAATAGGCAAGAACCTTGCAAACTCAGACCTTAAAGAATAAAACTTGATAAAAAGTTGTTTGGCAAGGTGTGAAAATTTTCCACATCAGCAGCTTCCTGCATTGTTTTTCACTGATTTTCTTCAAATCAGTCTTGTATTGGTGCTTCTTTTGGCTCTGATTCGTAACAGCTGAGGATTTCAACAACATACTGAGGCAAACAGTATTCTGCTGATCTTATGGAAGGAAAAAGATCAGTTAGACCAAACCTTCTCCTTCATTGCTGCAAGTCCCTGTCTCCAACCAAGGTTCTCTTCAGGACAAAGGGAGCAGCTTTGCTTTGCTGGTAAGATTGCTTGAGAGTTTTGATGGCAAAAAGACCTTTCCTTGATACTTGTACTGTGGGTTTTGTGCTGCAAGACAAAAAAACAACTGCAAAATACAGCATCTGTTGAATTCCACCTGTGTGGAGAGGGAGGCATTTCCCTGTTCTGGAATTGGGGTTTGCAATATTGCTTACAAGGATGGGAAACCCCTCAGCTTTCATTTGCAAAATGCTTCTCAAATACAGATGAAAGCCATGAAGGAGACTCAGCAGCCACTTTGGTAACTTAAGCAAGATGGCCAAATGAAAAGGAACAGCTTGTTGATTTAAAGGAGCACTGTGAGAACTCCTCTGCAGTAGCACAACACATTTTACCTTCTGGACAACTGCAGAGAATAAACAAATCAGTTGTTTAATGCTGGATTTCTGTATCTAGCTATCTGCTGGTTTCCATTTCCTGTAAGCACAGGATAACACTGAGGATAATGCAAACTTCATTCTGTCATTGTAACAGAAAGCAGCAGCCAAAGAGAGGGCAGCACAGGAAGATGTACTCTAAGCAACAGTTGCCTTCTGAAGTTGGCATAACTAATCATTTCCTCATGTTCTATTTTGTAGTCTTTATATTTTAACATCCCATTATTTTCACAGAGCTGGCAGATCTAAAGAGCTGGAGAAGAAAAGACTAAACCCAAACAAATTCTTACATGCAGAAGCATCAGAGGATGCTGCAATCCCAGAATGTGTTCAGGAAACTTAAGAGCTGGAGAAGGTTTCTTCTCCATGAGGGTTGTGCCTGGGATTAGACACTGAGGCACAACCTTTGGAAAGGACATTGCTCAAAAGGCAACAAACCAAGCATTAAAGGTAAGAGTACTCTGAATTCATTCTCAACAAGTGCCAACACAGATCAGATTTATGTTGCCTGAGCTGACATTTGGAACTTGTATTTATCCCTCAACTGCTTCTGTGGAAATAAAGAAAAACACCAATATGACACTCAGGAATCAACTCAGATCCTCTTTGCACTCCAAATAGGCATATCCTAAACCCTAGCTAGTGGAAGAGGTTGTCTTGTTCAGATAGCAATACCCCAATACTGAAAACAATTACTTCTAAAAACCTAGGAGAAATCTAATACAATAGTGAGTAACCATAAGCAGCCTACTGCTTTTTTGTATTCTGGAGATGCCACAAGTGCAGTTCACTGTTCTGCTATGCCTAGCAGGGTGGATGATGTCTAGCACTGGTCTCCAGACTGAGTAGTATATCAAGCAGCAGGTGGTAGAGAACAGAAGTACATACAATGCTGACTCACTGCATAAACTACTCTTACTTTTTGGTCAGCATTTGAAAAGTAGTCCATTTTTCCCTTTCTTTTGAGGACAGGCTGGTAATGACCCAACTAACTACTTGCAGAAAGAGAACAGCTTTGAAATTATGACATTATTTCTGCAAACAGCCACCATTTCTATTTAAAAACTAATGTCAGGATAAATGTGTAGGTCTTTAGTGGGTACAAACATCAATGTATGCAGTGCAGCCCATAAAATCCCCAGATGTTGAGCTGCTCACTGACAGTGAGTTCATTGACCACTATCAACAAGATCAGAGCTGTCACTCCATCAATGCACCAGCAGTGCCTCTCATTCCCATACATCTGACTTCTAGGCTGCTGCATCCACAGGTGTGCACCATCCACTCTCCTTTCCAACAGGAGTTGGACAGTGTTGGACAGGGAGGAAAAGAATAGCTGTAGGCACCATTTCTGTAGCCATTTAAGCACTAACTATTTGATAAAACGAGGCCAAGTTCAATCTCTTTATGATCAACTCGTGCAAAACACTCTAGGAAAGGCAAAGCATTATTACCTGAAGGCACAACTTAACCTTTGAACAGCATAACAATTTTGTTCTTAACCATAAATACAGGACTACACAGTAGCTTGGTGAATAGCTGTGGAAGTTGTATCTTGATCTAAAAGGATGAGGACAATTAAGAGAATTCCCAACCATTATAAACAATCAAGAAGTTTGCATGCTAAAGAAGGAGACAGATGACCTTTCTTCAAGTGACATGGATGAAGTGTGGTACCTGGCTCTCTCTACCCAGGCATAGACTCTGGGTGCACCCAAAGCATCAGTCACCCAAGCTCCATGGTGTGACCAGGCAAGCCTCAGCAGTTAAGACTCAGTCTCTTGGCCAGAAGATGAGCTCAGACTGAGCTACCTGGCAAAGAGAGAGTCACTGCTTTAGTAGCACTAGCAGAGCTCTAAAGAAAAGATGACATCACACTCTTTCTTTTAAGAGAAGTGTTTCAGTAGAAAATGCATAAAGTGAAGCTCTCACATTTGCTAGAAAAAGAGATTTTAACTGATGAGAACTCTGCAGTTACTGAACTTGTCACATTATTCCCCATGAATTTCCCCATAACTGAGAAGTGGACTGGCTGGAAGCAGAAAGGCTAGGCTGCCACTCTCTCATTGTTAAAATAATTGGGATGTCTCAAGATTCTCCATTAAGATAACAAACTAATTCTTGTGGTCTGATCTTGTTGAAATATTTTGGACATTTTCTGTTTCTGACAGTCCACGGAATTCTATTATTTCGTTCAACAAAAGAGGCAAACCCAGCAGATCTGCCTGATGAATCCCCACATAACCACCCTCCAAGTCAGATCAAAGAGGAGCTCCTCTGTCTTAGACCATAATATTCACTCTCCCAGTCTTATTTACTGGGAGCTGCATTTGCCAGACACAGTATTTTCCAGAAGGGAAAGTAAGATCCAAAGTCTAAAACACTAGGAATGCTGCCTCCTCCTAACCACACATACTAACCTCAGCCTTATCAAAGCAGTCAAGAAAATCTGAGGGTGCTTACATTGCATTGGTTCAATTAAAGAAGCCAAGCAAAAGACTCTTCTTTTTTCAGATTTTATTTATGAGATGTGAAAAAGTTGCCTTCTCCTCTCCAAACCATAGTGCTAAATACCAAAGACACTGTGAGAGGGGTGCCTCTATTATTCAGAAAATAGTTGTGTGCTTTTGGGTAGATTAATGGCATTTAACATTTTGGTTACACACAAACAAGCACAGCTTTTTGTTGTTGCTTCAAATAAAACCAGAAAGAGAACAAAAGGCATTCAACTGAACCAATTTAGGTTTATAAACATATTAATTTTAAGAGCGCTATGTGTACACTGAAAATGAATTTAAAGCAGCCAACCTTTGCAGTCCCATGCCCAGTTTCACTGCATCCAAATAATCCATAAATCCAGATGCAAGTTGTCACAGACACTTCTTTGGAGAGCTAGTGAAGTTAAAAGTCAATGTTTCCTATTAATTAATAATTGTTTTCAGCTGTTTTGGCAAGTGATTAAACCAAAGTGTCTGCCTTTAATGTTACAATATAAAAGTTTTCTTCTGCAGAGGCCTAAGTGCCAAGCAGGAATTCCTTCATTTGCAGGAAGGTGTCAGATGGGATTGCTTGGAACATTTGTAAGCAAGTAAGATGAACAGATATCATACCTGCTGGTGCAATGACTTCCATTCCATGGCCAGGAGCATTACCCACCAAGCAGTTTCAGAGGAATGTCAGCTGAGATAATGAAAACAATACTTCTCATCTTAGTGGAGTACCAAGCTATGAAAGAGACAACCCAAAAAGAACTCAGGTGGGCTGTACATCATTTACCAAACTCTGTTTTCTTGTACATTCAGTATCACATGCTCTTTAAACTTAGGACTGCAGAGCATGATAGCACCTGCTGCTTCTGAGCTCCAAACCATCACCAAGGTACTACTGAGAGGCTTGCTCAATGCAACAGCAGATGGTTCAACCTAACCACACTTCTGGCCACTGCTTGCTTCAGAGCAGAATTAAAGCAAACTTTAATGAGAAGAACCTTCTGCCATTAGAATATTGGAATCCTAGAACGGTTAGGGTTGGAAGGGACCTCTGGAGCTCATCTAGTCCAACCCCCCCTGCACTGGGCAGGGACATCCCCAACTAGAGCAGCTTGCCCAGAGCCCTGGCAAGCCTCACCTGGAATGCCTCCAGGGATGGGAACTCAACCACCTCCCTAGGCAACCTGGGCCAGTTGACAGGAAACTGTAAACCAATCCATTAGATTTTGCTCTCTTAGCACTGACATAATTGAATGCAGAACCAGAAGTAGGACATCACTAATTTCACTAAAAACTGACATTAAGATTTCTAAGTCAAGGACCTTCGAGCAATAAATTAAGTTGTTTTTTTTAAATTGCCATTATAGCTATTGTTCCAGTGATTTCCTCAACAGCTGTCAAGTATAAATATACATATAATACA
This sequence comes from Bucco capensis, assembly GCA_013396975.1. NCBI lineage: Eukaryota > Metazoa > Chordata > Aves > Piciformes > Bucconidae > Bucco > Bucco capensis. The sequence continues at coordinate 354,086 of VWZO01022214.1, forward strand.
ACAATATACAACAAACCAAAACTGGATGGTTTCCATAAAGGAGCAGATCACCCAAACAGGCAGAGAAACTGCCTGGGTGGTTCAGCAAAACCATGCCTCAGCAGAAAGGTAGAAGTCCTTTTGTGTCTTCCTATTGGAAGGTGTCAAGATGTAAAGTGCAAAAATGCTGATGATTAAAACTGACACATCCTCTTTCTACTGCCTATACAGTCTGATTATGAATAGCAACATATTTTTCTATAACTAAACTCAATATAATGCAATCTTATTCTGACTGGAAAATGAAACAGAAAAGGCTTGTGACCAAACCTGGGTTTGGTATTTATTACACACACTGCAAATGTGTTCTGCTGTTCTGTATGAAACATTCATAACAGTACAAAGTAAAACTTCAGAACCATGAAACAGTAGTTTTCACTACACCAAGGTCCTCAAGTGACTCCATTATCTGTTCCCTGAAAGAAAGCAATGCTGATGATTTGCTTTTCCACAACACAGCACAGTACAACAGCAACAAGAAGTGCCTGTGCAAACCATGCCACCATTTTGCCCAGGACCTCCCCATTCCTCACAGCTGAAGAAGGCCCAGGCCTAGGATCTGCTGCTGCAGAAATAGTTCTGAAGCCATTTTTGTAAATAAAGGCCTTCTTAATCAACATGCTGAACCAACAAAGTTAAGCACATTCCCTCAGGCATGCTGCTGGCTCCAAGGAGAAGGCAGCTCTGGCAGATGGTGACACCAGAGGTGCCAGACGTCTCACACTGTAGGTGAAAGCCAGTGCCACCACGTTCATGGAAAGGGCAGGAAGGAAAGCACACAGTGGGAGCTGTGAGATGCTGAGTGAATGAGAAACCTGGGTGAGATCAAGAATCCAGCTCTGTCATTTCACTCCCCACAAAGTATTTTTCTCTTGAGCCCCACCTTCACTGTTTTTTAACTCTTCTCATTTCCCTCTCCCCACCTCTGCATCTCTCTCTGTTTTCCTGCAGGGCTACCCAGCTTGTGGTCGAAGCCAGCAGAAATGAACCCACGCTGCAGATGGTGCAGGAGAAGCTGTGCAAGAAGGGTCACAGAGTGCTCCAGAGATCAGGGTTTTAGTCACACTCACTGCACATTTACCCCCATGGCAAGTCTGCAAGGGAGCACTGGGTGCTGGAGAACAAGGGGCAGGTCCAACCCCAGCTCTAGTCTGCTGAGGGCAAGCAGCAGCTGAAAAAAGAGAAGCTGCAAATTAAAGAAGAGCTTGCAAGTAAGGGATGGAACTCATTAGATAAAATGATCATGGGGAAATAGTGAAAAAGCTCAATAACTTCCTGGGTCATGCCAGCACTTGAGGGCTCAAGGGTCATTCCCACAGCCTCATCTCTGCCTCCCATCTGCCTTCCACAGACTGGGATTCACTTTCAAATGAAGACAGCTTATTTCACTGATTTTGAACTGTGGAAAAAAAAATACCAGTGAGGGTGTGTGTACATCTGAGTGATGGAAATCAAACCTCTGAAGTGCAGATTATTTTAATTACAGCTAGAAGAGCACGCAAGGTGCAAGTTCCAGCCAGAGTTTCCATTCTGATCTTTAATTCTCTAGTGACACAAATACTCCTGAATGCCTCTGTCTAGCTGAAAGAATGACAAACTGTCTTTTCTACAGCACCTGAGACACTACTGACCCTAAGCAACAAAATCTGAATACACACAAGGAGAAGTATCTGTATGAATCAAGACCTCAGCAGCTTTTCCATGTGCACTCTCTCCGTGCCTTTCCCTATAAGGCACTCACTAAAGGGACAGGTTTAGTGAACAGCATGGCTAATTTTTTCTTCCCCTACCACAGCCTGGTTTTCTTTGAAAGAGGACCTAACTTCTAGTAGCTTTAAGATGTGCATGAGAACTTACAAAGCACATTTGACAAAGCCTGGCAAATGATCCTCCAAATTCTGGCAGATGCAAACTGTATCACATATCACTGTACAATGCTCACAACTGCTGTGAGGCCTAAGATGAGAATATATTGTGTATTACTAACTAAATCACACATTTGTTCCCACAATGTATTCATTTTATTGTATCTGTTGACCCATATTAGTGAAATGATGCAAAGATGAAGGCTTTCAGCATCTTCAGTGGAATGTGCTATTCTAAAATCTGATGAAATTTGGCAGTTTCCAGTGCAGCAAAGCCAAGCTCCTTCAATCTCCAACCCTAACACAGGATTTTACTGCCTCTCTTTCTACTCTGTTTCTTCCACATAAATACTATTAAAAGAACAAGGAAACTCATATCTTTAAACTTCATATAATTACTAGTTATACACATAAAAACCTGAACTACACAAATCTTGTCTTTGTGTACCTGTTTGCATAGCTGGATTTGAAAGAAGTTCTGTATTCTATTGTTTAGAGAAACTGATGTTGCATTTAACAGTTAAAAGAATTACTTGAACCATAGAGACATGAAAGGCAAAGGAAAGAAAGAAAACATCTCATTCTAAACTCCACAAGCTAATTTGATAGTATAACTGAAAGTACAGAAATCTGAAATCTACTTCTGAGCATTTGAAACCTCACATCTTTTTACCTCTCTCTTAGGAGATATTACTCAGGTTCAGTATGACATTTTGAAATGTCACCTTCCCTGTCTCAAAACCAGAAGCTTTCATGCACAATAGACACCCACCTGCTGTAATTCAGAAATCCATTCTAGATGTGATGTGATATTCTAAGAACTCCTGTGCATAACCTGCCTCATCCTAAGGAAAGAAAACCAAAATCCAGGAATCTCCTTCCTACACAAATAAACAGGGACTGCTAAAATCAACAGCTAGTCACTTTCTAAAAGCTTTATTATTCTGATACAGCCACAAATTCTGATTAATTTTTTGGGGGGAGGAAATATTTTCCCCTGAAATACACTTTTCCTCTGTCAGGAAAATAATATGACTTTCTCAGTAAAAATAGAGTAATTTTCTTTTTTGCTGGAAGGCTGAAGTTAGAAAATGTGATAGTACTTGCCTGAGACCCACTCCATCTCCAGATTTTATCCATTTGCAGCACCAGCACAACAGCACCTGTGGGAGCCCTCAGGATCACTAACACCTTGCTCTTTCTGGCATCATTTGATAATCATCAATATTAATGTTAGATTTATAAAAGTATGTAAGCAGTTTCAACATCTACATATGGCAGCATGTGAACAGATACTTTCTGTAAGCTACTGCTAAACTTGCAAGCAAACTAACATCTAGGTTCTTTGGAAAGCTTAAAAACATTACACATACAAATGTTCAGTTTGGAAAGTAGCTATGGAAGGGATTGATCTTTTTCTTGTCCCATCCTTTGATTTAGGAAATTACCACTTGCAAGCTATGGAATTTGCTTAAAACATTCTCTAGAGTGATTAATCATTTTTTTAGCCCTACAAGTCTTCTAAGAGTGTGCTAATTTGTACAGCCAAAATGCAGATTTCCCTATAATATCAGAACTCCAAAACCACAGCTATGGTCAGTGCCATAAACAAGGAATTGTCACTCAGACATCACTCATCATATAACTAAATTTAAAAGAGGCCATACTTACTCTGCAGGAACTAAACAATACTGGAAGTGATGATCAAGAGGCTTTAGCAGCTGATAGGCAGCAAAACACACAGGAACCCAGACCTGGAAGAACTTTCCCAGTTGTTTCCAACTCCAGTGACTGCTGTCACAGGCAACCAGCACTCACCCTTTTCATAACTCAATCTTCATATTGGCTTGCTCCACAGCTCCAAAAAGTCTTCACGGAGAAGTAACTGGGTTAATGTTAGCTCAAGAGTTTTCCTTTCCATAAGTTTATTAATCTGTCCTTCAGATTTAATTTCACAGAATCACAGAATGTTAGGGGTTGGCAGGGCCCTAGAAAGATCATCTAGTGCAACCCCCCTGCCAGAGCAGGATCACCTAGACCAGCTCACACAGCAATGTGTCCAGGCAGCTCTGCAATGGCTCCAGACAAGGAGACTCCACAGCCTCCTGGGCAGCCTGGGCCAGTGCTCTGGCACCTGCACTGCAAACAAGTTCCTCCTTGTGTTAATACTAAACCTCCTGTGGTCCAAAATGTATTAATATTTCTTCACATTCCTGCAAGACCAACACATGTACCCAGCAGTATCTGCACTTCTGCCATTCACCAGCTTGGAGCTCTCCTTTCCACACAAGGCTGTTTAGAGACAGTTTCCCACTACCAATATTCCATGTGAGAACCACTGCACGTGCAGGCAAACAGTTCCCCCCTCCCTTTTCTGAAGTTTCTGTACCTACTGGGAAGCCTTTAGCAGCACAACACACCAGTGTATGAGCTCCACTCATTTCCCAGCACAAATCCTTCTGTTGATCCCTGTGCCCACTCTCTCTATTCAGCTCAACATCTTAGCCCAGTCTCCATTTTTCAGGCTTACTGTGTCCAGTTCACATTCTTCCCAGTAGTGGCAAGGATATCCAATGTTTTACCAGTACAAACATTTAGTTTATTTTGGATGCTCCTTTTTTTTTTTAACCCTTAAAGAATTAATGGAAATGAATTCAAAACTCAAATAACCAATTTCTAGCACTTAGTGAGAAAGCATCACCTTGGCTGCTGACTGACAGCAATTGTAGCAAAGAAAGAATGGGAAAATTGAGGAAACCACTGCCAAACAACATGAAATACAGTGAAGAGAGGAACAAGCTCTGTGTTGGGCTCTTTTTTAAACCATGATTTAACTTGCTCACCAGATACCTTTAGAATTTGTGTGTGTGCATGTTTGGCACTTTCCCTTATCAGTGAAATTAATTAGTGCCAAACACTTAGAATCTGACTAATTTAGACCAAATTTCTTTTTTTTTCCTCTAACAGCATTTCAAAGTGAAATTCAAATTTCAAATTGACTTAGCCACAACACACCTTCTGGTTGCTATTGTTATTCACACACTTTAAGGAAAAGAAACTACAAAAATGTGATTTAAATCAGGTAAAGCAAAGAGGCCCCTTCATGTCTGTGATGATGGGCTTTTGTCTTTAAGTTCCTACTTATTAAGTATTAATTAAATGTGTCTGCCACTGCATGACAAAGGCCCTTATTTAGCTGGAAATAAAGACAGACTCAATCTTTGTTTTATTTTTTAATAAAGTTTAAATAGTTAAGAGGAAATAGTATGTTTTAAAGCCAAGCCATTTCTTTATTCCATGCTAGGCCTTAAAAGTTGGATTTACTAGCAGAGATGGGCCATGAGGAGAGAACTATAGACTTCAAATGCTGGTGCAGAACATATTAAAATAGCCAGTGACTTACTGCAACTTACCTTGAAAAAAAAGGAAACACACTCTTTACAGTTTTTAAAGGTACTGTCTCTTATCCTGATGAATGGAAAAATTATCCCCACAAAAAAGGTTTGGGATTTTTTTAAATATGAAGATTCTACAAAATACTTGCTTTATCCATTGGCAGGACTGTGAAATTCCCTAGAGGATTTAGAAGTGTCTGCCTAAGAAAGTGTATAAATGTCAGTCTAACACTAACAAAAATTCCAAACAGTCATGGAAATTAGAATAACTCAACCCAATCATCCCCCTGTAAGAATATTATACTTCAGTTCTGCATAAACACACATCAGCATGTTTGTTTTGCTTTAAAAATTCTTCAGGATCTACAGAATACAGCATAGGTTTATTTCACTATTAACTTTTCCTTTGAATTTCCCTAATGCTATCTCTTCATTTACATTTAAAACACTAATTTGTCTACTGACTTTTTCTGCCCTTAGGCCTTATTTTAGCCTAAATTCCATCCTCAGCCAGGAATATCCCTCCCTTCTTGCTCCTCAAAGAGGTTTTTGTTTGTTTGATTGATTTTCAGATATAGGTAAGTATCCTACCGTGGGAAGGAATGGGAAGAGCCCAGGGAATTACCAGGACATTTGCAGGCCAAGACTTCCAGTAGGAATTTCAACAGTTGCTATTTCTGAAAGAAAAAATGCCATGCTTTCTTTATATTTGATAATATTTGACATATTTGATAATATGTCTACTCTAAACACAGTCTTGTGCCACAAACAGCCCCAAACTGCACATAGAGCAATCGAGAGAGAGTCTGAGAACTTCAGGGTAACACAGAAAAATGGCAGAGTCCTAGAGGCAGCTGCAATGCTAACAAACATTTAGAAACCACAGTGATCCAATAACCTAAAAACACATCTGCCACTCTAAGGTAAAAATCTGTGCAGTAAGATTAGAAGCTTCCAAATTTCAGACTGATTGCTCAGGGACCACAATAGAAAACTAAGATCAGAGGTCAGGAAGTATTAGTTTGGAAGAGCCTCTGCTTTCCAAAATTCAAAACTATTGAAAACCAGTGCATCTGTTCACCATTCTATGATTTATCTGTTTCCTAGTCTCTGGGATTAAACAGCAGGATACAATTGTTTGCAGCAGCAGTTTACTTTTTTTTTTTTTACTTTAAAAACTAAATTAAGAAAATATACTTACAGAAAAAAAAACAACCATCAGATGAGCACAAAAAAATGTCATGACAAATCCTGAGACAAATTATCCTACATCACTGCTAGTCTATGAAAATTGCCTTGCATAATAAGCATAGTGGAGGATTCAGTGACAGCATACAAATCAAAAGTATTTGTAAGTGATTAACTCGTGCATGTTTCTCAATGACAAAACATGCTCAGGGGTTTAAAATCTCTCACTGCTGGTTATCAAAGTTCAAAGATCATTTGCATACCAATACACATACTGTAAACATGAAGTTCTCATTAAGGAAAGATGGGTTTCCAGTAATTTGATCTTTTACAAAAAGCTATTGGTAACTGAATCTCTCAGTGTCTAACTTTCTAGAAAATTAAACCAATGTTTCCACTCTCAAAGCTGAAACACTACTGTTTTAGGAAACAGCCCTGTTTATTTGTTAACCAGAAATACAATCAAGTGGCATATTTCCATCTGCTCTGGGGCTGACAGTTTCAGCTTCATTCTACTTTACAAGAAAAGAGCAGGCTTGCAGAGGTCCTGTAAATTCTTTCATATCGCAACTCATTGAATGACAGCGGTGAAGAAAAGCAGCAATGATGCAAAAGAAGAGCAGCCCAAGTGCCCTTATCTGATGAGAGGAGCTCTCTTCCTGTTTGGCTTGCAGCAGTGAGGACTTGTTTTGTTTCAGTTTGTTGTTGGTTGTTTCTCATGTCATGTTTTCTCTTCTGGTCAGGCTGCCTCTGTCAAGAGTGACCCAAGGAAGAAGTTGCCATGCCCTTCGGATTCCAGCTGGAGAATGCTCCTCATCCCAAGCCAGCTGAGTTTCAATCAGTAGGTCGGGGAATGATACTAATGTGGAGAAAATTATCTGGATAGCTCATATGTTCACTTAGCCACTGTATGGGTGTTTCCAGCATTGGCTCAATTCCATGAATCATCACTTGAGTCTTCTGTTCTCCATCTAATTCAAAGAAAAAGGGAAAACACTAATGTAGCATTCAAAGTTCACAGGAAGATTAAACATTTACTTACACTTTAATTACAGTATATTGGTGTTAGAGAGTTTAACATTTAACAGAATGAGAAGCAGGAAATATTGGTATGGAGAAAGCTGAGATTTCTATCATCTAAACCAGAAACTTTGTGGCAAAATTAATTCCAAGAAAAGACTGGGTTAAAACGAAACTTAATGAAAGTGTCACTCTTCTTGATTAGTTGCAAGTTTTTTCTTTTCCTGCAGTGATCACAGCTTGCTGTCAACAGTTAAGGCATATGCATCTCACCATATAAATTTTACACAGATCATGCTTAAGATGTTGTACTTACTAAAACAAAGTTGTACTCTTAGTACTGTGATCTCCTGAAAAAACTGGACTATGTGTAGAGTGTCACACATGTCATATTCCTGAAGTCATTTTCTTTTGTTAAGCAAAATTTACTTCAGCATCTAGCAATAGCTCAGAGTTACTCAGAAGGCTGAGTTGGCACCAGCTTTTTCTTACTTAGTTTCATCTCTTGGAAAAGCTAAGTTAGCAAATGATTCCCAGTACAAGAAGAATATTTTCTAAGAATATTTCAATTCTTTTTATTTATACTTGTCCCGGAGGATGCGAGTGCTTTGATCCTTTGATTCAAATGGTGGGAACCAGCTAAAGCAACCAACAGAACTGTCATGAAATGAACTAAAAAAAGCCAAAAAAATGAACATTTCTTTCAGAGCCTTGAGAAGAGAAGAGCATCTGAAATATGCTCCAAATAATGATTAGGGGGAAAAAAAGAAAGTAAGCAGTGACCTTTTAACTGTTTTTTATGTTCTACTCTGGCATTCTCACATGGACCTACCACAGTGAAATCCACATTCAGTCCTCAAAAGTATCACTGTCTTCTCTAACTGGCATCTTATGGCCCCTTCAGCTGTCTACCTTACAGAACAAATCACCCTGCTCCCCAAGAGTTGTATGGAAGAGAGCAGAATCTAGGAGTGAAGGTACCATTAGTGGCTCTTTCATTTGGCTACCTCACTTGTAGCATAAAACCTATTTTATAACATACAAAATCGTATTTTTTTCATAACCAAAACGATTTGACAGCTGCCTGAAGAAGTCTGTATTATAGCTGGGGAGCTATGCTAGCACAGGCTAAAGCAGACTAGGAAGAATCATTCTTGAATATGTTACTTTGGTAGTAACAATTCCTCCTGCAGAAGTGGTTATGTTTGCCTAAAATAAAGCATTAGATGTTTGTTCCATTTTGCCTACACACAGTATCATATTCTGTACAAGTCAATGATTCAAGATGTAAAGTTTGATTCTTTAAATGGCATGCTATGCCCATTATCACACTACATGAAGCATAAACAATTGCTGGTTTCTGGTTTTATTGCAGACAGGTCAGAAAAACACAGCATGTTCATTTAAAAAGAAACCTCTGCTATTTCCAACCAAAGCTGACATTTCTTGGGCTGAAATATTACCAATCAGAATGTCAACAGTACAAACTACAAAAGAAAAGATCTCAGAAACTGAGTTTTTACACTGAGAAGTTAGGGAACATCTATTTTTTATATTAAATAATTCCCAAATACATGTATTTAACACTTCCAAATTATGTGTTTGTATTTAATACCACCTATCTGTGGTATTCCTTAAGTTTGCACAGATTTGGTGATATTCTTTTACATTTCATAGTATTCCTTGATTTTCAGGAACACTTAACTTGCATACAGAGATGGCAGAATGCTGTTTCAGCATTAGTACTGCACTAGCCACCCATCCATAGCTAACTTTTACCAAAAACTTGCTCAAAAATTAGATTAAAAGCTTTGGAACCTCAGTAGAACTATCTTGTCATTGAAGGAAAGGCTTATAAATGATAAACACTTCCTTTTACTTCATGACAGAACATTTCTGAATGTCTGTGCATGTGTGTACTAACTTGATGCCTCTTGCTTAAAAATGAAGTGCAGTTAATCTGGGTCTCCCCATTCCCTGCTCCCTACCCAACTCTGTCCCTTTCTTATACAAACCTTTTATTCCATTCCTCAGCAAACTGTGAAAGTCTCAGAGGTCAGTGAAGAATTTACAGTTTAATTAGAGTCTAAATCTCTGCATTAGCATTGTTTGTGCTTTAGTATTATCTCTGACAAAGCATCACATCTCCTTAATTCCTTTTCCCCTTGAGGCTTGACTAAAAAGATCTTATCTACCAGCTCTGTATTTACTGTAGCCTTCCTCCACAAAATCCATTGTTTTTACTTCAGCACTCTTCCCTGCTTTTGTTCCTATGGACCATAAACTCTCACTTAAGTCACATTTACCCAAACTTTCCTCAAGTTTCATGTTTTCAGTAACTTCCCCATTTTCAAATCACAGAGTCTCTCTCCTATAGATAGCTCCTCTGCTTTATGTAGCAAAAATTTGTGTCAACTGCAAATACACTAAAAAAATGACTGGAAAATGTTTTCTTAACAGCTGTTATATCCACCATTACCACTCTGGTCTGGCTTCTGGACAACTTGCTAGCTATCATGAAATCTTCATCCACTTGGTTTATAGATACAATAGATTTACATCATATTTTTTCCTTCTGTTACTGTTCATAGCCTTAAGAGCTGTAGATTTATCCTGTATGCATCTTAGCACATCAAGTGCTGTCCTCTTATTTCCCACTCAATATTCTTTGAGAACAAAAGGTCTTTTCAGACTGATAAAATGCCTCTGCAAAAGTGTACCAGTTGCTAAACACACATATATTTAAAAGTGAGTGGTGTAAGATTTAATGACAATTACAAAGATTAATGCCATTCTATGTTCTCTTTAGACCGGGTCTCTAAAACTTAGAGCAAATAACTCTGTCCAGGCTTGATAATATCATTACTGTCAATATTGATTTTACAATAGTCAGTAATTTTGTAAAAAAAGTCAAGATTCCCTCAAACCCAAGAAGTTCAGATTTTCCAGTCACATCACTGTCTTCCCCACCCCACCCCCCTTTTAAATTCCCTATAGATCTGAGTGACATGCTAGCTATCAAATGACCTAAAGCTGGTTTCTTTTACTTTGTTGCAAATTAATCTCAGGAAGGGAAGAGGTGAAGTGGAAATATCAGAAAAATAAAAGCATAGCAATACATGTTTCATGGCAAGTGTCACACAGTAGCCACCTAATGCAACAGAAACAGTTTCTAGCTTTTTTAGCTGTGAAGTGGGCCAGCAACATTTGCTTGCTTATCTTTAGAATACATTTTATGTTCTAGGTTAGATGACACTGAAGGTATTCCTGACAATAGATTATACCACACTGCAGGAGGAAGTCATCTGGGGTCAGCATCACAAGGAGCAGAGTTCTCCTTTTATGGCTGTGGTGGGGCTGCTTTCCTTTCCACCTCTCCTGCTCCTCAGAATCACAGAATCACANTGAGCACATTGCTGGCTCATGTTCAGCCGGCTATCAACCAGTACTACAGATTTCCAGGCAGGAGAACAAGCCTTGAGGTGTGCATGTACCTTGAAGCAGCCAGAGCACTCCTTGGCAGCATGTGCTCAGCAGCTGTAAGACATTTCTGAATCTGGAGAGCCACACCAACATCTTCTCTGGGAAGACTTTCATCTATGTCTTTAGGGTCTCTTAGGAAATTGCTTGCAGATACACAGCTTTCAGTAATGTGCTTCACATGTAGCTGCAGCCAGTAAGTTTGGCACTGACAGACACTGCTGACTCCATTTGTAAAGCTTAAAGATAAAGCTGGGTGGGGCTAAGGCTCTGGCAAGCAAAGGTGAAAAGCTCCTTCTTGAAAGCTAGACTTGTGCATTGCACATGGAACTACACGCAGCTGTTTACACAAGGCTACACTCTATTAGCAAGCAAACTATCTTCTAACCTGTAACCACAGGTGGTAAGAAAGAACTGGACAGTGGCTGAAGTCACCCTTTCCCCCTCTAGGCACCTCAGGTTGGATATTCTAGGATATATCATGAAGAGACAGTGCCACACAAACCTCAGAGTCTAAAGAAGTACTTCACCGACTTCTGCACCAGTACTAGAATATAAATAAACAAGCACTTGATGAATGTACTTCATTTTCCCCCCACTTTGAACCCCTCAATTGTGACAGCAATGGTTCAATTTGATACAGGAGTCTTTCAACTGCTAGCACTGAAACTGATGAAGAGCATCTAGCTCTTCAACAGCAACCTGTTTAAAACTCAAAACTGCTCCAATGCCTGATATTAAAATCGACAGTGATTGCATATCATTTACAACAAAACAAGCTTCACATCCATTTTCACTGTGTGCTGCAAAAATCACACACACTCATAAAATAGCCATAAGCTTAAAAAATAAGCTAAGGGGTATTGATGAACATTTTCACATCACTTTGGCAATATTTACCTTAGCCACATACAGCATCTTTCTTAATTGATGGCAAAATATTTCTTTGCTCAGTGAGCAATCTTAGGTATAGAATGAATTCAACCCATCTACAGAACTAACATTCACACTCTGCTTTTATGTACCCTAAAAAAATAATTAGAAGTGAAAATATATTATTTCAGGCTTTTCCATTGATAAACTCAAACCTAACTGGAATATTTCTGCAATCACTTTCTGGCATGTGTATGTGTAATAACCAGCAAAGGACAGAGCTATAGCAAGATTTTCAGTTTCCACAGTAATGATGACCTCAGTATAAAGGTCTCCAATAATAAAAAAAAAAGTATTTTGAGCAAATCTTACTCATTTATCTGAGTACTAAAATGTGCTCAATACCTACTGAATTTTATGGGAAATGCATGCAAAAAAAAAGTTGAGATTGGGCAAAACTCTTTACCAAATGATCACCTGCTCTTTGAATGAACTCAGCAAAAGTTCTTTAGACAGTGAACACTTAAGTTCTCTTTACTGATACAAAGTATTTTTTTTAAGAAATGATACCTTCAAGGTCTAAGTTTACTACCCATCCCATTGAGCAGGGTTTCTTTCGTAAAATTCTTTAAATATGAATAAAATCTTACTATGAGTTTTCAGAAGCTTCACCTTAGCCTATTTCAGCCATCATATCCCACACTTTCCTTACCCTTCTGTGAATTCCACCCTGCTCATCACAGTAGAAGGCTCCATTCCTAGAAGTGACTAATTTTCCACAGCCATCTTAAACTACTTTTTGCCTGACTGTAATCACACATAAACTACCAACATCCTTATTTCCTTCCTCCGCCCTCATTTGGAATAATTTTCAGTTTAAACAGATGATATATTGGATCACCATCAGCAGGATATGCTGTTCAGTATCTTCTGACCAAGAGCAAGAACACACAAAAAATTCTGCAAAGCTGACACCAAAATAGCCTAGCCACAACAAAAGGTTCCTCTGACCTCAAAAATGTAGAGGCTGATATGTGACATGAAAGCACAGGACTGACTTTTCCTTCCTGCCACATATCCCTCCAGCCCTGGGGAAAGCCACTGGGGCTGATTTCAGGTGAACTGCTCACACACTGCAATACAAGGTCAATTCATCATTCACAAGTCTTTTTCCTCAGAATGACTCTGTATCTGGAATAAACATCTTTCCAACCACAATATGTGGTCTGCAGAATGAGAACTTCAGTTCCTGGATATAATCTAACTGCCCAATATGAATCTAAATAATCAGGTAGATCTGGCTAAGTGACAGCAACAAGAGAGAATAATTCTCACCATTGGTGGTAACAGGAGTTAAACTCAAACTGAAGGTCACAGTTTTCCTAAATGTATGTTCTCAGCAATAGATATCAGAGAGAGCTTTTAACTATGGCAAGTTCCTGGCCTCAAGGACAGCCAATAGTAAATAAAATCCACAACTTTGTGTTTAGTTTAAAGATCTCCTTTAAAAGGAATGTTAATTTTTAGTAGATTTACTGAAGGATTTCTTACAGGTAACAGAACAAGAGTGCTTAACCTATCTTTTCTAACTCAGTCTTTTGATTTTTTAACTTCTTCTCCAAAATAAACAGTTCAAAACATCAGTCTCTCTCCATGCTGGAGAGTTTTGCCATTCATATTTAAGTGTCTCAATTTCACTCTTACAGCACCTTGTTGTCATCTCACCAGAGACACTGAGGACTACTGCTTAGCCCAGAATGCTATGACAGAACTAGACCTGTAGCAACCTCAGTGAACTCTGTCCTTGCAGAGTACTTGATTACAAAAGCCTAACTCCAGGCAAGATATCTCAAGTATTCCTCCATTGCAACACTGTCATGAAGTCCTTATTCACTGATCTAGCTTTAACTACTGCTGAATTTCTTTATGTGGCTTTGACAGAGGCCAGCTGGCTCATCTCTGCGTGATCTTCTTGTGCCATAAACATCTCCTACTTGAGCTTAGACATTTGTGACTTAAAGGAGAGGGAAAAGGTTTGTCACAGTTCTTAGTATGATTAGATTCCATAGATTACATTCCAGCACAGTCCTAGCTTTCTCTGTCCCCAGTTCATCTTTTTCTTCTCCATGCCATTTTCCCTCTCTTGTTCTTTCCTGCCATTATCTACCTCAAGCCTATCCTCAGGTTAGCCAACTTTCTGAAACATAAAACATGGATTCAAGTAATGCCCACAAGCAAAAGTTTATTACCCTTTGGAGCAGTTTAGAAGAACCTGGGTTATTCTTCTAATCTCAGAGCAGCCAGAAAGCATGTCCAACTAGAAAACTTCTTTCTGTTCCATTAAAAAAAGACTTTAGTGAAGTAAATTTGGCCTCAAACAAACACTAAGTCCAGGCTACACAAACAGACTACTTGTAACAATTCTCCATGCAGTCCAAAACAGTTAACACTGGCACTAATGCCAGCTGACACAACCAAGGGGATTCTCCCTTCTGTCAAGGACTTCATGCAGCTCAATGGAAAAGTAGATAAAGGATGGAAATAAAAGCTTTACTTAAGTAAATTGTGATGTTTTTGGTGTTATGGTGGGTTTTTGTTTTTCTTTTTAATTTTTATTCCTGTATATTTAATATAAGGTTTTTAATGGGATTGCTGCAGTAAGTCCCAAACTAATTTATGATAGAATCCTAAAACATTTTTCTAAAACATCTAACATTTTAGAAGTTAAAAGGTTTTAGAAGACCCTACAATGACTGAGCCTGAGATGCTTTCCATCAAACATCTAGCTTCAGGCAGAAAAAATAACAACAACAAAAGGAAGTTTCAGATGAGACTCCTAGGCAATATTCTTAAGCCTCTTCTTCCTTAGCATCAGTGCCTTAACCTCAGCCCTGACCTGGCAATAAACTTGGGCTGGTTTATAAAAGACTGAGGTTCACAACTGAAGCTTATAAAACTATTTTCTGCAGTATGTTTAAGTTTGGCTATGCACATGTGAACAAAGTGGCAAAATTGAATGCAAATCATGCACTGCTCCATGTACCAAGTGAGCACACTACACCTTTATATATACAAGGAACAGGCAAGGTGTGCATTAAAAGATAAGCACTTGAATGCATGACAAATTGAGCCCAACTCATCCATGATATGTTTCCCATTGTTGAGGGAGAGCTAAATCACTTTTAGGAGTTGTGTAGCTTTTTTAAACAGCAGGCATCTTGACTTACAATAAGTTAACCCTTTCATACATCATGCCTTTAATTAGATTTGTGGTTTCCCTTCCCTCTAAACTGTGTGCAGCTTACCTTTGGTTCTCTCTGTATAAAGCTAAGGAGCTAAATGTGATCAATATGGTTCTTGAAAAAAAATGAAACATTTGATAAAGATTTTTCTCTATAAACACTGGTATAAAGCAAAAAACTGCTGCAAAAGACCTTTTGCTGCTAATAGCTTGTGATAACTTTTATAAGCCATTGTTTTCAAACAATTAAATAGCAAATTCTTTATAGAATCATATTATATATTCCCCATGCATAAGCACATTCATTCACTTTTAAAGGTTTTTAATGGCATTCTTGAACTTTCAACCTCTATTTTACATCATTTTCAAGTTACTATAATTCACATCATGCCTGCAAATATTCTTCCATCCTAATGGCCGTCCATCTTTTATAATGAACTTCTCAGCTAATCAAGTGATCAACTATTCCTAGCTAGGCAAAGCACAGGATTATTGTTGCTGCAAAATCATTGTCAATACAGAAGAGACCAGTGACTTGACTTGTTTTCATCAAGCCTTTATGCTAGCTGTTAGCTTACCTGTCCAGTTTGATAAATCAAATTCAAAAGTGGACATTCAGGCACAATTACAGTTGAAAAACATTTGCCTGCAAAGTGATAAGCAATATATGCAGATCAAAGGCTTAATTGTTGCTATTTCATGTTTTGTACCTTGCCTCATTTAACTGAAGAAAAATAAACTGGCTTTGCCTTCTTTTAAAATGCTACTTACAGCAATATTATGATATTTAATAAAGTAAACAACTTCACATGCAAACTCCAAACGAAAATGGAGACGAGCTGTTCAATTAACCCCCAAACATGGACAACTTTGTTCCATGTCTGACAAATTCTCCAACCTCTGAGAAGTTGATTCAGTAAAAACTCAGCTAATTGAATCCATCGATGTGAAAAACCACAGGCTCAAGTCTGTACTGCATACATCAAGCTGAAGGATTTCTGCTTCAGCCATGGGGGTAATAGGCAGTGGGGTCAGGTCAAAGAGGGTTAAAGTGAGTCAGGATATAGCCAAAGGAATACATCAAACACTGATTTTAAAAGGGCAATTAATCTTAGCAAGAAATGCTTCCTGGGGAATGAGATCTCAATCTTAAGAGCACACTACATGATGTAGCAGTAAAAATGTACATATACAAGCTTAGAGAGCTTTCATCCTGTGATCACAAACAGAAGGGGAGTGCTGTTTATCAGAGAAATACAAACCCTTACTAAAATACTTACATTAGCTTCTTCCGGGCCCTTGCTCACCGAAAAATAAATTCATCAGCAGCCAACAGAGTTTGCACACATGAAATATTTTTTTCCTGTACACCTAATGTAAATTCTTTTGATGAGCCAGTAGATTAATGTATTTAGAGATCTCTACCACAGTAAAATGAAATAATCTTGAACAATTCAGCAAAGCATGAATAAAGAAGTGATGGAATACCTGAAGGGCTCTGCACACTGAGCATCAATACTGGTAAATAAATAGATACACAACCCCCTCCCCAAAACAGCTACCTGTTCACACTTAAGATTGGATGTGAATTCTCAGCTAAACTATCTCCCCCTCTACATTGCTTACTCAGAGTAGTCCCCAGACTGTGGATCCATGAACATTGCTCAAACTTCCTGGGAGAGTATTGGCCTAGACCAGAATTATGCCAGAGAGCTTCCAATAGTCATACACATGCCCTAGCCTTGATTTTTTTTCTCTACTATAAATAAAACCACTGACACCACAATGTCTAAATCTGGTTGTGCACTGCAGTGTCCTGGTTGAGAACTTCATGTTGCAAGTTGTCACAGAGGTTTACTGCTGTCTCCTGAAAGCTTTGGTAGACCCACAAAAATCTCCAGTTACAGCACTAAAGGAAGCAGTGATTCTACAGCATATGAATGTTAACAGGAAGATGACCCCTACTGAAAAAAAAAGCATTTTGGAGCATTCTTATATTTTTGGACAGTGCTCTTAGACTCATGGTGTGACTCTGGGGTTGTCCTGTGCATAGACAGGAGCTGGACTCGATGATCCTTGTGGGCCCCTTCCAACTCAGGACATTCTGTGATTTTTTTCCATTAAACTAACTGTAAAAAATAAGCTGTGAGTCTATATACTTTGTGTACTTTAGCTGTTGCTGACATGCTTGTTTCTGTGTGCAAGGATATATGAGAAAGTAGAAGAAAGGTTTGGGTTTTTTCCTGTGAAGTTGCTGATGGCTCAGTCATACTGAGTGACCTCTGATCTTCCTGGGGTGAGACAGACTGATTTAGATCAGGATTCAAAAAAAACCAACCAACCCAAAACATCCAATTCTTAACTCTGCTACTGACCTCAGTGTGACCAGGTGCAAGCCACATCACCCTTCTGTGCCTCTAATTTCTCCTTCCTTTTTGTCTCTCTTCACTCATCTTTTGTCTAAGGGATAAATTCTGTGGGAACACACTGCAACATCCATACAGTGCATAAAGAACCTGAGGTCTCCTCCTAAAACACAAAAAATATTCCTTTTAAAACAACCGAAACATTTGTCAGAATGCTTTGATTCCAACAGTTTTCCTAAAGCTCATATGCATGGCAAATTACTGACAGAACACTTGCCCAATTTCTAGTAATTTCTCACAACCTTTGAGTGCTTAGATTTTCAGATCCATAGCATTCCATCAGGGATTTGGGGGGAGGATGCTGATGTTCACAGGAGCAGCAATACTGCAACCCATGAGGCAGACTGACCTAGGATGAAAAATTTCATCTCTCTTCTGCAGAGAATTTTGGAAGTGTTGGGTTGTGATTTCCAAACAGAACAAACTCAATTTTGAAGTTATTTTGCTCTGTGGAGGATTTTACTTTCTCCATCTCATACTACTACTGTTAATAATAGACTTACACTTTGTTGTGCCTGAATAAAGCCACTGGCCTTCTGACAAATTTGAAGAGAATAGTCTGGAGTCTGACACTAATAAAACTTATTGGGTGGCCAAGAGAACAAATGTAGCAGAAGCTGAACAAATTCCCAAAAGCTTGTCCAAGAAACAGGATTATTTCCCTTTTTGCTGTACCTCTTCCTACATTCTGCCCTTTAGAATGTGCATGCATGTGCATGCCCAGAAACCACTTCTAACTCACAAGGAAAAAGCACATTACTTTTGTGATATTAGGAAAGTTGCTGGATGGAAGAGGAGAGAAAAGACTAGAAGGTTTCAATTGGAAGGGACCTACAACAATCATCTAGTCCAACTGCCTGAGCAATTCAGGGCTCACCAAAATTTGAATCATGTTATTAAGGGCACTGTCTACCAAATGCTTCTTAAACACTGACAGGCTTGGGGCATTGGTGGCTAGGAAGCCTGGCTCTCAGTCAAGAAATGCTTCCTAATGTCCAGTCTAAACCTCCCTGGCACAGCTTTGAACCATTCCCATATGCCCTGTCACTGGATGCCAGGGAGAAGAGACAGCTTCTCCCTCTCCACTTTCCCTCCTCAGGAAGCTGTAGAGGACAATGAGGTCACCCCACAGCCTCCTCCAAACTAGAAAACCCCAAAGTCCTTTGGCACTCTTCATAGGCCATTCCTTCCAGCCCTGTCATCAGCTTTGCTGCACTCCTTGGGATGCATTCAGGGACTTTCACATCCTACTCAAATTATGAGGCCCAGAACTGCATACAGTAATGAAGAGGAGGCTGCATTAATGCTGGACACAGCAGGATAATCTCCTCTTTTGCGTGGCTTGTTCTGGTGTGTTTGGTGCATCCCAGGATGTGGTTTGCCCTCTTGGCTGCCAGGGCACACTGCTGACTCCTCCTGAGCCTGCTGCTGACCAGCACCCCCAGATCCTTTCCTGCAGGGCTGCTCTCCACTCACTCCCACTTTACACTTGTGCCCTGAGTTACACCATCCTAGGTGCACAGTTTAGCATTTGGACTTGTTAAACTCCATGCTATTTGCCAACAGAAAATGGGCATAGGGCTCACAAGCTACCAAATGGACAACCCTCATGTAGTCAATTGAGGTAAAGCTGGAGCAATCCTTAAACCAAGTTATGCTTCCTGTTTCATGAGAAATTCCATGCAGAAAGATCATAATCAGTCCCATCATGTTTTTTCTTTTCTTCTGAGAACAAGCAAACCAGAACATTCTGCATTCACAGAAGCCCTCTTTGATTATGCAAAGAGCTTGTTCAGAAATGAAAATGACTAACCAGAAGCCATCTAACAGCACAGATGTCACACTATTAACTCTCAGATTTTTGCACCTTTCTCTGAAGTCATAACAAATTAATTTTGTATTAATTAATTCTGTAGTCATGACTATTAACTCTATAATCTCAAGCCTTACTCTGGACTTCAAACCACTCCTTCTGATCAGAAAGAGCTACTAAATAAAAATGCATGCAATTTCAAGAAGAAAAAAACAAAAATCTCTCCACTTAGAAAACCAAACCAAACCACTGCAGCAGGTAGGTGTGTGGGTGTAAAAAAAAAACCAACAAAGGATAATCCAAGCAGGTGGCCTGGTTAGGAAAAGCTAACAGGCACAAATAATGACTCACAGCAGAAAGGAATCATACGTGATGACCTCCTTGAACATGGAGAGCACCACGGAGCCAAGGACACGAGGAGGGCAGAAGGATGAAATAGCTGAAGTAGTGGTCTGAAGTTCAGTTCTGACCTGCAAGGTGAGTCTCATAGGAGACACTGGACTAGAATTTATATCATTGGTGAGCCTCTAATCATCTTTAGTAATGCCTGCACACTACAAGACCTCTAACCCTTCACAAAACTGTCACATCCATGTGAAAGTGTGGCTAATGAAGTGCCTAAAACTGACCAGAGCTAGTTATATTTCTCAATTTAGGTAGCCTGGAAAAGTGTTTCAACAGTGTACCTCCACAGCACTGAAGAGCAGAGACAAGCCTAGATAGAGCACAAGCAGTCAGACTTACTAGCTAGATATGGGGAGTAGAAGCTTACTATGTTTGCTCACCACTGGAGCAGCAAGGACTGGGATAGTGCTGTGCAGCTCCCATGGTAAACCCCAAGTCCAGCTAATGTGACCTCAGACAAGAGCAAGCCCAGCTCTGTGTCATGTCAATCCAAAGACATTCACCCTGCATACAGGGTGAGACTCATCTTGCAGGTCAGAACTGAACTTCACCTCCTTCTACTGCACTATTCATCACTTGCAGCAAAATTAGGAGCCTTCATGGCAAATCTAATCTAGATTCAATTTTCTGTTTGACTAATTTACTGGAAGTCAACGCTTAGAAAACTGAGGGAGAACAAAAACAATTAATATGTAGTCTCTCATACAATATACATTAAAAAAAAGCTGAGAGTTAATTGAAAACAGTTGATCCCTAATTCTACAAAATCATTCAGTACAGCAAGGCTTAAGAGAAAAATCCTGGAAGTCTTTTTGATCCTTGTTTTATTTCAGAGAGAACTAATGACACTGCTGGAGAAAGAGGTCAGTTCACACAGCTTTTCTGAATGAACAACAATGCTGTGAAAACTGGGACTGATTGATAGCCTACTGTTTGCGTCATTATGCCCAAATGTTTACCATTTGAGTCTTCAAGGAAGCATGAGACAAAAATCAAAACAACTTTTATGAAGACTTCAACAACACTGGCAAATTCAAATTGTATCCAGAATTGTTTAGACATGATAGCAGCGGAAGAAAAGTGTTTCCTTCTGCATTATACAATTTTTATCTTTGCATTATGCACAATGTCTTCAATCTCTGGTGTGGAAATGGAAAGAAGTTTTTCTCCTCCTCCAGACCAACTCTGGTTTCTATCATTTTAACCCTTTCCTTCTTCAAAGCATTCTATTGAACTCAACACTGTTTCCTCTTGCAGTTGTTTGCTCTGTAGTTATTTAAGATCACACTGTGTTCATCCTCTTCTCCTAATGAGATGAGTCACCATTTCTAAACGAAGTGTTTACAGTAGTAGGATGTTCTTTTACAGGAACTTCATCAATGTCTACTAAACAAATGATTTTTTTTTAATTGCTGTGAATTATTCACATGGGTTTTTTTTCAGATTTGATAAACTGAGGTTCATAACTGATATCATTACTTCTGGAAACAAAGGTCCCATAATTGGCAACAGCAACACCTCTTCTCAGGTGCACAAAACTGTGGGGAGAGGCAGCAACAGACAGATAATGTTATTTATCTGTCATAAACACTGTTGCTGTAGGCAGGTAACCTACTCTACCTAATTTCAGTAACAGAGAGGTTATTAGACAGTAGGGAAAAATACCCATGGGGCTACCCCCTTCAGGCACAGATGATTAGTTTTGTTATTCAGCAACTTTGGGAAGAATATCCAAAAGTAATGTGTTCTACCATATCAGCTATGTGACCTTATGCTACATTTACAGGCAACAACATGGTCTTTCCCATCTCCTCTTTACCTGCATTGAAACTATAACCATGCAGTCTAAGAGACCACAGGCAACATCAAACTTCACCTTAGCCTGTTCCTCCATCACACACTGAATCTTCTCACAAATTGTAACAGCTCTTGAGTTGTTTGGAACTGGAATTACTGCTGACAATTCCACTCTACCACACAAGAATGGTCCAATTAAAGGATCAACTTTTGTCTGTGCAAGTGGCATCCACAAGCATAGGAAAAAAGATCAGACAGCAATTTTACAAGCTGCAGCATGAATAATCAGAATAATCTGATTCTAACCCTGGGGTCCTCATGAATGAGTGTTTCATATTAAAATAAAAAAGACATCCATCACAAGCTTAGATTCCAAACTTGATGATGCACAGTCTATGAGAAGGAAAACTTTGGGCTGTTGGCTGGAAAGGATCTCTGTACAATTTCAAGTGTGTGAAATGGTGAATGAGGAGACACTGGACAATCTTATTCTGTACTGCCCTCAGTAACCAGAATAGAAGCCTTCTTGGAAGACAGCTAAAAACCAAGAGATCTAAACTGGGAAATGGAAGAACAATGACAGAGAGACATGGTCCCTAGGCATCTAAATAGTTTAGATTTTCTTATCCAACTGTACAAAAAACTGTTGGAAAACTCATGGAAACTGAGGTGGAAGTATAAATAATAGAACAATACAGGACAAAAGGATGGAAAGCAAGAAAAAAGAACGGAGGTAGAAGTGAGAATGACTAACTAGTTTCCTGAAGATCTACATCTATTTCTATCACAAAATCAGCTACGGATTGAAATCCTACAAAAATAGTTATACAACTTACAGTGAGCCGAGTCAAAGAAGGGGAGGAGACAATTTAAAAGGATGTAAAAGCAGTTATTAAAAGCCAGTAAAAGTTATGTATGACTAGAATAGAAGTGTTGAAGGAGCATGGTGCATGAAAAAGAAGAAGCTACAGAGCCACCAAACATGAAAGAAAATAAGATTGGTCAACACAAGTTGAGTAAAGAACTGAAAAGTAAGTGTCACTCCTCCACAATGCTGGGATCAAGGTCATTACTGGAAGGTGAAAAAAGAGCATCTTCTCTGAAGGTTCTCTCAACACTGCAGTACTCTCAAAGATCCAGTACCTAAAGGGAACTTCCAAGAAGGCTGGAGAGGGCCTGTTTGCAAAGGCTTGTAGTGAAAGGATAAGGGGCAATGGTTTTAAATTGGAGAAGAGGAGATTTAGACTGGATATTAGGAAAAAGTTCCTCCCCACGAGGGTGGTGGAACACTGGACCAGGTTGCCCAGGGAGGTGGTTGAGTTCCCATCCCTGGAGGCATTCCAGGTGAGGCTTGCCAGGGCTCTGGGCAAGCTGCTCTAGTTGGGGATGTCCCTGCCCACTGCAGGGGGTTTGGACTAGATGAGCTCCAGAGATCCCTTCCAACCCAAACCATTCTAGGATTCTATGTTTGTGACTAGTAAAGGTAGCCATCCTTCTTGTTCCAGAGGAATGAGGTATCCTTCACAGTCAAGATAATTAACGTAACTGCCAAAAGTGTTAAGAACAGCACTGGCTTCTTGGTGCCTGTTCTTATTCCAAGTATTGCTTTTCTTCCTGTTTATTACAAGCAAGGTATCAATGTCTTAGTATGTTTTCCCAAAGGGGTTCCCAACTGCTATACTCACTGTCACAACTCCACTGCAGTGATCAAGGACAAAAAAAATCAGATCAAGCTAACTCTCCCTGCAGCCTGAAGAGTTCAGGTTAGATTCTCCATAGAAGCCACTCTTTCCTTTGGTCTAACAATGCCCAGGACAAGAGCTGCCTCTGATCAACAGTTTAAGGAATCTATTCAGCAACCCAGAAAGATGAGCACTGTACACCATTCATTAAGCAGGATAATACATACATAATTAAATAAAGGTCCACTTTGGGGAGAGACAGGGAAGTTTGGGTTTGGATAAAAACTGCTCAATGGTTTATATTTTTTGAGCACTTCAACAAACAATAAAAGCCTTGAATAAATAGTTCTGTAAGGTAATTTAAATAAAGAACAGTATCTAAACAACTACCCACAGTCTGTAACAGTCTAAAGGAATATTGACACAATATTTTACAAAGATCATTTTCACTGTCAGTGTTTTAATGTCACTATTCAACCTGTCCTACTATATTCAAGCCACATATATATTTTTCATTGAAATATTTTTCTCAGCACAGTTAAAAGGGAGACTTAATTATATCCATGCTTCCTAAAGTAAAGGCATATAGACACTGTGGGTGGTTCTTGAAACCCTTCCCTCCCTCTTATTGTGGTGGTCCCTAAGTATCTGGCAGCAGGCACAGCTCACATCTATGGCTACAAATGCTGAGGCTGAAAATCATATATTCTCTGTGTTCCCACGGCACAAAGCTCACTTATGGATGTCACCATAGACAAGCAATCACCACAATTACTATGAAGCTTCCAGTTGAATGAAAAGTCATTGGGAAAGAGAAACCCATAGAGGAGAAAGAAAAAAGCTGAAGAGATGGAATAAAACAGGAAGGAAGAGAAGCTCACATTGCTTGTGTTGCACTGAGCAGAAGATGCAGCTAATGTCACCAATGCATTGATTCACTACAGAAGAAGCTTACAGAATGGTCTTGGAAAAATATCTAAATTACTTTTTGAAAACAAGAGTGAAAAGATCTGAAAACAACTTGCTTTACCAATATCTATTATCTCTTTAAGCATATCTTTGATGTGATAATTTTTTTTCCCTTTGGCCAGAAAAATTAACTTGGATATCACTGAATAAATCTGAAAATCCAGATGTCAAAAGTTTGCCATAATTTTTTAATATACCTTTGATAACATATTCTATTTTGCTACAAAAGTATTTTCATGTTTTGGCCAGAATATAAATTGTAGATTAAGACAAAAACATGTAAGCTTATAAGAACAAAAATTAGAAGATAGCAGGAAAGGTTCAAAGGTTTTAGTATCATGAAATTCACACAGTGCTGAGCACGAGCTGTTTTCCTGTTTCATCAGGACTGTTCTGTGGAAAGAGACTGTATTATCATCATTTCATAGACCACATACTGCAGCTCATCCTTCTGCCAGTGCAAACTGCCCTACTTTTCAACTTTTGATCTCAATTTGTTTCTCCAAACAAGTCTTCTAGACCATCTCCATGACTTTGGCTGCAGGATCTCCACTGCCATTCTTTCAGATGCCTTTCTCAACTGCAGTGTATGAGCCACATGCAATATACTTCTCCCTCAGACTTTTATCATTTCCTATCCCACTTACTCTTTCCAGGTGTTCACAGTTATTATGTCATGTCAGTTTTTGGCTTTCACCCCAATCTCTTTCATCCTGCCACACTGTTTATAGTCCTTCTCCCCATCATATTTAATGGCTCCCAGATCTGTCATTTTCTTCCAAATGACATGTTCAGTCTGCCCCACCTCCACTGGCTCTGTGTACCACTCTACCCCCAGAGCTCCTCAGGAGTTCACACTATTTTGTGATTTAGCTCAGGCAGCTTTCCTTCTGCTATCGACCTGAAGGGGAGGAGAACACTCAATATTGAACAATGCAACAACACCAAAACTCCATTACAGGAGAAATTCTGCTGAATCCTATGTGATGGATCAAATTTATTCATCTCTAGCTTTGCAAGTTGCTCAGTAGAATCTTAAGGATTCAAACTAGGCCCAATTTAAGCAGATTTATAAAGGAACAGACAAGTGTATTCCAATACACCAAATTTCAAATCACTCCTCCTTAGTGTAAGGATAGGACCTATTTTAGTTCCTTATCTTCCAAGTAATCACTGGATTTTGTTCCACTGACAAAACAACATAGGGTTTTGTTTTTTTTTTTAGCCTTTAACAAAAATGAAGCAAGCAACTAGCATAGCACATTTCTATTCTGCTATTGAAGGCTGGGGCATTTGTCAACATATGTAAAGGTCTACTAATGGGAAGAATCAAGTCACTTGTACTCAGATAAAATGACAGCACATTCATGCTTTTAATAAAGGCACTAACCAGCACACTCCCCACCTGCAGTTTTAGCAAAAATCCACATAAGGTTTTACATATGAAAAGTTCATGCAATATAAAATTAAAGGTAAGAAAACTTCTGCTGACATTGCTTTCAGAATCTTTTTTAAAATGCAGAAAATAACATGTGACATTCACAGCTCCTTGTTACTTCTTTTCTTATTAAGAACAATGTGATGGCAATGGAGTACACACATTTTAGAATAAAACTTCCAGAGATCAGTTCTTCAGGAGTGTCTAAGGACTCAATCTTCTCCTCTCCAAACACTGCAGGTGATGTATAATGGGCAGGAAGGAGTGACAGCTGAAACTCTGGGTCTGAGACATAGTTCTACCTCCAAAAAACCCCACATTAAAACCAAATCATAAACAATAAATCAACAGAAAAAATTATCTCCTTGGACAACAGTTATGTCTACAGTACCTTCAGGGGTGATAGCACTAGGACACACATCTTTTAGCAGATCTCCCAAAGTGTGCAACTGTCCTCCTGAAGCAATTGGTCGAAATAGCTTCTGTATAAAAGGTCTCTCTGTTGTTGCCTGTTTTAACAATAAAAGCAGCAAAAACAACAAACAATTTAAGGACCATTAAAATATGTAGTATTACTACATGAGGCAGGCAGAAGATAGGACAGAAAGAGAAGTTGCAACAGAAGAAATGTCTGGCAGTTCCATTGTTTTTTACTTCCCTTATATTCCATTGATATCATAAAACACAGGGGAGGTTTTGTTTTTGTTAACAAGTGAAAGCAAGTTGATATTACAGAAAACTGTGACCACAATTTATAAACAGAGTCACGGATTTAAGTGTTGAACTTTTTTTAATTAAAAAAAACCCCAAACACCCTTCAGTAATGGGAATAGGACCTGCTTAACAAAACAATTCAATATATTCTTAAGTAAAACAGTGAGTACAAACTGAGGAGCTCAAGTTTATCAAATCAAAGCAATACTGAAACAAACACCCAGTAGCTTTTGCCATAGTCTACCCTCCTCCTTTCAGAAACATATCAAGAATATTCAATGGCAGACAATACCCTCAGAGCTCAAGTCATGTATTTTTTTATGTTGAAAAATCAAACTATTTCAGCCAGAAAAACTAGAATACAATAAAAAAAAAAGGAAAAAAGTGTTGTGCTTTGACAGACAACCTAGAGTTTTCTGTCTACTTAAGGAATTATTATTCAGATGTAATGAACATATCTGCCCCACCTTCTGCTGCAGAGGATTTCAGAATGATTTCAACTATGGGTCCTGTTAGATATTGCATATCATCTTTATTTCTTTTGGACACACACACACACACACACAAAAGGTGAATTGCCAATGACTGTCCACAACATGGGCAGTAAACTCCCAATGCTGCAGAAGCAGCAAAGTAGTTTATGGGATTCACAACTGCACTTCTTCCACAATTGTGATTCTGTTTCCCCTTCTGAGTATCTGTATAAGCAACCCCAGGGTCTGAAAGCACCTGACATTAAAAGGACAGAAAAAGATCTTTTCCTGACAACATGACCTCTCCCCACAAACTGGAGAACTGAGCCACAAAAAAGGAAGTTAAAAATCTTCATATTCAACCAACTCAATTTTAATCAAGCTCTAAATTGTTGCTGACAAATTTCTGCTAGCAGCTCACTCCAGAAAGCAGCTGCTGTGGCCTGCATTCCCCGTGACAATCCCACTTTCATCACATACTATCTGAACTGGAAAGAGCAGTACAAGCCACTACTTCCAAATTCAGTTTCCTGTCACTCACAATGTGGTTCCTGTACTACTACTACTACAGGAATTAAAAACTAGACACAAAACAACTCAACATCAAGAAGTATTTTATCTCCTGGTGGAGGTTTTTGGAAAAGAATAGAACCATCAAGTATGGTAAAAAAAATAAATTAAAAGTGGAAAAAGTTAGGATGTGGTGTCTGTCACATAAAATCCACAAGCAGTAGTATGAGGACAACTTCACTGCCCTTCAGTTTTCTCAAACAGCAAGGCAAGGAGTCTTCTTGTAAGAGTGGTACCTGACCTCCAGGTAATTGCAGGGCAGCACCAGGCACAGCTGCTGCCACACAGCTACATGCTACTTCTTGCCAACAGTCTCCAAACAAAGAAAAACAGCCTTTTCCCAGTTTTTTTGATGGAGACTGATGAGAAGGAGCTGACTTGCTGCTGTAGTCAATTCTCTGTGTCCTCAGGGTAGTAAATGTGGATTAGCAAGAGTGCTAATGAAATGTCTGAACATTTGACAAAATGATGGAGGCACACAGCCAGCAGGATCCACCTCAGACAGATGCACACTTCAGAAGAGTACACTCTGAAGAAGTGTACCTCCAAAACATTTAAAAAAGAAAGGCAAAACCCTTCAAACATTGTTATAACCAAAACAAATGTCTATTGAGATAATTAAAAAAAAACCAAACAAAAACAATCAGTCATTCTCAGAGATTTAACCAATCCCAGCTCCCAAGCACTCACCACCTGAGGTAGCAGAAGTGGAAATAAAACACCAGAGGAAGGATGCAGGCAAAGGTGGTTGTCACCAACAGACTTGAAGAATTGCCCAAGTGCACACCACAGTTTCTCATTACTTATTAAAAAATTACAATCAATTTTTTCCTAGTTACCATAATTTAATGTCAAGAGGGAAAAGTCAAGGATGTATTTTCTTCAAAGCAATACCCTCAGCTGCTATTATGAAGCATTACAGAAAATGAATTCAATTTTATGTTTTAAGTGTTTGGCAATACAGATGTGGTCATGTAAATAAAAATCACTGTTCTCCTTCAATGTTAGGATGATAAAAGTAACTGCACACTGTTGACACATAGATTGTCCTTCACAAATGTAACCCTGCAGGCAGAGCTTTACTCCAACATGTTCACATTTCTTCCTTCTCATGCAGCAGATGCTTGATGCATTAGAAGAGTCAAAAAAAAAAGTCTCATCCTACAATATTCACAGGATAGCTTCTCAAAGTATCTTAGCCATATAGGAGCATAAATAATTTCCTGAAAAAAAATCTTACCATCATTCCTTTTGAAGTATAACAGCTAGTAATGTAAGCCCAATGGGAATCCAGCTTTCTACTCTAGTATTTGCTACAAGAATACATGAGGGAATGGCCAACAGAAGTAACTGCTTACAGAATGTTGTGTTTTGTACAATATTTGCTTAATCAATTATGCAAAACAGCATTATCTTTAATCTAACCCACAAAGACATCACTGCATAGCTTAACTGAGAATGCTTTGAGATGATCTACATCAAGCCTAAAGCATGTATTTGTAGAGTATCCATCAGTTTATCCTACTAAGATTACCAAAGGTTCAACAGAACATAGTGCTTTTCAAACCATTTGATTTTACAGTCTAGCCCCAAGGTAGCTGTGAGCTGTTCAGAAGATGCAGGATACAACAGGTGACAGTCAATTAGGAATAGCTGGTGACACAGCTACAAAGGAAATGCCTTCAAGTGTATGAGCTGATGAAGACAATCACCTAGCCCAAAATCTGCAGGGCATTTTAGACCAATCACGTCCACAATTCTGTATCAAATCAAAGTTTTATGAAAACAAATCTGCAACGCTAAGTCAAGGTATTTTCTAGAAAGTTGGACTTATTTATTGCAACTGAAACTCCTCATTCTTCTATACTACTACATAGCACCACAGATCTTGTGCTATGCAAGAACTCCTGAAGACTTTGCTCTTTTAAAAGAAAGTTTAAACATTAACAGTGACAGGAAACTGAAAGTGAAAATAAAACTACACTACAGTGAGAAAAATAGATTCAAATTACCTATTCATATAGCTATTACCTATTCATATACCAATTACCTACTCAAAATAGCTGGCACTAGGAAGAGTTGTAGGTGAGGGAAAGTTTTAAGAAGCCCTTTAAGGAAGCATAAAGCCTCATAGGCTGAGAGACAAGCTATACAGTTACACATTGTGCTAGCAATTATAACCCTTTCTTCCCCACCATCCTGCCAAAAAAAGAGCAGTCAGCTTGTCTGGTCCTTTTCAGAATCAACGGAACACCAAACACTGCATGAAATCCACAATTTAGTTAGTCAGATATTTTATACAGGATGCATCTTAAAATGAAAAACATAACTCATGAACTGCTGGGTAATAATCTGGAAAAATCAGAGAGTTACCAGGATTTCCATCTAGAGGAAGAGATTTGGATTTTCTGCCTGAACACTCTGCTGCTACTCTAACAGTATTCAAACAGATAAAAAGCTACCATACATACTGAACCCACAAAGTGAAAAAAAAACAAAAATCTTCTTACAATTCCCACATGTGCACATGCTGGCAGCCTGAAAGTGTAAAACTAGAGATTTCCCTACATACTCCATCATATTTTCACTAACTTGTCAAGTTCATAGTCTGTGCTGGTTTGTAATGAACTACTTTACACTGAAAGAAACCTCTCATAATTTAAATTTATCATTTTGTTTAAATGGATTTAAATTCAACCAAGAAGCTTTAAAAGTAGTAATAAGAGTTTGCATAATGATTTGTTTTATATGAAAGGGAAAATAGAGGAAAATTAACTACTTTCTGAAAATACATTATACAAGTTCTAACAAACATTCACTCAAAAGCACATTTTCCATATATTTCCTAAGAAGTCTTCTGCGTTGCAGAAATGTTTTCAATTAAAAATCTCAATGCAGAATGAAAAAGTGACTCATTGAAAAGATGACAAATTGCATGACAATACCATGTCTGTCTGAAAGCAAGATACTGCAAAGCCTCACTGAAATACTGCTCTTCCACTGGGGCCAAAATGCAAGTTTTATGCTAGGATTTCTGGGTATGTATCTTTGGCTTCTTTCTGCTTAATGTTAGACCAGAATCACTGAGTACTTCATTGTGGAAAAGGCATAAACAATGTTGTTGGTTTGGGAAAAAATAAACAAACCAACAAAACCCAAAAAACCCAAAGACTTCACTCCCTGGCTCAGAGACAGACTGAAAGATTAAATGGAAGTGGCAGCTAAGACTGAAAATCATCAATAAATTCAGGTAAGAAAGAATTTGTGTCAGAATGGGAAAGAAATATTTCCAGGTGTGTAGATGAAGCAAGTTCTGAACACCTAGCCCTCAGGTAGCCCTCCTGAACTTGCCCTACAGTTGCTTCAACTGCTGCGTATTTTACCTTTCATTCAGAAACTTGTCACATATTGAAGGATTATTTGACTCTTAAACTCATTTCATGTATCCCAATACCAGTAGAATAAGACTAATAGAAACATTTGACTGGCTTTTTGGGGGGGAAAAATCACCAATGAATAAACAAGAACACATCAGAAAGAGCTTTTACAGATGTAAGCAGCCAAAACAAGCCAGCAAGGCAGTCTGTGCAAGAAACAGCAGCAGCGAGGCAGGAGGGAGAAAAACTTTTCAATAGCAGGGCAAACACTGACTACCATCATCTGGAAAACAAACAGGTGACTATATAGTAAAGAAATGTAAAAGCAGCTATAGCCCAACTCACATCGATTACTCTGCATTCCTGGCATGCCTGCAGGCTGCACAAGCTGTGATCACAGCAGATAATAAAATGCTTTATAAGCAAAACTGTGTGTACATAGACCTTTAATTCTTCCCCCAACATTCAGTGTTGCTGTTCTAAGATCCCTATCACACCCTCTCTTAAACAAAAGCAAAACTAAAACCCAACCATTTGCTTTTGCAACAGCCACTGTAACTCAAATCAATTTCCTAAGTTAAAGGCTGAAAACTCTTTCTGTATAAGTAACTAGTCAATATCTATAGCAGTTCTTTCTTGTACTTTCCTGCATATTTCTTGTTCATACAACCTATTTAATATTTTGAAGCATTAATTTATGTTCCATCTATCAAGATATCTTAAGCTTATGCTAGGATGACAGAACAATCTAGTGTGATACTCATACACTAATTAAATCCATAACAGAGTAAAGGTGATCATGTAGCTAAAAATATCAATACTGCTTAACCAATACTTCTAAGTGATTCCTATTTTATCATTCAATTAAACTTATGAAAGAGCTTGTAAACTTATAAAAAGAGCTAGGCAAGCATGCACTGAAGGAAATTGTATTCTAGGCACAAAACTTGCAATGTTGAATATCAAATACTCCCTTTCACTCTCATTTGTATTATCAAATTAAAAAACAAAGAACATACTGCATTACTTATTAAATTGATTTGTTCTCCTATGGTCTGATCTTATTTTTGTGTTTTTAATCTTAAAATATTTCCCTACCCATAACTGCTACTATCTCTCAGCACACCTTCCAGTTTATGCTTCTAAATAAATAGCTTCTGAAAGATCTGTCAGCTTGACTCAGTATTTTACTTCAAAAAATAATTATACACTTACTTCAACTATTTCATAAGCAATTACTTTGTGCTTCTATCAAGATCACCTTGAAACAGTATTTTCAAAGTGTGCTAAGAAGTAATAGACTTGTACACTCTGAGGCTAGAGATTCAAGTTAGAGTATAACTAATAATCCATTATTTAAATGCCAAAACCCAAAGTAACTTCATTTTCACTACTGAACTGTATTATACCTATGCATAAACACAACATCCCAGCAAGTCAGATACAAACCTGGAGATTTTTAAAATAAATTCTATAAAATAATTCATGTTTATTACTCACAAATAAGCTTAAATTGTGCCCATTTATTCATTTCAACACAAATGAAAAATGTCTCTTAACAAGCTGTCATTATTCAAAGAGCAGTTTGAGAAGCAGAAGGAAAAAAAGCAGAGTCCTCTCTGATAACAAGACATATTTAAAGTAAAACACTCTTTGCTTCTTACTTCTTCATTAAATGTTTGGAAAAAATAAATAAGGAAGTGATACGCTTCTTTCCACTTGGTATCTGTTATGATGGCAAATACAACTCAGAAATGATTACTCTGTCAGACAGAACTATAATTCTTAGATTTATTATGATCCAAAGACAACACTTTTTGACTTTGGCTTTTAAAAAAATCTC
Organism: Bucco capensis; assembly: GCA_013396975.1. NCBI lineage: Eukaryota > Metazoa > Chordata > Aves > Piciformes > Bucconidae > Bucco > Bucco capensis. The sequence goes on from VWZO01022214.1 coordinate 386,694, forward strand.
AGCGTAAGATACAGAAATCTTAAATTAAATCAAAGTAAGTTAAATGCTAGAAGCAAAAATGCAAGATCACTTACATTAAAATTGTGATGCAAATGGACTGCCAAAACAGAGGGAGACTTCCCATGGACTCTGAAATTATGATCACAAAGAGTGCCAAAGGAGGAAAATCATTTAAGTCACCATGTATCTTTCTTAAAGAATACACAGTTTAACATTGTGTTTTACCAAGACAAATGTGGTAAAGCCAAACATGAGATAGATGCATTATATTTATAGGGCAAATGGAATTACAATACAAGAGAGACAATAAAATGTTAATATATTGACCAATGAACAACAAAAAAATCTAATGTGAGAAGGCTAGTTCAATAAATGCCCCTAAAGTATCACTGGATCACTTTTTCTTAGAAGTCCAGTGTTTCTTCTGTGCTGCAAGGAACTTTGATCACTGTCCTTAAAATCACTGTATTATTCATCATACACTTGCTCCAAGTTGTAGTTAAAAATTCAGCTTATAGGTGGAGTGGTAACAGCAAAGTTTACTTCTAGAGCAAGAGAAATTTAATTAAATAAGCTGCTCAGAATAGTCATATTGCTTTATTAGATCTTAACAAGTTATCTGAATTCCTGCAATAAAAAGTATTAATTACTCCCCTGTATTTCCTTAAGTCATTACTTAACTTCAACATATCAATTTCAATGCTAACAGTCCACAGACCTGGAAAAACAAAATGAGTGGACAGAAAGTGTAATTCTGCTGTTAAACCATTTTAACTGACTTATCTCTGTTCCTTCCAACACTTCTGTAGGAGCTCTGCAGCTGACAGAACACAAGGTGTAAAACCTGTTCTCTCACTTTTTATGCCCACAGGCTTACAACAAAACAATTTGAGTGTGAGACCCAACAGAGTCTTTCAGAGAAAGGTGTGCTCAAGCTTATACCTTTCTTTTTAGCTTGGTCTGAGAAGGATGGAAGGTAAATATTTCATAATTGCTCCAACACTCAAGACTCTGCAATGCTTAACTAATGCTTTAAGAGCCTGTTTACAAACTGCTGCTTTCTGATGGCAACAGACACACAAAAGGGAGGAAATTCAAATGCTAATATTTATTCTACTAGAATACTGAAATAAGGTATTTCTACAACCTTGTCCCACTTCAGAAAAAAAGAAATAAACCCACCTTACTGCTACATGAAGCCTAACTGATAGCTGCAGCACAAGGTTGTCTCTCCCACTCTGGAGCACAGCACTTCACACTGTGTGGAGCTTTCCAGGGACAAAAATGAGAGGTCACCTTCAGGAAACTCAGTGCTCAACGAGGATTAAAATGAAACACAGATACCTCTTTTTATTTTTATCTATTTATTTTCAAAAGAACATGGTCCCCTTACTTTACACAATTTCCTCAGAAGCACTGCTCGCACTGTTGCCAGCACATGTCATTTATCCTTGCCAATTTCTTTGCTAGAAGGAACATACCATTCTCTTAGAAAGCATGTTAGTGCAGTCTGGAACTACAGAAACTCTCTCAACAGTAGACCTCCCAAACAGATTACTCAGATTTAACCTCTATTTTTATCCCTTTGTAAAGACTCAGCTAAAAATCAGTAAGTTCTCTCCTCCACTTCCCTCAACTAGTCTTCATTTGAAAAACTAAACCAGTATGTTTTAAGAGGTATCCAGAGTCCCAGTAATATAAACCAAACTGAAGTTAAAACTCTCTCCCTTGAAACAGAGCAAGGCCTGAAGAGTTAACTCAGAATGCATTTCACACACCTCTCCCCCCCATCAAATCCCACCACAAGGAATCAAGGACAACTGCCTGAAGTTAAACTCAAGGGGAAATACATATACACACTAAAAGAAGCTTCCTCAATCCTCTATTAAAAACCTATAAACTTCACCTCTTTCACAAGGCAGCAAGCTCACCCTTCATTTTCAGCTCAACAAGCTAAAGTACACACACATACACACACACAAAAAGGAAATGATCTCTCGCTTTATTCACTTGAAATCTGTCACCTTCCAAATTTGATCAGTATTTTTTGAGCTTCTGTCTGGAGAGCTATAACACAACATGATTTGTCTTTATCCTAAACAAATGACATATTTTCAGTGGCTGTAAAAACTACACTGTAAAAACGCATCCTTTCACTTGAGTTTGCAGTTATGTGGTGAAAAGGAAGCTTTGGTTTCCTCATGAAGTTAGAAGTCTTTATAGTGCACAGGAACTTTATACACTCTAATATTTTTCAGAGTCATACAACAACAATAACAAAGATGAAACAGACTACACTTTATACATTTAATTCACACTAACAGCAGTCAGAAATTAGCAGTGCAGAAGTATATCACTTTATTGAAGCTTAAGATAATTCTATGAATACCTGTACATAGCTTTAATTTGGTCATGACAAATGTATATTTGGACTCATGTTTAAAACTTCTTACTCCTAAGCTTTGGAATAACATGAAAAGGTATGAAAGTAACTTATACTGTTAAAAGAATACTGCATAACATGAAGGATGTACAAATTTACTCAGTGGATCATTTTTCTCCAGTGTGTATCCAATTACCTCAAATTGATTTTCTTACATTTGCATACTTTAGGTGATCAAGAAAATTTAAGCTTGTAGTCAAATTTATAGCCTGTACACATTATCAAGTAAAGGGAAAATTTTGTTATTCTTGAAAACTCTCTACAGTATTACACAAGCTGGAAATTCTTTAGTTTTTGAACATTAATGATCATTGTTTTAAAAGCAAGAACAATTATATGACATGTTCCCTTGATGGAAGCTTTCATTTGCTATGGTCTGTTATGTGGCAAATGTTATGTCAAGAATTGATGCAAGTTATACTTAATGCCAAAATTAGCTAGTATCTTAGTTGAGACTGTAGTCAAATTAAAGCCACAACTAGAATTATAAACACATCTGGAACATGGTTAAAATCTGATGTAGCAGAGCTTATTACAGTTATGTCTAGACAATAATATTTGAACCATTTTTTTGGTCATGAATAGTTAAGGACTATTCTCCTCATCATGTGTGGGCAACAACTCATGTCTTCCTTGAAGCCTTTCATTGAACAGAGCACACTGGAGGAAGCAACAGCAGTTCTAGCCTAACTTCCTACACAATTAACAATAATTTAGCAGTATTACAAACCTATAGAGAAATACAGCAAGTATTTCAGTTCATTTACCCACACCTGTTGTTGAGGGCTCATCTTTTAAAAGATTAAAGCATCATTTAAAACATCACCCTTTTCCATATTAAACAGGCGAAGTGCTTCCTTACAATCTTTTAGAAAAAGCATTATGTCGTAGAAACAAAAAGAGTTATTACAAGCATATAACACATTGGAAGGTTAAAGTCCTAGCACATGTTCTATTAATCTGAAGAAGATATGTCTAGTAAGAAGACCCTCTTTACCAAATTCAAGTGATTAAAAGTGCAATGGGTTGGCTTAATTGTAACATTTCAGCCCAGAATACATTGCTTTGGTTTCTAGAAGCTTTTCTGAAGATGCTCCATGCTGTCCACACTGAGTGGGTGTCCATGTCAAACATATTCACATCACATGGTAGAATGGCAAAAAAGGAAAAAAAAGGCACAAACTTCTCTCAGATCCTTCTAGCAATCCTAGATTTTAGCTCTGTAGCACCAAGTAGGAGCCTGTCATGGAATCTGTCAGAACAATGTTTTGTAAAGAACAATTTAAGCTTCTGTGGCTTAATAGAACATCTTTGGGGTTTTCCAAATGGCTTCTCAGCGTGCTAGCATGCTCATTCTTAATCCCAGAATCCCAGAAGGGTTGAGGCTGGAAAGGACCTCTGCAGTCCATCTGGTCCAAATTCCATGCTCGAGCAGGGCTAGCTAGAGACAGATAGTCTTTCAACTATTCTCAAGAATGAGGACTCTACAATCTATCTGGACAACCTGTGCCAGTGCTCAGTGTTTCTCATAGTAAAAAAGTGTTTCCTGATGTTCAGATGGAGCCTCCTGATGTTCAGTTTGTACTCATTGCTTCTGATCCTGCCACTGGACCCCACTGGAAAGTGCCTGGCTCTGTATTCTAAGCTGTCTCCCTTCAGGTATTTATACACTTTGATGAGATCTCCCCTGAGCTTTTTCTCCTCTGGGCTGAACAGTCCCAGCTCTTAGCCTTTTTTCCCCCCTCATGCCAGATGAACAAGCTCTTTAATCATCCTAGTGGCCCTTTGCTGTACTCTCTCCAGTATCTCCATGTCACTTCTGTACTAGGGAGCCCAGAACCGGACCCAGTACTCCAAGTGTGGCCTTACCAGTGCTCCCAAAGCAGCCCAGAATACCATTTAGCCTGCTTTGCTGTAGATCCCACTGCTGAACTTCCTTTANCAGCCTTTTTTCCCCCCTTATGCCAGATGAACAAGCCCTTTAATCATCCTAGTGGCCCTCTGATGTACTCTCACTAGTATCCATGTCACTTCTGTACTAGAGAGCCCAGAACTGGACACAGTACTCCAAGTGTAGCCTTACCAGTGCTGAATAGAGGGGATGGATCAGCTCCCTCAACCTGCTGGCAACACTCCTCCCAAAGCAGCCCAGAATACCTTGCTGTAGATCCCACTGCTGAACTTCCTTTATTCTTTGAAAGGTTATCTAGGAGAACATTTATGAGTGTAGACACCAAGGCACTTAAGAGATGTTCAGAGACTGTACTCTTCCATCTGAAGTGGATCTATCTGTTCTACAAAAGTTCTTATTGTGGGATTTCAGACTCACTGGGTACCCTTGAGTCTACTGTGTGTAAGTGTGGCTGCAGGGCTGTTCAGTTAAGCAAGGCCATGACATAACCACATCCCTTTAAGAGTAAGGTATTTCAATGGTGTTTCTGAGCAAGTCTTCAACTGGTTGATAAATTCCATAGCTGTTGGGAAATATGAGTTAATTCATAGGAACTTTTTTTTGAAATGTGTTTTATGTTCACTGTAAAACCTTTCTTCTGCAAGCTGCCAAATCATCTAAGGAAGGACTGAGTTTACTCTTTCTTCAGTTCTCAACCAAGAATTTCTTATTTCTTCAAGGCTTCCGTGAAAAAGAGTTGGATAGAGCATCGGTTGAGAATGTACATCTGTTCTTCAAGAACAGCCTTAAAATGCTCATTACACTGTGAGTGACTCCAGCAGCATTCCTTACAAAGCATGACCACTTGGAGAATGGTAATGTACTAAGAACAGTCATCTATTCAACAGATTCCCACAGAAGGGAAGAAATCTCTCACAAAAGAGGAAGGAGAGAGAAATCAAGATCTCTAAGTAGCCTATCAGTAACCAAGTAAATGAAAAACCCTTCATCTGCAGATATTATAGCAGATACATCCAGCTAAGTGACCTCTGCCAGAAACGTAACAGTGTAATGTTTCTGAGAGGGAAAGAATACATCTAGAATACTATGACAGTTACCCAGTATCCATGTTGGAAGAAAATGAGAACAAAGGTTTGAGAGGTGTTGATGATCCAGCTGCTTTACAAGGGGCTGAGAAAACTAAATAGGGTTCTAGGCATTGAAATCAAAAAGCAGAATGTACCAAACCCCCAAAGGTTTTTATGACGACCTGGAACAAACATTATCCAAAGCAAATGTCCTGTTTTAGCTTGTATGTCATGTTTAGCAAGAGTATTGCCAGGAGATCCATTACCAGTTCTGTGCCAGAAGTTGCAGAACTCCAACTCACAACCACTGTCATGTCAAAATACCTAAGAAGCATGGCTGAACCACATTCTGGCTGTAGCTTGGTTTTCAAACAATCTTTTAAATTTGCCTGTGCAGGTAAAGTAACCCTGTATCCTCTGAACAACTGAATTTGCATTATTTAACCTCAGGTGAATTGTACAGATCCTAGAAGCAGAGGAAAGTCAGCACTTGAGAGTGCTAACACATAGAACTGACAGCAGGGAGTGGTCCTAAGGCCAGAAATATCAGAGACTACACAGAAGAAAGAGTTCCAAGAAACAGGTTTGTTGGACACCAAGATGACAAAGACATCTAAGCATGGCCTTGAAGTATTACATTTCCTTCCCATAAAAGGATTTGTATTTGCAATCAAAAAAAATTCTATATCTACTTTTCCCCTTTTTTGGAATGTAGGGCAGTTCACCAACTGGGTTTTCAGTTTTGTTTTTGCTATTATGTCAGAGTACAAGAGCCATTCTCAGAGGAACACAGCTTCGGATGGCAAGTTTCAGGTAGCAAAAATCCCTCTTGCCACAAAATAAGAACCTGACCACATAACAAAGGCTGTGGTGAAAGTGGCAAATCTGTTTGTGCCAACTACACCAAGTGAACCAGAGAACTCAAAGGATCTGCTTTAATGACCAAAAGGCAGGCAGCAATATACTAAAGAGCACTGCAGTTAAATTGGTCTAACAGTAATTCTACATAGACCTAATTCAAATGAATTACTGCTTCATTCATTGTCTTCATCCCAGCCTCTCAACATATTCATATTGAGGTGAAAAGTGCAATTATTAATTGCATGCATATATTAATTTTCATAACAAATTTAAGATGACATAAATATACAAGAGTACTAACTTAATAAAACAGTTTAGAGAAATAGCCACAAGAATTCAAACCTCATGGTATATATTCAAATTGGTAGCATGAACATTTACATAAACTTATTCATATCCAAGTTCGTTATTATAGCAATTTACAGAAAAGGTGACAAATCAGAGTTCTATACAAAAATAATTTGCTAAAAAAGTAACAACTAATTTGTGATTAGTGAGTGCATAAGACATTTGGTAAGATTAAGGAATTTTTAAATAAGGAATACACAATTTTTTCCCCTCATTATTTCACTGTAACTCAAAGTATATTTTGACTTATCTTTTGCTAAAAAAAAAACGAAAAACCCCACACCAAAAAACCCTGTAACTGTTTACACAAAGTTGATTTATTAAACTACTGAGATGCTACTGGATTTTGATACACCTAGTTTTTTCTTAAAACTAAGAGTATCTGATAAGTAAAAAGATTTAAAACACAACATCTAGTTTCCCCCAATATGCAGGATCCAGCACATCTCTAAATTGTTTTAAACTACTTATAGATGCAAATCAACAAACTCTTTTTCATACAAGCAAAGCTACTTCATTCTTTGTATACAAGCTCCATTTACATTCACTGCAGCTCCTACTGACAAGCCTGATGTAGCTTAAAGTATCCCAGCTTGGTCCTAGCTCAGCCCTAGCTCAGAGCAGCTCCCCAGAGCAAGGTTTATAGTCCTCTCTCTCCTGGGCCTCCTTCCCTGAGCACTATGCAGCTTTTCCAGTAGCTTTGAGCTAGGCACACTGACAGTTTTACAGTCAACTTGGGCATATTTATGTAAACTTCAGTCACATCTCTGACAACAAATAGAGTTTATCATCTCAGAATTCCTCTTTTAAACTCTGATTGACAGCCCTCATCCTGTACTGAGATTCTGAAAGGCACAAGGCTAACCTTGCACATGGTTCCTCAAGTCTTTTAAATGTCCTGAGTGGACAAAACATGTAAAAAATCATCTTTAACAGCACTGGTTTGAGCTAGCCCATTGCATTTTGCAGTTAGATGGATCAGAAATGCTTACGCAATTATGGAACCTCAACTGTGGTGACAGTGACCTTCAAGTCAAGGTGACAACTTGACAAACTGCTCTTACTTTCAGCACAGAACTGAATCAAGTTCAAAAAACAAGTATTGGTAGCAACTTATGGATCATGCTGCCCATATGAAATGCTTGATAGGAAAGTTTTGGGGTTTTTTTTGGTTGAGTTTTTGCCTTTGTTTGTTTGTTTTGGTTGGTTTGGTTTATTGGTTTTTTCCTCCCCAATAATGAGACATTAGGAAAAATATTACACTACTAAAGCTTTTAACCTTTGTCTTTCATAGAGCTTCGATTTTGAAGAAAATTAAAACTGGTGAAAGTGTGTTAATATAATATTTCTTCAGTGCTGAATCAGCAGTCATTAGAGTAAGTCACTCTGTACTCAATGATGAATTGGAGTGTTTTTTCTTGTCAGCACAGAATTCAGCTGAGTACACCTCTGTAACACACATCAGCCAACATTTCATATTATTGTCCTACACACTCAAACTTCCTCTTTGTAAAAGGAAGTTTTTAAGCAATGAATTTATCTATTTGCAGCAAGTCCTTTATGAAAAGGTCATTTTTAATGAAGAAGAGAAAAGTTAAATAAGCTATTGCACTTCCACCCATTTTGCACTAACCAGCAAGATGCTGAAACTTGCTGTGTTGTGTTGCCCTCTTCAGGTCGACAGCACTTGCATGTTCTAGTTCTGCTTGACAAGTCATCCCAGTTCAACTTCTTCAATAAACATTTTCAGACAGGCAGTTTGAAGTTGCAGACTAACTCTATCACACCAGAGTTAGAAGAATGTCTGCTCTACAATCCTATAGGCCTCTCTGTCTTCCTAACTTTAATACTAATCTTGAGGTTTAACAAAATAGAGTGTTTGAAAAGATGACTAAAAAACAAGTTCACCACTGGTAAGCAAGCCTCATGACAAGAGGCTTAAAAGAGCTCAACTGAAAGAAAACTGGAGTTTCTGAAATCACTCCAGAAATTGACTTGGAGGTTAGAAAAACAGATGACTTCAAAGTGGTTGGTGTAAGGCAAACCAAAAATCTAGAAACTGGAGTTGAAGTCAGACATTCAGCCTTGAACTGCAGTGCAGGGTTTTCACCCAAGGCAAAAAGAGATTTTAATAATCAAATAATTTTCATAATTTAATAACCTACTGGCATCAAAAGAATGAATTCATTGTTACTTGAAAACATTACAGGTGCACTATCTAACTATCAAAACTATCTGTTTTGATCAGTTTTTGAGGAGCTGTCATAACATGGGACAATTTGTGATATTGATTTACATACTTGTAATGAGCTTTGCAATTGATTATCTCAGCTCCACCCATTAATGTGGAAGTATGAATAAAACACTCTTCCATTGCTTAGGAAAGGGCCAGGCTTGAACTTCTGATTCATTTATTAAGCTAGACACTAATAGCATCTTAGAGTATTTCATTTCCCCTTCCAACCTTGTTATTTTTAGAGGACAGGTCACAGCAGACATTTACATCTATTTAGACATCTCAGTACTTCAACTCTGACAAAGAGAGGAATGTTCTGGATTTAACTGATGTATTATTAAGCATGGAGAATTGCACTCATATTACTAAGGCAAATAAAAATCATAATTTGTGACTACAATTTAATCACAACATCTTAAGGGACTTGTGATAGGAAAAACCCATTCAAAGCTAGGGCTTCCTATGTAATTAGGCAATAAAATGAATAATCTAATTTTCTAAAAATCTTTAGAAAACAGAGACAAAGGAAATGCTCATTCCAGTGCCATGGCATGTCCCAGTAGCCAAATACAGGAACAAGCAAACAAACAATTCCAGGTCATCCCCTTTTTGGCTCACAAACATACCACAGCCAGTCTGCCTTAAGCCAAGTGACCCTAGAAAAGCTCAGAGCTTGTCATGAGTAGTTTTGATGCTTTTTCTTCCCCCAACACACTTCTGTAGTTTTATTCTTAAGGATGAAATGTTACTTACAACTTTAAATGCTATATACTCAAAATGCAGACTCCAGCAGAAAGAAGGAATATTGACAGGGAGAGTGCAAGCAAGATCAAGTGGGTGAGTATGACCCAGGGAAAGAACAAGATACCAAAACTTGGGGAATGGGTGCAAACCAAGAGCATAAGAAAGATCATTAAAGGAGTGAAGCATCTGCCCTAGGAGGACAGGCTGAGAGAGCTGGGTCTCTTCAGCCTGGACAAGAGGAGACTGAGAGGAGACCTCAGGAATGTCTACAAATATGTTAAGGGTGAGCGTCAGGAGGAGAGAGCCAGGCTCTGCTCAATGGCATCCAATGGTAGGACAAGAGGGAATGGGAGCAAGTTGGATCACAGGAGGTTTAGTATTAACATGAGGAGAAGTAAGGGTGAGGGAGCACTGGCCCAGGCTGCCCAGGAGGCTGTGGAGTCTCCTTGTCTGGAGCCATTGCAGAGCTGCCTGGACACATTGCTGTGTGAGCTGGTCTAGGTGATCCTGCTCTGGCAGAGGGGTTGCACTAGATGATCTTTCTAGGGCCCTTCCAACCCCTAACATTCTGTGATTCTGTGAGCAATAGAGCCTGAATGCTCCCATCTGCAGTGTATGCTAGCTGACAGTAGTTCAGCATGGAGAGACTCCTCTCCCATGGCTGACTAATGCCCTGTCACAGAGCCTTGAGCCATCCATCAGCCATGTAGTTTGTTCAATTAGAAAGTGCAAAACCAGCTGGTCTTATAAACACGGGGAAAAACTCCTCAAGCTAAACTAGCTCTAGTACTGCACAAGAAAAGCAACACTCTTAAATGCATAATACACTCAAAACATTACTATTATTTTCTCTCTTGCTATTAAAGAGCAAGTGAAAGAAAACTCAACAGTACTATCAGACAAAAAGGTAAAAGTTTTCATGCAACTGTCAGCTGAAGAGAGCAGCTTACACCTCAGAAGTGGTGAAGTGGGGCACTTGATTTTTTACATGTGTAAGTGAAGTGTCACAAGAAATATAACCACTGTTTTCAAACAGTCTCTGGGAGAAAAAGTTGCCACCTGTGTCAAAGGTTCATTTGGTGCAAGTTCCACACAAAACAGTTTAGACTATGACAGCTGCTAATAAAATTTCCAAGATCCCCTAGCAAACTTTTAAAACTGAAACCTAGTTGATCCTTAGTGATGCTCAGTCTTTATCTTCTACAGTAGATGACAGGATTCTTGCCCAATCTCAGCTGCTGGACAAGGGCTTTTCAAATGACCTGTGGTTGGTTTAGTTCTGACTTACCCAACTACAACATTCATACTTTTGCCACCTCTCCCACACACACAGTCAGATTTGGTGCCACACAAGGTATGATTCATTGTATTCTCTAGAAATGTATTTTAATAGACAGGCTGTACAATGGAAAGTGCTTTTGCATTTTGAAAATATCAGGCTTTCAGTGAACAGCACATCACATCATTTCATTACATGCTTCTTTTTCTGCAGCAACCTTTCCCAGTCACATTTAATCATTGCTAAGACTATTTTTTTGGAGTTGACATCATAATCTAGTATATTTCTTTATAGAAATTAATCCACCTCATACTGCCAAAACATAGTCTAGGTAGTTCCCTTCACAGAATTTCCTTCTAATAATTTTGGGTAATGGGAAGCATGGAGACTAAGAGAAGGAACTCTCTCCACTGAAGGCAATGCCTAGTAATCTCCCACCATCCCCCTGTAACTCCTTCATTGTCTACAAAAACACTATGTGAAAACACATAGTGAATAATGTTCACTGTAACACAAACTTGAGCTAAATTGGCTTTCAGGTATTTAGTTAGGGATATGCAAGAAACCAATTAGAATGGAAAGCTTCTGCCAACACTCACGGAAGTAAAACGTATTTGGGATGGGAGTAAAATACATCTTAACTATACTTTTTCTTAACAATCAGTTGCTTCAGCATATGCAAAAATCTCTGTCACTAAGTATGGTAAAATGATATTAAAACTACAGGAATGCATTCCTTGCTTTGAATCAAATTATAAACTCATCCTTCCTATCCCTTTCTGAAAATTCATCTAAATACACAGACTTTTGTGATGAGCAGTCCAAACCAATAGACCAAGTAGAAAAAGTCAGAAACACCTGCATCCACTTTTTTAAAAAGAGGAACATTACTGAAAATATTCAGAAATATTAAAAGCAGCATTACTGAAAATAATATACACTAACCTTCTCAAAGGCTGCTTCAGCATTATCTTTATCAGTGTTTGGTCTTCTATTCTTAGTTAGATATTTTGGGTTTGAACTACAGCTAGTCATGGCTTTCAATTGCAAAGATAATGAGAATCAAGTTAAGCACTACAGGCTAAAGGGAGAGATATGACTGAATTAGATTTTAAAAAAGGCTTTACTAGCATGAAATCATGTGATAACACAGAAAATTTCCCTCATGACTTAAACGTCTGTACCTTTTTCAGACAGTAAAACCTTCATTTTGCAAACCCATTTACACGATATCTAGGAAAACATTATAAAACCCCACACCTATCAGAGAACAAACACCTCAGTTAACAACCCAACAAAATGTTCTGAGTGAACTACTACTTTTCCTGACAGACAGCTTTTGATACTCAGACAAACTCTGCCATCTGCTATGATCTCTGACAAAATAACTGACTTCCGTTCTCAAGCTAGGGTTTCACTATGACAGGACCTAACTAACATCCAAAGTGACTTCAGTCCCATTGCATGACTCTGTACGTTTGTTTGGTCATTAAAATCTGTTTTAAAGTAGTATCAGACTATTCCCAACTATGAATAAAGGACATTTTTGCTAGCCACAGGTGCAAAACTTGAATGTACATAGGTGAAGATGTTTCAGAGATCACAGAATCACACGAAACAGAACTGTTTCATTTACAAAGAGGCTACATGAATTCTGTACAAGCTTTTAACCATACTTAATTCCAAACTTCATTGTGTCCTTAATGCTATAAGAACTAGGGAGGCATCCAAACATTGTAAGGATTCCAAAAAAAGTCTTCAAATAAACTGCTGAGAAAAATAGAGCACTGGTACATTAAAACAGAAAAAAATATTCCAAGTTAGTTTGGGATTGTAAAGTATGCAATTAGAAGACAAAGAACTAGATGCAAGATCTCTGCTGTTACTTTCACCTTATAATGCCACCCTACACAGTGGCTGAGGGAAAAGCTTTGCTCCTGAAATATCTGACATAGATCTTTTGAAGGGCATTTTGCATCCAAACCTGTCTTCATAGTTAAGTTACTTTAAAGACAGAACTACCTCTTTTAAAAAAGAAACAAACAATCTATACCAACCATAGCACTTTCTCAATTATCACACATTTGCAACACAACAAATGGTAATTATCCATTAGAATAGTCTATTTTGTCTTTGCTAACACACCCAACTCAAGGGTCCAGCAAAGATAAGCATAAAAAGTATTACCATAATGTTAGGAAAAGGAATGTATAACTCTGAAAATGGATTATGACATATGACATCTCAGTGCAAGAGTTTGGTAGAAGTGGCTTTATTTCATTGTCTCCTACCTGATAAACTCTAAATGGGATGTATCGAAATCCATTCTCTTCTGGAGGATACTCCATCAGTTTTCGATTTATTGCCCAAAACTGCTCAAATTTATCTGTGAAGATAAATTTACATTAAATTTACATTTTGTAAATATTTGTAACATTATTTTTCTGCCAAAAGGAAAAGAGACAATTGAAGCAACACGCAAACTATTCTTACAGAAGTTTGACCTGTATGAATTTATTTTCCCCACATTTCTCTTCCCTATTTAGCCTGAAGCCAAAGGTAAGTCACCTGCATCATCCTATGAAAACAGTGATGTGGCAACTTATCAAACTGAAAGAGAAAGCAATTTGAATTCCTATCATCTCTCTCACTGTTAGGAAAATATTTGGCCATAAATTATGGATGTCATTACCTCAATTAACAGTGCCTATTTCTCCATGTTAGGACAAGAGGGAATGGGAGCAAGTTGGATCACAGGAGATTTAGTATTAACTTGAGGAGGAACTTCTTTCCAGTGCAGGTGCCAGAGCATTGGCCCAGGCTGCCCAGGAGGCTGTGGAGTCTCCTTGTCTGGAGACATTGCAGAGCTGCCTGGACACATTGCTGTGTGAGCTGGTCTAGGTGATCCTGCTCTGGCAGGGGGGTTGCACTAGATGATCTTTCTAGGGCCCTTCCAACCCCTGACATACTGTGATACTGTGAAATTTTGAAGGCTGGGCCTTTCTGAGGCTGAGACCCAGGGGCAACATTCTTCAGACAACCAGAAACGTTAGTTTCACTTGTGCTAGCATCTTACAGTCATTCTCTGAAACTCAAGTGCTATCATACCTCAGCTTGAATCTTGATGTCAGACACATCTCTTCCACCCACCTGACTCAACGAGAAGGGTAACAGGGACAGAGAACTGAGAGGGTAAAGGGCTCTGCTTCAGTGCTTGCCATCAACACAGTTCAGTGCAGCACAGCTTGAAACTAGCATATACTGAGAATATGGGCAACTATCTCAGACTGAGAAATTACACCTACAAGTAACTTGAAATAAGACACACTGGTCACAGCATACGGCCAATTAAAATGGAGGTCTCACTGTAAAACATCGGGCAAAAGAACTGAAAAACCCCACCCTGGTCTTTAAACTTCTCAACAGAAATGTCTTAATAATAAGCAATCATTTTGTTTCTATATTTGACACTAATCTGCTATTAGAGTACTGACTCCAGAACTGGATAGATTTCAAGAAGGCTGTGGAGAATGCATTAATTCTTTGTGTTATTCAAACAAAAAACAGAGAAAGATTGTTTAAATTCAAAAAGGAAATGGTAATGGCTCTTATCCTCCAGTATCTTTTTTAGAAGTAAAAAAAGTGAACAAACTGGTATAGCCCTCAAGGGTACCATATACACATGATCTTTTTTGTCTGGACTACTCATTGTTTCTTCTTAAAGGCAACTAATGATATAGAATGAAAAAATATCTTTACACAAGCAATACCAATTTGCAGCTTGCACAAAATTGTATCAATCCTTGAGTTTAAAGAACAGAAAAATTTCTCTATATTCTCAGTGGTTTACCACTGCCTAATAACCATAAGAACCATCTACACGATGCACAGCTAGAAGTACTTGGGCAGAATCAAACATAGCATTAACTAAAAGACCAAAGACTTCAAATGATGTACCAGAACCATTGAAAAACTTCAGACTGGAAGTGCCTTTGGTGATCCAGCTTTAGAATAAAGGCTCCTGCCCCCCAAAAAGCACTGCCTACACAAAGTTACATCAGTTCGCCCAAGGCCTTGACCAGTCCAGTTTTGACTGTCTCCATGGGTTTCCACTCAACCATTTTCACTCCCCCCCCGCAATATCCCATTAGACTTCCTCCTGCCACAACTTGTAACCATTTTCTCTTGTAACTGCCTGACTCTGCTGCCCATGGAGGCATGCCTGAGAAGAGCCTGACTCTACCTGCTCTACAAGCAAGCCTTCCTTCTAGGAAGCACAAAGCAGCTATTAGATCCATCTTCAGCCTCCTCATCTTCAGCTTAAACAAGGCTGTTCCCCTGCTCTTCTAATACAGCATATGCTTCAGCCCCTAATAATCTCAGCAGCACTCTGCTGGACTCTTTGTCCATATTTCTTTTGTCCTGAGGGTCCCAAAGAGGACACAGCATTCCCAGCACAGCTTTACATGTGCTGAGCTGAGGGGAAGACCCACTCACCATCTGGCTATGCTATGGGGAGCACAAGGGCTAAAGCAGCTCCCTGCTTAATCTGCATTTCTGCAACAGCACACGCCAGACTTTTCATTCAGCTGCTGGTCACCATTACCCCCTTCCACAAAGCTGCTTCCCAGTCAGTCCCTTGCTGCCCCAGTGTATGGGATTTTTCCTGTCCCTGGTGCAGGACTTTGCACTTGTGTCTGTCAGCTGCAGGAGGCTCTTACTTGTCTAGCTCCAGCTCAGCACCAAAACACTTACTAATCTGTCTACGTTGCACACCCTGGGTTCCATAATATCAGCAACCCTTCTGTTTGGTGTAAGACATGCTATCTTAACTCCAGAATAAGCAAATATTGACACTAACTATAAGAAAACTTGATGCATTTCCAGAAATTTTTAATGATCAGCCCAGGACAGTAATGACTTCTATTTTTAACCCTCTTTTATCCAACACACCCATGTTCAAAGCTCAAAATTATTGTTTAATCTTCCTTCACAGTTAACCAAACCTCTACAGACAGAACATGGAAAGACATTACCATTTCAGTAGAGATGTAGGGCAGAAGAAAGATGGATGGCCTTGTGATTTTAAAAACTAATGGCTTGTTCATTCACCCTCCTGTTAAATTCCTAAAGATTCTCTAAATACATAGCTGATCATTTGAAACATAAATTAAGCACTGAGATTAGAGGCTTCTTCAGTGACCACAGCATGTTCATAATTTTGGATAGTTCAAACATTTCTAAAAAAAGAAATATCATGACTTCTGCCTCTGAAAGACCCAGGACTGGTTTAGATACAATTTAGAAATAAATGCAAGACAACACAGGTCAGATTCTGCAAGTAAGACAAGAAAGATCACATGTATTAAAAGACAAAAAATTGAATATTCTGAATGTCTGCATGATTATCCCTCCTTTAACAAGAACAATCCAAAGTGGCCACTTAACTTTTGGTAAGCCCTACAGCATGAATGAACATTGCATTTCCCCCCAAACACACAATATTTTCAGTAAAATAATGACTTCATTCTATTTTACAATATATAAAGAAGCCTTAAAAATGGCTATGAATTTTACTGTTTATTTCCCCAACTCACGTATCAGAAATACCAAGTCTAGTCTTCAGTGGTTATAAGGGATGCCAGTGAAAAGTTCAGGGTATGGTTGCTTATGTCTCTCCACAACTGATGAAAAGCAGCTGTGTTGAACTTAAAACCCCTCCTTTATCAGAACCAAAGTTACAGATATTAATTCTTTGAACTATGCAAAAAAAACCCAGCTCTCTTCCCAAAGCCATGGAGATTTAATTTGTTTGATCCTGAGTCATCACTAAGCCTACAGAGTCTTAATGTTTCAAAGTTGAAAGCCTTTTGTGTGGAAAAATAAAGGCAAGAAGGAAAAAGCACCCACTTGAAAGTCTTCTTTATCCATGATAAAAATGGCCATAACACTGTTAAAGCAAGAACAGTAGTAACATTTTCCACCAATTCTGGCCAAAGAACTTTTACATTCTTACAAAGGAACAGAGATCAATACAGCTCCACAGCCTGCCTTTATCCCTTCCCTACCACAGTCAGACTTACATGATGCTGGTCAAAATTAGAGCCTGTCCCAAAAGAAGTGTTCTAGCTAAGAAATGTCTGCTTTATGGACAAAAACTGGCTAACTGAAGTCTGAAGAACAAGCAAAACCGTAGCACAGGCAAAGGCAGAAAAGTATGTTTACCTTCCTGACTTGGTAGCAGGTTAACACAAAACCAGAGATGGTGGGAGGAGGCATGTGAAGGTTGTTATGAATGCCTACCAGCTGCCACCAGCACAAGATGTTGTCACAAATTCACTATTACAACTCTTTCCCTAAAAGCCATCTACAGGCAACGGAAAAGTTTCTCATGCTACCTGTTCAAGTGCTTCCTCTTCACTAGAAACACTCATACCAAATTACACCTGTAATTGGTAGTTATATTTCTCCAAGTGAGCAAAACTGGACTTTTTTCTCCCAAAATATAAGTTTAATACATATACTTGTTAAACAAGTAACACTTCCTATATTTAAGAACTGAAGAAAATGCTTTGAAGTTTCACAGAAAAAAAAAAAGCCTGCAGATGTATCATGACTTACAAGGCAGTTATCACAAATGCTACTTTCTTTTCTTTTTTGTGGTTGTTCACTCTGTTTCACAAAGAGGTCTAACATTATTCTATCTCAAATGAAAGCCTATAAAAACATATTGAAAGAGACAACATGCTTAAAAAGAGTTTTCTTGGTTTCACAAGCTTTTCTTGTTTCTCTTTTTATGAGGAGCTGAGAAATTAAAATTAGCATTTGAAAGTATTCAAAAGATTGTTTAAGCTTCTCTTTTAGGTGTCAGATTGCACAGGTGCAATTTCTCATTAAGCACCGTGAGACCTTCTGAAAAAAATCAACCTTGCTAGGTTCTTAAAGTTACAAAGCAAAACACTAAAATTCTGGACTCCCTAAAAGTGAAGATACTCTTAGACAAATAACAAACTAAAAGAGCCTAAGATGAGCACAGAAAGAACACACTGCATATTTGTTCTCTTACCTAACCTACTGAGGGTACTGAGGTGCTCTAACTTCTAGGAAAAGAATCTTAAGTCTTACTATTTCATTGCCTATTCAACTCTTCTGCCATTATTATACTTATATTGTAACTTATAACCTATGTTAGAGGTCTTTTAGTTTTAAAAAGCATTAATGAAACATGCACTGCTGGGAGTGCTTGTGCAGCAGGACAAAGTGCAGTGATTTCTTTTTGCAATAAAGCTAATAATTCTTGAAACAGAAAACACTGCTGGCACAGTATTTTGGTTCTCTCAAACTAAGCTGCTTGCAAGACAAATACTATTACAGCAGACTACTTTTTTCACAGAAGTATTAAAATTGCAGTTTTAATTGATTTGTAACAAGATAAGCTTTAGGGAAACATCTATTTTTATACTGATTCTGTCTTCCAGTGGACCAGAACTCTTTATTTACTGCTAATTCACCAAAGTGAATACATTATCAGTCAGTTTGCTGAATACTGTCTATACAAAACAGAAGCTCTCAGGATGTACTCTGAATTGAACCAGATTAAAAGTGCAGTTTCTTACTTGATAAATTTTGCAGGTATGTACAACATCCCTCAAGATCATACCACTCAAGTGGCAAATTAAGAATCTCTCAGCTTCTAACTCTCCCCTAATTAAATAAAACAGAAATCAGAGTTTCTAATAAGCATTCAATCTTCCAAAATACTACAGGAGTACCTTTAATATGAAAGGCAGTAGCACTAAACAACTGAACGATAGAAATCCCACACACTCACCAAATACACACATTAAATATGAACTAATTTGCCACTTCACTATCTAAAGGAAACCTTGGGCTTTCCCATAGACTAAAAATTCTGTGGCACAGTGACGTTTTAGATCCTATACCATGATTAAAATTTGAAGAAATTATTTATTACTGTGCAAGACTTAAATATAATTAATACTTGATGCATTATATTTACCATTCTGTAATCCCATCCACAGCTGCTTATGATCCTTTTTTTGCATCTCATTGATGACTTGACTTTTGTGCTTTAAAGCATCTGCTTCTTTTATGCAAGCCATAAAATGGCTTTCAATCACATCCTTAGAATGACAATGTAGAAGATCCTTTTCAGGAAAATTCTGCAGAGAAAAAATAGACCAAGAGAAAGAAATGCATCACACACCTTAGAAGATAAAGAAAAAAATGATAATTTAAATTAGGTTTATAAAGAACTATAGGCATATATGCCACTTAGAAATGTTTTTCCTTTGAGATACTGGGAATCCTTATTAGCTCTAACTTCACCTACTGCATGTGCCTATTGCTAACCTGTGTAACTTGATTCTGTTCTATTTGGATAGAGCTGGCACACTGCATTCAGCATTGCAGGTGCACAGTTACTACTCCTCAGGTAACTTTTATCCCCTCAGCAAATGACAACTACCTTTCCCAATTAATTTATTAAGAAATTATAGTAGTAAATCTCATTCGGGTATGAAAAAGATTTATTTGGGAATTAACTAACCAGAAATTCAGCATTGCATAGGTATACAGTTCAGGTTGTTCTTTCCTCTAGTTTTATCAATACTTAGCATCACTTGCCATTTTACAGTAATAGAAGCATTCATTACCAAAATTAATTGTCTTCAGTTTTCAAAGGTTTAAAAACCAAGCCTGTTTTATCCCCTCCTTATTCATCCTCTTTTCACAGCTGCTTATGACCATGCTAACAGTGCAAACCCCCAGAGCCAAACAAACCAAAGTGGCACCATCGGTGCTCCCCTTTCTAACAAGGGCTTGTCACATATTGTTGTACTTTAACTCTCATCTGTTGTTCCACAAGAGGACCTTTCCTCTGAACCCATTACAAATTGGCTATTTCAAAAAGCTTTTGTGAGGGGCTGTCAAAACCATTATGGAAATACAAGTACATACAATGGGATATTTTTCAAAGGCTTTTACAACATAGCTAACTTGTCACAGTAGGAGCAATATAATGCAGGAAAAACCCTTACCTTCCCTCCTTCACATAAACCCAGGAAACTAGGGAAGACTGCTTCAAACTACAGGAACTCAAAATATCCCAGAACCACTACCAGCTGGGAAAATGAAAGGGAATTGAGGATACCTTACCTGAAGGAAATTCTGAGGACAAGAATGATAGCTCCCACCTCATTAGGTTATTGAAAAGAGTTGGAAACTAAATAATGACATTTTTTACAGTGATTCCTCCTTATGACAGTGAACCCAGGCTCTGGAAACTGTGGATCAAAAGGATGGGCATCTTCCAAAAAGAGGAGTATGAAGGGAAGACTGCTAATGTCTTTTCCACTGAAGCATACACAGTTTTGTGTGAATTCACCAAGGGAGTGCTCCTGTTACTTAGGCCTGATATATGTGGAGCTGAATGGAAATATGAGGACAGAGATAAAGCTTGTTTCTCATATGAGGATGGCCAAATATAAAGACATTAAAGAGGACAGAGCAGAAAGGAAAGTTCTCCTTCTATGGTAGACTTTGCTCCCCTTCTCCCCTACAGAGCTGAGTGTCTCAGCATGATTGGGCCCAAGATGAATGGAAAACATTACTGAGATTGTTTCTTGCCAGTTGACATCTGTATGGGCCTGTAAAATACTTCTAGAAGTTTAACTTACTTGTTCATATAAAATGTGAAGTCTGATAACCCATCCAGAAGGAAAGAACAGTCAGAAATAGCATACATGAAGATCAAAAAAGTTCTTTATGAGCAAGAATTCAAAGTGAGATACTGGCATCCCTCAAAAAAAGATAAAACAGTGGTATGCACCAAATGCCAAGTAACATAGGAACCTAGAAACTGCCTTTCACTATTAAAAGCTGAAGTTTTATCTAAGTTGATGAAAACAACAGTTTTGTAATAAGAACTCTTTTCTTCCATCTATGTCTAAAATACTGAACTGCATGGTCTTCTTTTGAACATTCCTGTCTTTCTACAGGTAGGCATCTCACTGATGACGTTTTTCCCCAATGAATTTCAAATTACAGGGAATGTCACTTCCTTGGGATGTGTTCCAGAGAACACACACAGTGTGATCTGTAGAACAGCAAGGAGATATTTAAAACTGGCCAAGGCTAGCTAAGCTAGCAGAAAGAATCTAGCCACAATAGTACAATGGTGTGGCATGATTAATTTTCCCAGCTAATAAGGGATAATGGTGGAAAACACCATTTTCTTAGAAAACTCAATTAGTACTACAGGCACAGTCTGAAAATCACTTGTGGTCTCCCTGTGGCCCCTGGTGCCATAACTGTGCCAACAGCAGAGGGAGCATTAAACTCATTGCCCACGGGAAAGGGTGGGGAGTGATACCCATGTTCCTAGAATCCTTGGATGGGTAGGATGTGCTCATTAGCCTTCTGGCAGTCATCCTAGGAGAGGGACAACTCTGATTCCAAACCCAGGCAGATGGAGCTCGTTTAGCCCTGTAAGGCCTTCCAGCTAAGAGAAGGACACTCTAATAAAACCTCCATCCTAAGGACTTCGCTGCCAGCGTCCAAGCTTGCTAGGCCCTGGCAGATGAACCTTAGGACTAAAGGGTGGGTCCAGCTCTGCACATGCTGTGTCTCACCTAAAAAAAATCCCTAGTGCAGGCTCGAGGGTGCTATCTGCTATCCTCTTTTTCTCAGCGTGCTTGGAAAAGGCGCTGAGGAGGAGCGTGGGTGGAGCCCTCCCTGGAGCTTCATTTGCTAAGCCCAGCCATGCATATACAATTAGTACTGGTTTTGTTTCACAGACCAGTAGGCACCTGCAGGATAAACTTGGTATCTGTACAGAGATAAGCACTCAGTGACCACTCTCATAAAACTGTTCCACAAACATTGCAGGTAATTTCAATAGTCTGGTTTCATTAACTCCATTCCACCCAGATTTATCTAGCAGTTCTAGCTCACAAAATATCTGTTTATACTGTGACAGTGTAGCTGCATTAGGCTGCATTTACAGTAAATGACACCAATAATAGGATATTTAGAACCATAAGGAACATATCCAGTGGCAGGGAGAGTATATCCAGGGGGGAGGATCCATGTATTTGTGTTTAGTTACTATCAGTGGTCTTTTTTTTTTTTTCCAATAAGATTAATTTTAAAACCCCCTCATTTATACTTCTGACTTCCACAACATGTCCTAGCAGTTCCATATGCTACATGGAAAATTATCATTTTTTCACTCCAGCTGATCCAATGTTTAACTAAGAAAATCAAGATGAGAGCTGTTGTTATACAAACCCAGATATAGTCTGTCCTCTACATCAGGTCATGGGTGGAGAGGGAAGCACCAGAAGTGCTTCAGCAGAGGGAGAATCTTAGCCTTTCCCCTGGCACACCTCATCTCCTCTCCTCCAACAGTGCTACCATTTCCAGAGCAGTTCACCAGCCTTCTAGAGCTGAAAATCTGGAGGGCTGCCTACCACCCTAGAACATGAACAGTGCTAAGCATGCCACAGAGGAGCATCCGCTGAGTTTAACAGGAAGGGATTGAGTTTCCCTCCTCCTTGTAAAGCCACACCTGGGGAACAAACAACTTCCCAGACTCTGGCTTCATATGATTCTCAGACCTTAATACTCTGCTCAAGCTTGTCCTTCTATGACTATTTAAGGCAAGTCTATTTAAGCTTTACTGGAGATATAAAAGCATGTTACTTTATTGCATACTGTAAGTACAAATGAATAAATTGTTTCTTCAATGCAAACAGTAAGTGTGTTTATTTTGGTTTGCATAGGAGGACAACTACAAGTATTATCAAGTTTCAAACTGTTGCTGAACAGATATAAACTTTTTTCCTGCTTTTAAAACTAAACAAAGAACACAGATGAGGGGGAAGTTAAAAACCACTCTTTACAGATGTTTGAGATCCCTGTTGTTGACTGCATGCTTTGATAACAGGCAAAAGCCATGACAGCAAAAGCTAAACCCCAGAAAAATCTAATACTCTTCAATTAAGACAAATAAAAATGATGTCTCTTTGAAGAATAACTACATACAATCCAGTCTAGAATCCCACACCTAAATTATTTAGCTGTAATGAACTGTAACACATGAAAATAAAATGCCTTCAATATTTTACATCTATTTAACATACAAATATTTCAGTTATGTTTTCATTTTAATGATTAAGAGAGGTCTGTTTACATCAACTTTCAGATTACATTAAAAACAGGAAGAGATGAAGCAGGTGCTTAATCCAAGGTGTCATATTTTTAAAAAACTAAATTACATCAGCTATTTGAAATAACACTGCCTTAGCAGTGAATTGTTTCTGCTGATCTTCCATGTACACCTTTAAGACAAACAAATTAGCTGATCTTTTGGCAAGCACCAATAGAAGGACATTAAAGTCAGTTTACATTACTACATGAAATTGAAAAGCACTGTGGTGCTGCAGCTTATTTCTCAGAGTGGCTCTACTTTGGGATGGCAACATCCACACAATGCCAGTGTTAATCTACCAGAGCTCTCAGAAGGTGTAATAATTAAATCATGATTTATGAAGCTAGACACTCTAGAATTTCTTGAAAACACTCTGGAAGTTTTTCCATCTCAGCTCTCTCTGACATATCAGACAGAAGTGTAGCAATTACAATGGTTTCACAAACATCCCCAACCTCAGATTCAGTCAGTCTTTTATAAATTTCAACATATGGAAATACATATTTTATGAATGCATTGTTTCAGTACATACTTCCAAAAAGAATCAGACTACTCCTGTTAGCAAAACCTTTTCTGAAACACCTTCAAGAGAAGAATTGTTTGAATTAAAATGTTCAACATAACTGCTTCCCAGTATGCTTTTTATTTCAACTCAATCTCACACACTGAAGCCAAACCTATTAACCTAGAATTTGCCTTTGAATCAGTTTTCCTATTGCATTTTAACTTCTCCATTGTAGGAGGAACAGTTTCAGGTTTCACTACCATGATTTCTAGTTGTGATTTTCACTTCAAAACATACCTGGTATTATCACGTCAATGCATTTCAGAGTATTAAAGAATCCTGCACCAAAGCTAACCCTCCACAAGTACTCTTCTGAGCAAAGATCAGTAGTGCTATGAAGTCATACTTAATGGTTTTACAATGTGTAATCAAAATAATGTCTCTCCTGTGACTCAGCTGTCACAAGACCAAACTCATTTCTCTGGTGTATTGGGTTTGGCTGAGATGGAGTTAATGTTCCCATACAGTTTTCAGAAACACTGTGCCTCGGGTTGAAGATAAAACCTGTGATATAGTGACTGTTGCAAGGCTGGCACAGCACCAAGGCAATGGGGTGGATAAAATCCTGGGAGGGGACACAACCAAGACAGCTGACCCAAACTGACCAAAGGGCTATTCCATACCATATGACATCAGCGCAGGGATAAAAAGCGGGGGCGGGGGGGGAAGGAAGGGGCAGGAAGAAGACGTCTGCCCCGCAAGCAACCACTACGCATTCCGGAGCCCTGCTTCCCAGGAAAGGGCCAGACATCGCCTATTATGGGAAGTAGAGACTAAAGCTCAATTTTGCTTTGCTTTACGCGCACAGCCTTGCCTTTCTTTATTTTGGTTATTAAACTGCCTTTACTAAAACCCACGGGCTGTTTCCATCTCGTTCTCTCCCCCTTGTTGTGCCATGGGGCGAGAACGTGATAGAGAACCTTAGTGGGTACCTGGCGCTCAGCCCAGGTCAACCCACCACAACTGGGCTATCTAAAGGGGACCCACATGAAGTTCAACAGCATTCCCTGACCTCGGGGATTTCTACAGTATCTCATACCCATGCTCATGCACCTAAAAGTATGAGCATTTCCCAATCTTCCTATCTTCTGTCACCTCAAGTTGACTGAATTAAAAACACGGTAGCAAGTTCTTCCCCTGTATCCACTCAACTGCACTGACATACTCTCATAACTTAGCTTGATAAACAATTTGGAATTTTCAGATTATAACAATCATTTTCAAAGGAAATGAATGATCAGCATGTATGATCTTACAGAAAACATCTGGAGGTTTAAATAAAAGAGATGATTCCTAAAGAAGAAACATTCTCCCCTTCAAGTCATAGCATCCACTTATGAAATAATTATGACACCACTTCCTAGCTTCCAAATTTCTTGTAATCCCATGCTTGCTTGCTCTTAACTAAAGGTGTATTTCAATTTTACCTTGAAATGCACTGTGATGCTCCAAGGAAGGGCTGTGTTTGATGCATGGAGATCAAACAGCAAACCGATTGGGTAATGCCTAAAAACGAAGAGATATTAAATGACTATAGAGCTGTACATTTAACTCTACATGTAACAGCTAACATACCTTTATTTACATGAAAAAACATAGCTATTTGATTTTCACAATTAAAATTCATTATTCTTTATTCAGAAAATAGGAAGGTATAGGAAGGTACAATTCACTGACAGTTTCTGCCAGAATCATCTGGAATTTACATGTCCAATATCTATGTCCAATATCTATCTATCTATGTCCAATATCTATCTATCTATGTCCCCAAGTTGTGTCCACAAAACACAGAGTTTTGCAACAGCTNCTATCTATGTCCAATATCTATCTATGTCCCCAAGTTGTGTCCACAAAACACAGAGTTTTGCAACAGCTTAACTGGCCTACAGCTGCTCTACAGAACCCTTTCAAACAGGATTTTTTAGTTTAAAAGTTTCATAATGGCAGGAATAGCTTGTCTGACAGAAAAGTAGACGTGCTTTCAAATATTTAAACACAATGGGTTTATACCACATTGACCCTTAACATCTTTTCTCCCTCCCACCTGCTTGATGTCACTGTGGAGAATAAGTAGTAAAAAGAAATGACATATCTGTAAAAGGGTTGAAATAGGATAATCAAGATGAACTCTCCATCTTTACTATCAAATTAAGAAGAACAGAGGGGGAGAAACAAAGATTAATTGGAGTTTTGTATTTCAGTCGTATTAGAGGATTCAGGGGATTAGAGGAAGCACACAAAGAAACTGCTTCCTCCAAATATTCACTTCTGTCTTACAGCTTTGTCTCCTTTAAATTCATTAGGAGATACAGCCTCCAGCAACATAAGGAATATAAAATCACATACACAAACCTTTAGAGTGTCTCTGGCCCTATGGAAGTTTTGTGTATTGCAATTTTCTCACAAGCAAATACTGGCAAGATTTTTGATAATATGTATTTTTTTTAATTCAGCACACCATGCTCCATCCTCTTATCTTTCAAAAATCTTAACTAAAAGGCCCTTATTAGCTTTTCATCCTCCCAAACACAGAGTTAAGTGTGAGCTCAGTAGCTTCAGTGAATGAAAAGGGCCTGATGCCAGGCCGCAGAGCCAAGCACATAGGTCAGTTTGGCAAGAGCAGAGCACGATACCGCTCTGAAGGCACCTGCCCGCACACAACAGGCACACAGCGGTGCTGTAGCACCCTCTGCGGGTCAGCTCACCCCAAAGCTAAGGCAAAGGCAGTGCAACAGCAAAATAAAAACCAAAACATCACCACAATTCTTGACCTCACCCCTTGTATTTCGAACTTCTTAAACAAAGGGAAAGATCAAGAAAGTATCTAAAAGTGTGTTTTCTTGACAAAGGGAATAAAAATATAGATGATGCATATCCAGATTCACTACTAATGCTCAGGTTTTTACCACTAAGTTGTTGGGATTTTTTAGTACTTTCAATCATGTCTTGAGAATTTCAACAGGGATTCTTCAAGGGTTCCATGAAAGAGTAGTTTTCCAGGTGCACTTAGTAACAAAAATCAGATTTCCTTTGATAACTAGATAACACAAACAATGACTTCCAGTTACTTTCAATTTACACCACAAAATAAATATTGCACAATCTGATGACCTCTTCCCAATTCTTAATTGATAATACACACACACTCCCCCAGCATAGACCTCCTGCAGGCAAGGAGACCATCTGTCCCTGCCCCAACAATTTCAGTGGGAAGCCTCAAGGCCCTATAACTCCAGATCTGGAGAGCTTCATCACAGTATTACAGTATGTCAGGGGTTGGAAGGGACCTAGAAAGATCATCTAGTGCAATCCCCCTGCCAGAGCAGGATCACCTAGACCAGCTCACACAGCAATGTGTCCAGGCAGCTCTGCAATGGCTCCAGACAAGGAGACTCCACAGCCTCCTGGGCAGCCTGTTCCTGTGCTCCCTCACCCTCACTGGAAAGAAGTTCTTCCTCATGTTAATACTAAACCTCCTGTGAGCCAACTTGCTCCCATTCCCTCTTGTCCTAACATTGGATCCTCCTTCAGGAGCCTGGCTCAAGTGCTGTGTACCATGAAGTTGAAAACATGTTTCAGACTTCCTTCAAAATCTCACTTGAAAACAGAAGAGCTGCAACTGAGAAAAGATACACTAGATCCCCATCAGGTATGAAACCACACAGACTGTAACAATGTGACCTTGCAATGCAAAGTAAGGAACTGGAAGAAGCAGTATTAGCAAGTTCTATTTGATTTTAAATGCAGAAGTTACACTTAAAAGATGAAGCATTAATGCTCACTATTTCTTCTCTACAAACTACTAGTCCAACTAATTCTCAGTTCTGGTATTTGGGTTTTCCCTGGAACAAGCTTCAGTTACTTAGGAGACTACCATTCTCCTAAAATAATGGGTTGCAGATAGCACTTTCCTTAGAAAAGCAATTCCACCAAAATCAGTGGAGCTGTTCCCGGCAGAGTACGCTTAGATTTTCTGAAAGCTCAGAGCTTTAATTAGCAGATCATAATTACACTCATCTTCATTTTAATGTTCAATGAGTTTACTAACTCTTCATTTAATTTCAGAATTATAATTTATATTTTTACAGAAACAAAACCTGATAAATGAAACAGTGTCAGTCTGATTCCCCAACCTTTCAGAGAAAAAAAAGGATACTTTTAACAGACTTTGACAGAACCAACAGCAATTAGTTCAAGGAAGTTGAACTAACTGAACTCCATTAGAGCCATCAGTATTAGATTATCTGTTTTACTGTGCAAGCACATCACATCAATGAAAAGTGAAGGTTATGCACGTTTTATTATCTTTAAGCATGTATCTTATTTGCATTCAGACTTCAGAATAAGATGCTAGAATAAGCTAAACAAAGATTTATATTTGATCATTCAAAAATGGTAAAGCAAAAACCACAGGCATTTCATATTACAGTCACAACTGGAACAAAAACAATAGGTGCAGCACAACCTCTGCCTTATACACAGTGTAAGCACAAGCAGAATAATAAAAAAATATGTTCAACATTAAACCACCTTTTGTTTTTAAAAAACACACCATGTTTTTCTTTCCCTTCTCTTTTGCAATCTTTGAAACCCAAAGGAGTGAGCAGTTTAGGGAAAATACTATATCTGAATTTGATAACTCTCAACATGATGAGCTGAGTAAAGGTACAAGTTAAACTCACCATTTCAGTGGTGTGCCTTCATATTCAAACCATATTTCACTAACTTCCTCTTGTCTCATAACTTTCTGGAAGTGTTTCTTCACTTTGTCTGTTACCAGTGTCAAGTAGCTTATCCTTGGCAAAAGCAACTGAAAGAAAAAAACATGGAAGCTTTAAGAATACATAAAACTTACTAAATTAATAACAACCTGTTAACACCTTCATATATTTAACTCTATGCTAGGCTTTAGTCAATCTCTCCAACAGAAGAATCACACAAACTGTTTTATAGAGGCTTCTATATGAAAACTGGAATTCTACCCAGCAGTTCACCTTCTCTAAGGTTCTCCAGCACTTTAGCCATGTGGCTTTTCCTTTTTGGCAAAGCTGTGTTCACCAGTATGACACCTCTCCCACACTTTTGATACTGACTCCTAAAGCAGTTTGTATAGGTCAATGAGGCTGCACCCCTTCAGCCTTTGGCTACCCTACAGCAATACTTCTCAATGCTGGGAATAAAGAGCCAGGATTCAATGAGAAGAGTAATTCTTTATTTTGGGCTGTAATATCTAATTAAGAAAAACCCCACATGATCACATAACAAGGCATACTAATCCAAATTAAACTCATTCCGCTACATCAGATTTGCTCAACTGCCTTTTTGTTTGACAAATAACCTTCTTTGTGCTAAAGATTACAATAATACTGGAGAGTCTCTCTCCAGCTATCTCCACAGGTTTTGCTGCAGACCAAAACACCATTTTACACACAAAACATTAGAATAACAGAAACATTCTTGATTTAACAGGAACTTGACTGGTCTGATCACCAACACATCCAGGATGAAGACACAAGCAGTCTATCATGGAATGGCTTCACATTGCTCACTCTTACAGACTTCTTCATAAAAAACCCTTTTGACACTGGAGAAGCTTAAAAAGCAGCCCAGTAAAGGCTAGTCCCTTGGGCAGAGTATCATTCTGCTGTAATTTTGTTCTTTCTACCTGACAAATCTCAGCCAATGAGTACTCTGCTTCACATACACATTTTATTCCTAACAGCTGTTTGCACCAAGAGGTCCATGGTACACCATTTAAAAATAAATATTGTAATACTTTTAGGACTAGGGAAAAAAAATCAGACAGATCAGCAACAAAGGCAGTGCAATCTATCTGTTCCTAATTATGCTTCCACTCCAAATACAAGCATCCGTAGGAAACGCTCCAGAGAAACTTGACATACTCATTTCCAGTGCAACTCTGCAGAAACTTACCTGGCTTGACTCTACGAAGAAACAGGACAGTGTTTTATCTGAGCTGCCTAGTCTTAATGTCACCACTCTCTCCAAAAGATAGATAAGCTAATTTTAAATTAGCTCTCCCACCTCCATGCAGGGCCACAATGTGAAACACACATTCATCACTCCTGTGCTGTGCTAATAGCCTCTGACAAGGGTCTCCTGTCACACACAAACTGAAATCCATCAGACAAATTGTAAATTGTTTTCCTAACCCCTCATCCCTCAGGTCTGTATCTTCCTCCATCTTCATATAACAAGTTCCTGGGAGCAGCAGCTTTTTTCCACATCTTACCAATGCCATTATCAGTATTCCCTTCCCATGCAGCCTTCTATTTATGGAAGGCAGTCTGGAATACAGAGGTTATATCGACATTAACAAGCACTGAGATGCGGTAAGAGGAGGCATATAGAGCTGAACAGCTGGTGTCAAGGGCTGGGAATATTCACTACATATACTTTTTACTTCAGTTTTAGGGGTTTTGATTTTTTTTTACTTGAATTTAGCTCCAGCTTGATTCCATACAATAGAAGTCCATTAGCAGCTGAAGCATCTCTGCTTCAGCTTCACATGAAAATGATTCAGCTTGGGGACTGTAAGAGTGCTGTGTGATGCAAACCTAGGCACAGTGAGCGGAAAGGATGAAGATTTGCTCCAAAAAATATATTCCAGATCTGAAACTATGAGAACTAAACCATGACTTAAAACCTTGACTGCTACTCTACCTTTTACTATTATTAAATCCTTGGTCCATTCAAAAACAAATCTATATTATCAGCTTCAACATGACCTTAAAAAGGAAGATGCTAAAATTCTAGAATTGTGATTTGTGAATAACCACATTTTGCAGAAATAGGGAATTAAGCCTCAAGAATGTGTGTGCACACTTTAAGTGGAGTAAATAAAAGAAACCCTACCATCTTAAAACTATCTCCTTGGCTTAGAAAGTTGGCCATACCATGAAAATAACCTGGTTCCAGGGTTTCCATGCTGATGTTAAACAGATACTTTAACTCATACCTTTCATGTAGCTCTTGTACAATATATACCTATGTTTTAACATATACATATGGAGCCTGAGACTTCTAGACAGCTCAGATACATTTGGCAATAGGTCAGCTACATGAAAAGTGCTTCTGTTTCGCTAGTGATAAAACACAGAAAGATGAGCCCTATCATCACTGAATGAAGCATTAATGCATTACTAGGTTTCAAAAATCCACTGAATACACATGAAAATCAGAAACTGATGACTAAGATGCTATTAAACACAAAAATATTTTTATGCAGTTATATTTTCAAAGAGTAGAATGAGACATGACAAGACTTAAGGATCTCAGAATCATCTAAAAACTCATAGCACAAGACTTCCCTCCCATATATTTGTTACGCTTCAAATTTAAGCTTCACCAAGTCAGGTAACATTCTCTGTTAATCAAATGTCTGTTAGGTGCTGGAAGAATGAAAACTGAGCAGACTATAAAAAAATCCCTCATCATTATAGAAGGCACTGCCAGTTTACAACTCAAATACATCTATCATTTTTATCATCAGCTAGCAATCCAGTTCAGGCACTGTACTGTTAAGATAGACTCATAGAATGGCTGGGGTTGGAAGGGATCTTAAAGATCATCTAGTCCTAATGCCCCTGCCATGCATGGGCAGGGATGCCACTCACTAGACCAGGTAGCTGGGTAGCTGCTTTTCCTACACCTGAGCTAGATCTCTCACAGCTGCTAGCATTTAAATAAAGAAAATGTTTGTTACAAGCATGTTAACACAAATGTGGGTGACTGACCTTAATATTTAAGACTGCACAAAGCTCTGGCCGAAATTATTTCTGTAGCAAGGCAAAACAAAAGTTCTTTCCTTTCTGGTCATTATCCAAGAACACTGTGATCACAAACTCATGTGATCTCCTTTTACCAAATTACCTGTTGACTTTTCCATGTTTGTTTGGTTTTTTTTTAATTTTAATCAGCTTTGATAACTTTCTCTCACTGGTGAAACAAGCTTAGGAGTTTTGAAGCTGCTGTGATTAAAGATGAATCACACAGCATGGTTATAGGCTTTACTTTCAGAAGGTACTAGGAATAGGATGAAAAAAGTTGGGTTTTTTTTCCCCCATAACATGTGGTAGCACACATGATGAGATTGAGGGAAACAAACATTTAACTATGGCATTGGACTATCTATGGCTACCTTCATTATACTCACATAGTAAGGTTCAGCTTCCCTTTCAGTTATCTCATCCTGATACAGAGTGAAACAGGTTGGTATTCGTCCAAACCATACATCTCGAAGTACATCTTTGTCATCTGTCATTCTTCCAATGGATAGTGAAGTACATGTAGACCAGTTTGGTTCTTCAGGTAGAACTGTAATCCCATTCCCCCCAAAAGAAAGAAGTCAGTACAACTGCAAGTAAAATACACCTTGTTAAATGTTCTCCCATGACTATGCTCCTTCAAACATGATCAAGTCTGTCACCAAGACACGAAATGCATCTGTTTATACAAAAAATGGGATGAGTTAAGAACACTTTCCAAACTACAAACACACTGTGGATGACGAGTAAATGAGCAGTTCCTAAGCCTGAATCAACTGCAGAGGCAAAGGGACCTTTCCCGTTACCACCTTGCAGTCATCCTGCAGCTCCCATACCCTACTCAGGCCCCAGCTTCACCGCAGGTGACCGGTCCTGGACTCACAGGCAGCCAGCTGAGCCGCTGTGCGCAAACAAAAAGGAGTACAGGCAGCGGCGGGGACGACGAAGCAAGCGAGTCTCTGGCCCGGGGGCCCCAGGACGGGCCCTAGCATCACCCACCGCCGCGCTGAGACCCGGGCGAGCCCTGCTAGCAGGCTCGGAGCGGCGGCCGCCCCTCCGCACCCTAAGCGGAGGCCTGGCCAGGCCCCGCGGGGTCTGCCTGTCTTGTCTGTCTGACTCCTTCCCCGGCGGCCACCCAAGGTGAATCAGCAGCGCACGGCGCAGCACCACTCCGGACTTACGGGGCCAGACCGAAGACCGCTACCGCAGCAGCCCGCCCGCGGCGTGCTCTCTCGGGGCAACGGCAAGGCCCGTGGGGGGGCGGGTCGAAGCGGCCCCGCCCCAGCCGCAGCCCGCCAGGAGCGAGCGGCGTCCCGCGGGGCCTGGGCCCGCCCTGGGCAGCCCGCCGAGGGGCGGGGGCGGGGGGAGATGGGGAAGCCGTTACCTCAGATACCTCGCGCGAGGAGTGCGCCGTGCCAGGCAGGAACTGAGCCGCGGCCCCGCCCCCCGGCCGCAAGCTCTGCCCGTTGCGAGACTTCCGCCCGGCTCCCGGCGAGCAGGCTCCGGAGCGGTCCCGCCCCTAGCCGGCACCGGAAGTCGGAAGCGGGGCGGAAGGTGGTGATGGAGAAGGGCTGGCGGGGAGAGGCTCTGGGAGGGGCGGGGCGGAGGTCTCTGGGCGGGAAGGAGGCGGGGGCTGGGCCTTAGCGCGGCCTGAGGTGTGTCCGTCATGCCGCAGCGTAGTGGGAAGAGGTCGGTCCCGCAGCTGCACCCTGCCGGGAGGAGGAGGAAAAGGAGGGGAAGGAGAAGGAGGAAGAGCAAGGGTAGGGCACCCTGAGTGCGCCGTGGGAGCTCCAGCCGTGCCGGGGTACGGGCACGCTCCTGAGGCGTCAGCGGTACATAGCCCGCGCTCCTGCCAAGCGCGGGAGCCCGGGAAGGTCAATGCTGAAAGCTTTGGATGCTTACGAGTTTTAAATGCTCTTCTGAGAATTTTGAGCACAATCTAACCACTTAAGCCCTCTGTTCTCTCCTACCCGATTATTTTCCTTTCCTGTTCTAAACGTAGTAGATTTTATACACCATGATTTGTTACCATGATGACAGGTGGAGGAGGAGTTCCTGCTGCCAGCAGGGACATCTCTCACATGGCAAAGCATCACCCTGGATCAGTTTTTATCAGCCCAATGGGCGCAAGTTCACAGTGAATTTCATCTCTGCATGTTAAAGAACATCTGAAGTTCTGTCACTCTGCAAATCTCCATCTCGGTGTCCTGCAACTGTAGGAGCGAACAGGAAGGACAGCAGTTTTCAGGTGGGAAGGAAGATAATAGTTACAAGGAAAGCCTGTTTCCTAGCTTGCATTCTAGTATATATCACACTGTAGCAGTTGCCAAAGGGGTTCTTCTATGGCAGGACGTACAACTGTAGCAAATGTATTATAACTGGTATTTTGGCAGTTAACACTTGAAAGAAAACTGATAAAACGGGGTTTTGCATATGAGTGGCACACATGATGCCAATTTCAATAGTGCGATGTTCTTGCTGTGCTGGCTTGTGGCCACCAGATGTCACGCAGTGGCCACTGCTGCTGAAGGTGTCCTAAGACATACGTGAACTAACTGCAGTTATTAGTGACTTTGTGAGTTTTAGCCAAAGGCTGGCGTTTTAATCAGTTTGCGTGTTGCTGATTTAACCGTATGGTTTGGGGAAGTCTGAAGAGCTTGTTTTATTTTTTCCAGTTTGAATAAGCTTGTCATGATCAGTTTTTATAAAACACAAGCCCTATTATAAACTAGTAGAAAAAATTTTTTTTTGTTTTGTTAATGCTCTATAACCAAAAAGTTTAGTTGTGGCTTTTCTGTCATGTGGATCATAGACAGTGAACCTTTCCATATCTTGTTTCCAACTTTTTTTGTGACACATTAATTCAAAGAAAGAGGTAAACTGGTGTAAATATGCAGTAAACGTCTTACTTGGTATGGTCTACCCCAAAGCTTAGGGAAAGCACATGTTATATTACAAGGGCTTTAGGCTCTCAAGTCACCAGTTCCCTTACACACCTAAATATAGGAAATTGACACATCATAGAATCCTAGAATGGTTTGGGTTGGAAGGGACCTCTGGAGCTCATCGAGCCCAACCCCCCTGCAGTGGGCAGGGACATCCCCAACTAGAGCAGCTTGCCCAGAGCCCTGGCAAGCCTCACCTGCAATGCCTCCAGGGATGGGAACTCAACCACCTCCTTGGACAGCCTGGGCCAGTGTTCCACCACCTTTGTGGTGAGGAACTTCTTTGTAATGTCCAGTCTAAATCTACCCTTCTCCAATTTAAAACCATTGCCCCTTGTCCTTTCACTCCAGGCCTTTGCAAACAGGCCCTCTGCAGCCTTCTTGTAAGTTCCCTTTATGTACTGGAAGGTCACTAGTAGGTCCCCCCGAAGCCTTCTCTTCTCCAGGCTGAACAATCCCAGCTCCCTCAGCCTGTCTTCATAGCAGAAGTGTTCCAGTCCCTGAGCATTCTCGTGGCCTCCTCTGGACCTGCTCCATCAGCTCCATGTCCTTTCTGTGTTGAGAGCTCCAGAACTGGACACAGTATTCCAGATGAGGTCTCACTTGCCTTGGGTGCATGTATTGGGCAGCACCTCTAAAGGACATGCTAACACTGAGATGATGGAAGGAGAGGGATTCCTTCAGGAGTATGCCCTGTGCACTCCCAACAGTTTAGCTGGTGTGGAAATTACTGTCTTGCAGACCTAGAATGGTAGAAAGTTTGGGATGGGGAAGGATGCTTCCATGAAAACCTGTGCAGAACTGATCCCACAGTTACAACAGCATCCAAACTGCAAGCACTGGTCGTTGCTACAGGCTCTTCTATGGATTTCTGCTGGGAATGCCCTTAGTGCTATTACAGGTCCATTGAAACTGGACTGATAAGGATGCATTGATTAGTGAAGCTGCTCTGAGGTGCTAGCATCACTGGAAAAAAAACCTAAACAAACAAAAAAGTAGTTTGCACTGTTTACAAGATTTATAAACTTTCAGAAAGCTTTGCACTTATGGATTTTCCTACAGGAAATCAAGGAGAACAGCATGTTTATTCTTTGCCCTTTCCTCCTATGAGTTCCTCAGAGTTCTTCTATATGAAAGTTTTGCTAGCACTGAAGGTTTTGACTGCTCATTGCAGCAGCATCACTAAAAATAGTGCCAGCTTGTATTGAAAAGACAATGGCCCAGAACCATCCACTAGCACAACGGCTCCCACTCATTTTTTTCTCCTGAGCAGGAAGAAGTCTGCCAGCACTGCAATTAGCAGTAATACTGATAATGTGTGTATCTGAGGATGTGAGCCATTCTTGATGCTGCTGGGGCTTACCTCCTGAGATCTTACTTAACCTTTACTGCTACAGCTCTTGAAGCACACCATTGGCCAACTAAACTGTACTCAGCATTCTGTTGATTACTAATGACAAATACCAAACAGATTAAACATTGACTTTTGCATTATTCTCTCCTGTATAGTATAAGGAACACAGGCACCCGGCTCAGGCATATGGATTCCATTCCATAGGCTGGAAACTGACCACCATTGGGTGCCCAAGTCTTCTGCTGGATCTAGATACAAGACATTAAGTAGAGAATAAAACACATTAATATATGAAGTGAGATAACTTGCTATTTAAACATGCTAGCAAGCTGCTCCTGTAGCT
Source organism: Bucco capensis (assembly GCA_013396975.1). Classification (NCBI taxonomy): domain Eukaryota; kingdom Metazoa; phylum Chordata; class Aves; order Piciformes; family Bucconidae; genus Bucco; species Bucco capensis. The sequence continues at coordinate 422,810 of VWZO01022214.1, forward strand.
CCCTGACACAGATGCAGCAAGATACATTGTAAAATCTGTATGAGATTATAAAGATAATAGTTCTATAGGCAAATAAGGCTCTGCTACTGAGATGAACTTGGTTGTAGATAAATATATGATACAGTGTAACTGCTGAACAAATGAAGTAAACCTGAAGTGAATGTCACCTTTCGTATTAATATGAACAAAATAATAAATCTGAATCCATACATTAAAACAATTTCTTGGATGGAATGTCAAAACAGACGCAATAAAAAAGGAATTACCTGCTTTGGCATATTGTTTCCCACATTGTTATCTAATGTTTCAGGTTGTATCATCACTCTGAAGAATGGACCAGTCTAAATTGGAAGGGGAAGAGAGTAACAAACATATTTCCAATTCCAAAGATCTTCAAGCAGTATTCCCCAATTTTAAATGTCATCATCAGACAACACACAGTGAGTCATTGCCTAATGGCACCCAAACTAAAACACCTCTTAGTGAGTACCTATGGAATGTGAAGATGCTTATAAAGAACAAGATTATAATTAAAGATGCATTAATTCTAACAGAAATAAGAGAAATGGAACAGCTGGTTTACATATTTGTGGGCAGTTATGTTTTTGTGTAATGGTAGTACAGATGAAGATTTGTAAACAGAATCACTGTATAATTTAGTTTGGAAGGGACCTTTGGAATCCTTTTCTGACCTCTAGGCCAGCACCCCTTCTTGGAGCAGGAGGAGCTGCAAAGTTAGATCATGTTGGCGAAGGCAAATAATGCCAACATTTGGTTGCTGAAAAATTACCTGAAATAAAATGTGAAATAGTATCTACTAGTATATTTTACTTTAACTAGGATAACTGATATTCATTGCTTTGATCACATGGAACAAATTTAATGCTGCTTTCATAGAACTGATATTTTATGGCACCTATATATATAAAGAGTAAGGATCATTCATACATGTAACAAAGAACCCTGGCAGGTGGACAAAAAAATCAAGCTTGGCTCCTTTTTGTATAGAATCCTGACTCCATTAAATCAATGGCAAAACACACAAAGATATGTGAAACCTAACTTTTTCCAGTGTTGCTTTATTAGGAAATGATCAGGAGTCACTATTGATGTCTTCCCTTCATTTTCCTAGAAGTTTTCAATATAAACAAAACATATTTTGCTTTAATTTCTTAGCTATTGTCTTTTAAGTATGTAACAAAAACAGATTGTGAGAATCATTAATGTACACCTTTTAACATGCAACAGTGACTAAGAGTCAAATGAAGCTCATAATGCTGCTATTTATATCTAGCTAAATAGTCCATTGTTGCCTACTCCCAGTGAAGAATTAGTTTGATTAATTACATGAGAAGCTGATTCATTCATCTGAGCCCTGTCTGGAAATATTACAAGATCCAAGTTCCACATCTGATGGCATTTAGTATTTTCCAGATACAATTTTAATTTATATGTTTGTGGAAGCAAAAAAGAAATCACTCTTACCTGGGTATGCTTCTCCTTTCATGCCCTCTTCACCTACTAATATTTGCCTTCTGTAACAGGTGAATAGCTTTGTAAATATTCCAGACTGGTTTTAAACTCTTTCTTGTCTAAATAACTGAAGTGTGCTGAGAGCTGTCCTAGTTTTCCCTCACCATAGTTAACTGTTTCACTTTATTCATCTCCTATTTTAATTCTAACTTAAAATTCCTAAGTCATGTTTCAGACTGTCAAAATAATCCTTTATTGCTAAAACAAGTGACTGGACATTAGGAACTCCTAAGTCTGCTGTGTATTATTTACCTCAAACAAAATTTATTGGGTTTGCTAGTTTGCCACAGCCTCATTAAAACATCTTGGTCTTAGTGAGGAGGGAGGGAAATACCATTAAAAAAAATCACAATGTGTATGTATGGAGATTTCTTATAGACATAAATCAGATCATAAGCTTTCTTTTTTTAATACATTAATAATGACAAAATCCATTTGTTCATTCTGCTAGATTTTCACCATTCTGCATCTTAACTGATACTTATTGTCAAGTATTGTCACTTATCAAGAGGAGTGCCTGGTATTCAGAAGGCAGTAGGATGGGGATTACTGATGATTCTCATTTTTTTTAGGCAAGAAAATGGAAAATGTTTCACTGTTAGTCTGAACAGAAACCTCCTGTTAATGCTGCTGGGATGTCAGCTCCTGAAACAAGGGCAGTCCAGTCCCAGTACAAGAAGACACTGAGCACCCATGTGTCACACACTGTTCAGGAACTACCAGAGCTGAGGGTATCTTTTATACCTTGGTATTGCTGTACAGCTTTATATAAAAATCCTTCCAATAAGGAGTTGATTCCTTTTCTATGTTATGTTGCATAGACATATGCAACAATTATGTTCTTGTAACAATGATTATGTTCAAGCATCTGAGTTAAACACAGTCATCCACAGCTACTCATTACAACCACTGACTTACTGGCCACACTGTGTCTAACGTAGCCCAGTATATGCTTGGCTTTCACTGCTGCATGGGAGTTTGCCTTTGCCTCTGTTGAACTCCATGGTTTCTGCAGTGGTTTATTCCTCTCATTTGCTGAGGTCCTTATGAATTGCAGCTCAGTCCTCCAGCTTATCAACAGTTCCCACCCCTAGTTTGCACCATCCAAAAACTCAACAAGTCTGTGTTCCAGCTCATTGCCCAGGTCAATGGCAAAAATATTAAATGGCACTGGCCCCAGTACTGATGCTGGAGGAGTGCCACTAGTAACCAGGTTCCACTTAGAGCTTTGTGCTGGGTTGACCCCTGGGTGCAGGGGTCTGTCACCAGAGCTGATCTATCACTCCCCCCCTCAGCTGGACAAGGGAGAGAAAATATAACAAAAGGCTTATGGGTCAAGATAGGGACATGGAGAAATCACTCAGCCATTACCATCATGGGCAAAACAGGCTCCACTTGGGGAAATTAATGTATTGCCATTCAAATTCAGAGTAGAAATAAAGTTAAGAAATAAATGCCAGCTGGCATTGGGTCTGTCAAACACAGGAAGCTTCTTGCAGCTTCTCACAGAAACCATTCCTGTAGCTGCCCCTGCTACCAAAGCCTTGCCACACAAACCCAACACAATCTTGAACATTAACCACTACTCTCTGAGCCCAGCAGTCCAGCCAGTTTTTCACCCACCTTGCAGTCTATTCATCCAGTCCACATCTCCTCAGTTTAGTTACCAGTGTACTATGAAAGACTGTGTTGAAAGTCTTGTTTCATCTAAGCTACGTCTGTAACTCTCATTCACAGAGCCAGCCATTTCATCATAGAAGGCAATCAGGTTGGCCAAGGATGATTTAACCTTGATAAATCTCTACTGGTTGATTCCAGTCATCCTTCTGTCCTTCTTGTTCCTGAAATGTAGAGGACTTGTTCCTTAATCTTCCCAGGAGCTGATCAGATTGTAAATCTTTGCTTAAAATATTGGTGTAACATTTGCCTTTTACCAGCAACTGGGCAGTTCCCCAGTTGTCACACCCTTTCAAAGATGATAAAGAGGAGCTTCACAAAGACATCAGGCATCTCAGCTTCTGTGGATACACCTCATCTCATCCCATGTCCAGAACTGCTTAAGTTCTCCCTAACTTGATCCTCCCAGACAGTGGGTAGTACCTTATTCCCTCTAGTTTGCTATAAGGCACAGAGACTTGGCCTTGCCAGTAAAAAACGAGGCAAAGAAGGCATTAAAGGTATTAAAGAAGGTATTTCAGCCTCTTCTATGTAGCTGGTCACTAGGTCCTTTCTAGCTTGCCTGCACTATTTAACAGTGAGCTTACATTTTGCTTTGCCTTTCTTTCTAGGCTGCTTACCTGTAAAAGCCCTTCTTGTTTCCCTCTACATTCCTTGGTGGTTTCTACCCCAGCCATGTGTGGCTTTCCTAATACAACTGTTGCATGCCTGGGTGATGCTGCTAGATTTCCTGGTAGCGTGTGCCTCTTCCACTTTCTGCATACTTACTTTCTGAGTCTAAGCTCAGCTAGAAGCTCCCTCTTCAGCCAGCTTGGCCTCCTGCCATATCTGCCCATCTTCTTGTGTAATCACAATGGGACATTCTTGTGCTTCAAGGAGATTTTATTTGGAGATCATCTCTAATGGAATCTTTTTTCTTTCTTGGCTCCCCAGGGATTCCTGCCTACCCATTCCTTGACCAAGCTGAAGTCCACTCTCCTGAAGTCCAGTCTTTGCTTCATACCTTCCTCACTTCCCTTAGCATCTTAAATTCAACCTGTTTCTCCACTTCTTTTCAGGCTTTGATCTCCATACTCTGATAAACTTGCTTAAAAGCCTTTCTCAATAGATCAGCAAGACTGTTGGGAAAGATGTTCTTGCCTCTCTTTCTCACACTGGTGCCCTCACACCCCACCAATCCTTGCTCCCAGAAGATGATCCATAGGCATGGAAGCCAAGGGCCTGCCTGTGGCACCAGCCACATGGGCTTTGATCTGCAAGATACATCTTCTCCTGCTGAGCCCATTTCCTTGACTGGTAGGATCAAAAAGGAACACCACCTTGGCCCCTTTACCACAGCTCAGAGCACAGCAGTCATCTTTGATGTGCTCAAGATCTCTTTTGGCACCAACACTTGTGGCCAGATGGGTAAGCAGAAGTAGACAGTAATAGTGCAAAGACAGTCACAGATGGTAAAAGTCCAAAGACTCCATCAGTCCTTCCATCATGTCCCACACTGGAGCCCAGGACAAACAATCATCTTCCCAATAGCAGGTCTGACCTGCAGGTAGTTGCTCTGGAGCCTAGGGAAAGGTGTCTCAGCCACTGTCACCCATTGCTTCATCCTTATGGTGCTGGTTCTAGCCAGTTTGGGATTTTTATTGGATACCCTTGGCATTTCCCATGAAATTCTCTGATTTTATCTATCCCCCAAAACTTTCTATCCCATGTAAATTTTACTATGTTGCTACATATCATGCTTCCTCAACAAATACTTTAAATAAGAATATTCTTGTTAGAGATATTTAAGGAAGTCTACTGCTTGCTTCATGTCATATTGATTATTTTTATTCTCTCTGTTGGTCTATGACAGCTCTTTTTTCTCTCAACCCATAAGTATATAGTTTCCTTGATAACCTATTGGGAAGGGCATGGTTATAAAGACTGAATAAATTTCAGCTTACTCATTCTCCTTCATCTACTTTTTGCAGAGCAGCTAGTAGATAACTCCCTAATTATTGTTTATTGAAGGTAGAAATTCACTGACCTGCATTCTCACAGTCACTCTCTATGCTTATTTTAAATATTACATCCTTATTCTCTGTGATCACAACTGATTACCATGGGAAAAGCAAATGCTGATGAACAGCTCTGCCACTTCATGCCTCTGCTCCCTGGGACTCCAGATAACTGGTTTGCTTCATGAGGCTGTTTCAACACCTCCTCTTTTGGATAACTTTTCATGGGACAGGGCAAGGTTTAGATTCATCTGAGAAAAGGACAGAGCTGATGGCTGCACAGAGTGGCATTGGCTGATGGATTCCACAGAGTCTTCCCACAGACAAAAGGGCTTTGTAATATACAGGAGACAGGAGTACCAAGGGACTGGTAAACAGAACTATGAAGAGTTTCAATTTCCTAGGAATGCTCCTGTATTATCTGCAGATATATAGGAACAGTTATGCATTTAATTACATCTGGTCAGCATAATATTTAATTGCAGATTCTTTAGCACTAAACTAGGTTGCAGAAGACTGGATAGCTCTTGGATTTGTCACAAGACACTCATATCCCATAGCAATTTCATCAGCTCTGCTTACACTTCACTCTTTAGCCTTTTGGTTTTAGATTGTAAATTGCTGAAGACAGAGACCTGCCCTCCTGCATGCTTGTACATTCCCCAGCTCATCAGTTAGTCAGTAGAAATAATAATAAATAACCAATAATTATGCATTTCATTTCCAGGGCTACTGAGTAATGTACTTAGAATCTCTATAGAATAATTCATTTTAAATGTTCTGCTTTCCTTCTATAAAACTAAATAATAAAGATCCTGTCCTAACTTAAGCCACACTGACTGATAGATTCCTGTGAGAATGTGATGAAAACACAATACAATGGCATTGCTGATTTAGCCTACCTCAAATTAAAAATTATTCTCTAAGGTGACAGGTTTCCAAAGTAATTTCAACCTAGAGAGTAATTAAAAGTTAGATCAGGAGGCAACATAAGTGCACAGGATGTAGCTTAGCTTTTGGGCAGCAATAAAGCAGAGCAGCACTTTGCACACTAGCTAGTGGAAAACTGGAAAGCAAGAGGGACAAAACCATAAAATATTAACTTGGAAATATATTTATTTCAGCATTTCAGCAAAGCTATACCTACTCAGGAAAACATAAGCACACCTTGACAGTAAGCAGCAAGTTAACAATCTGCCAGTATTATCTTCCTAACGCCTCATTATTATGTTAATTTGGGTATTTTTTAATTGAATTGATTTATGGTCTTATGAGAATATCTATAAAATGGGACTACAGGACAACAGGGGGGTTTGGTTTGGTTGGTTGGTTGGTTGGTTTTTTAATCATACTTCAGAGGAGCCTGGAGCCCCTGATGCACAGAGCAGCACAATGCTGACGATCAGTGGCATCCTGCTCTTGTGAGAAGCAGAACCTCCCATCTCCCACTCAATATCCATCATTCTACAGAATCTCCAAGATGGGAAAGAAAATTTGCCACAATGTGGAATGTTCTTTCCTCTGAGCAGCACCCACAGCATTAGTTTGATTCTAGTTATAGAGTCTGTTTTCTTACAGCTATTTTATCTTCCCCTGTTACAGTTTCAGGGAGGAAAAAACTACTTACTGAAAAACCTCAGATACCAAACAAATGCCATTGTGAACCAATGTGGACATTAAGGGATCTTGTATGAAAAACATGGCATACATATAATGTTTTACAGATTTTTGTGTTCAGCTAGAGACCTGGCACAGAATCTTTATGTAAACTCTTTATGCAAATTGGCAAGATCAAAGATTGAAAGCTTTGGAGAAACTATGAGAAGAAAAATGTACAAAGGAAACATCTTTCACAGGAGGGTAGAGGAACACAATACTTAGATGCTCAGAGCAAGACTGAAGTGGGTTGTAGATATTGTCTTGGCCTTGTACTGACACTGCATTGCAATGAAAGGTAGTTATCATTAAGAGAAAAATAACATTGGATTGTCATCTGATGGTAGCAGAAAATAAAATCCTGAAAGAAATGTTTTCTATGGGACAAGGAGTTTTTGTGTGAACTGATTGGAGAAGGAATGAAAATTATTACCACAGTTGTATTAGCAAGAGTAAAAGTGATGTCCTACACTGGGAGCTCCTGAACATTTCATAACTGAAATCTCTTTGGCTATCTGCCTGGACTCGTGGGCTGCACCTAGTTGGCTTTAAAATCAAACAGAGCACTCTCACTGTTAGCATTACGATGGGAGTAGTATGTGGAGGTAGTAACTAATGCAGAAGTAGTTCACTTTGTTAAAAAGTAAGTAGGATGGCTGTGGATAGCACTGGTAAACTCCATGTTGAAGATCACACCTTGGCTATGTCGCAGGACAGTTTTAATGGGTAAGCACTGAAGTTATACAACCCTGTGAAGTACATACAACACTTATTTTGTTTCCTTTCCTTGAGCTGTAGATTTGTAATGCAAAAACCTCTTTAAAAGCCTCAAAATGGGTTGCAGGACTCTTCCTTGAGTGGCTGACAGGAAGTGTCTGTATGACACCTTCCATCTATGTGGGTGTATATTCAACTCAAAGGCTCAGACCAATTGTTTGCATTTTACAGCAACGAAAAGAATAAGAAACCATGCTAATATTGAATTGAATAACTGAATATGCTAATTTCCCATTCCAAATTCTATCCACTCCTGTCTGCTCTGAACTACTCAGTTTAAGGAATAAAAATCTTGGAGTATCAACAGACCTGGCAGAACTGCCCATACATAATCACATTAAAGCCAAAGCTATCAGAAGGTGGAATGTTGATGCTGACAAAAGTCACGTGTGGTTTTGACTTGATCTGATCAATAACTAGCACCTAAGAGATGGACATTGCATGCTTCCAACAGAGGCACCAACTCACAGATGGAGTTAAATGCCAAAGATCCCAAATTAGACCATGATGGGAACAAGACACCTCAAAATGAGAGCAAAAGCATCCAACACACAAAGCTGAAGTACTCCCTGAAGAAATCATGCAGTGTGTACAAGTAAGGAGAAGTTCAGAGCATGAGGTTATGTAAATTCATCCCCACTCCCAAACGTCCCACAGAGCCTGAGGTGCCTCCATCTGCCTCAGCTGCAGTGCATGGGAGCTGTGCTGTGTCTCCCCAGGCTAACCAGGCATGCAGCTGCCAGACAGACCAGGGGAGGTCATGGCAGCTGGCACACCAGTGACGTTGACTAAGTGAAACTTGCCCTCTGAGCCTCATTGATGTTTTGCCCCACCTACCAGGTACATAAGGCAATCCCACAAATTCCTTTTGCCTTCTAAATTTACTTCTTGGCTGAAGCTGAAATCCCTGGCTCTTGCTTCCAGCTACTTTAGTCTTGGTCTCACTGGATCTTTGCTTGCTATTTTTCCAAAGTCCTTCCCTGTGACTTTCTGACCTTTCTGGGGTTTGCCCTGCTTTTTTTTAAGGGATTCTCTGGCTTCCTACCTATTGCTGCAGCTGCAATTACGGCTGGCATGTTCCTGAGCTAATTCAGTTCCTAGCCTTGGCTTTCCTTGGTCATAATATTTAGTTCTATTTTCCATTTTTGATTCCAGGCTGTCTCTAACCACCAGAAATGATGACCCACATCCCACTGTGTCTGCTAATTTACTGAGGACATGTATTTATGCCTGTTTTTTAAGGCATGAAGAGGAGTCACTTCTCTTTTCACGTGTAGACAGGGAACCTCCAATCTTGTTGGGTCACAAAGAAAACATTAGTAGTGATGTGACTGTGAGGTAGAGCATCCCCTTGTAGGTAGGCTATTCCTGAATTAAAGCTACCATTTCCTTCTCTATTTCTACATCTTGAACTCTTGGGGAAAAGATGGAAGCCACTACAGCATTTTGCACAGAGTCTATTATTACTATATGTGTTAAACAAGACCTAGGTATGCCAACCACAGGGAGTCCCAGCAGAGATTTAGGCCAAGCAATACCTAGTTTTTAGCTCTTTGTCAGACTTAGGCAAGAAGCAGGCATCTGACACTCAGTCCTGTGAAGACTGAGGCAGTTCTGGGCATGTGGAGAGGTGAATCCCCAAGTACCTGAGGCACTTTCAAGACAAACAGGGAGGCACCCTTGGAATTTAGGTGCCTGTAGGGTTAGGTGTCAAATTAATGTGGGATTTCAGGACCATAGTTTGGATCTTACTTGTTTTATGTGGGACACAAGCAGGATTTTTGCCCCTGCATACTTTATTGCTCTTTTATCAACAGCTCCAAAGCGTAGGAATCCAAACTGCTTTTCACAGAGAATTACCTCTATCTCAAATGTTCACTTGCATGTAGTGTGTTTGGAGGAAATTTCAAACCTCTACTGTATCAGAAAAGAGGATAAAATATTTGGTGACAAAGCTGATGGTAGTCCCTTCCTATTTTTCCATGATTTGCTTATGGGCTTTAGATTGGGTTTTCACACATATTGGGCCACATATTGGAACAGTTTTGTATTAGAACAGTGTTTCTGGTTTGAAACAAAAATAAGGGAGGATCAATGATATGAATAAATAGTGTTATCTCAATTTCTGTTACTTCGTTTCAGTAACAGTTTCTTCACCAATTTTGAGTGTGTATTTGTCTGATTCTCATCATGATCCCCAAATCAGCATATTTCTGGGTTGTTTCTGGGTTGTGCAGTCCAGCTAGGTGGATATTGAATATGTTAAAGTCTATCTAGATATCCAATCATCTTCTTTTTCACCATGTTGGAATGAAAACAAACAGGAGAAGGATAATCTGTTGCATAAGATCTTTCTATGATATGAATTACTATGAACTGTTGCAAAACTCTGTTGGTTCACATAAAAGCTAGACTGACTTGTTCCGTTGCATGTGTCAGGACTGCTCACATGAACATGACCACCATTTAAAGTTTCCTAAATGACTAAATAATTCTAATGAATTTATATCCTAACTTATGGTATTTCCTGAAACAAGAGGTCCAAATACTCTAAAAAAGTCTAAGACCAAGTACACAAATCTGTGTCATGGTGACTGCCATAAAATACTATAGGTATGCCAGTTGTAGGTCTCTGTTCAGGGATACATGAATGAATAATTTTAGGCTAAAAGAAGAAAACAGATATAGCTATTAGGATCTTTAGAGTGTATTGTCAGTGTCCTATCCAGATGTAAGAAGCAGGACCTTCTGCTTTGTTCTGAGCAATCCATCAAGGACAGCATGCTACCAGTCATCAGTATCTCCTGTCTCTGTTAAGACACTTGTGAAGTGTCAAGGCACTCTTAAGTGCCTTGGAGACACTTGAAACCCAATTGTACATGGTGCTGAGTAACCTGCTCTTGCTGACCTTGCTTGAGCAGGAGGACTGCACTAGTGAACCTTCAGAGGCCCCTTCCCACCTTAAGTATTCTATGATTCCCATGTTTATATAAATTGCTTTTTCGAAACTAACATTTTTTTTCTTGACCTCCTAAGCATTTCCTGAGGGTATAACCATCTACCAGTTCTGCCCATTTTTGTCATGACACATTTAGTTCTGGAATAACTCACTTTCATAGTTAATGACTAGCCAAAGTAAATTACACACCACTCAGGAAAATAACTGAATTTGCCTCCTGCACAGGTGCCCCTATTGCTGTGGGGAGAACAGTAGTACAGGTAGGGCTGAGCTGCTCAGCCAAACCTCTTCAGTGTTGTCTTCCCCTGTGTTTCTCACATCCTTGTCCTCCTGCTGTGAAAATCCCAGCACTAATTTATGTCTATCCCAATTTATGTAGTGATTGTCAATTTATTATCTCATGTTAGCATTTTTAGCAGACAATTATAATCTCCATGTCCCATGAACAGCAAGCAAAATCAGAACAAACAAAACACCCTAAAAGCTCCTTACACCAGACAAATGCATACTTGTTAGCTACAGTGTAGGACAGACGGTATCCGTCAGCGAAGAACAGTTAAGTCACGTAAGGAAAGCTGAAGGAAACCTTCGGGTCATTTAAGAGAAGATTCCTAAAAACTAAAAGCCCCGAGAGACACACGGGACCACCACATCCTGGTGGAGACCAGGGGCTGGTCGCGCTACAACCAGACACGACCCTCCCGGTTGACAGCCGTCAGAGTTGCAAGCTCCAGCCCGAGGATTCCCGCGGGAACCGCTTTGCCTCCCCACGGAATCCCTTGCTCGGCCTTCCTCAGCGGAATAACGAACCGGCAAGGACGGTTAGAGCCAATTTATTCCCAGGAAGAGGGATAAGCAGCTAACTAATTAATGTCGCGGGCACCGGGATGAAAAACAGCGCTGCGGGGTTTGGGCTGCGCCGGCTGCTGAGGAGCCCCCTCAGCTCCCGGGGAAGCCAGGCCGGGCCGGGGACTGGCGGAGCCGCGGAGGGGGGATGCGGAGCCTCCTGCGCGTTGCGGCGGTGCTCGCATCCTTTCCCCGCGACCCACACAAGTGTCTGTGGCGTGGGGCACACCTGCGGGTTAGCAGAAAACAACAACAAGATAATGGCCCCTAATGGGCAGTCTGGGCACGGATCGCACGCCGGCCGCTCCCTTCCTGTGCCCCGGCGGGCAGCCTGCCGCGGCGCGGCTCTCTCCGCGGGGAGGGACCGACGCGGCCCGCGGTGGGCAGGGAGAGAAGGAGGGAGGGAATCTCCTTATTAAACGCATACACCGAGGCGGGCGGTTGCCACCGCCGCCCCGTCCATGCCCGCGCAGAGCCAGAAGCCGCCGGGAACGCCGCGCTCCCCCCGCTGCCCCGTCTGCCGGCGGGAGGAGGACACCGCTGCCGCGCACAGCTCCACGGACCGCCGTAGCGGCATGGCGCGGCGCGGCCGCTTCCAGCGCCTCTTCGGTCGCAGCAGCGAGTCGGAAGACTCGGAGCCTGAGGGGGGGGCGGCGGCCGCGCTCCCCCAGTCCCGCCGCCGCGCCTCAGCCGCCGCCGCGCCAAAGCGGCGTCCCGCGTTTCCCCACTGGCGCCCAAAGAAGAAGGAGCAGCACCCCCGAGAATGCGGCGGTGCCCATCGCTCCTGGAGCCCACCGCCCGCCTCACCCCTCGTCTGTACCGCCCCGCGGTAAGCGCGACCCCAGACACCTTTCCCCTCAGGGGACTGGAGAGCGGGCGGCAGTGGGTGGGCCCGGTGTGAGCCGCGGTGCCTGGGCCCGGGGGGCAGTTCACGGCTGGAGGACAGGGTTTTTTGGGGGGTGGGGTGGGGTGGTTGGTTGGTTGGTTGGTTGTTTTTCGGCCGAAGAGGGAAGCGGTTGTCCCGCAGCCTCCTTTACGTCCAGCATTTGCTCCGTCCCTCGGCGGAGCGGCGCCTACGCGGTGCGGGCACACAGACAGCAGCGCTTGGGTTGAATTAGTTAACAGTCACCCTGTGCAGAGGGAGGCTTCTGCCCCAAAACAGCCTCCTAAAGCGTGGCTGGACAGCGAGTGTGAACAGCTTTTCTCCTCTCTAGCGGTGGGATTGCTCTGCGCGCCCTTTTCCTTCAGGTAGCAAAGGAGGGAGAGAGAAAGGCTTGACAGAGCTTATCTCGGGTGCTACCCACAGCTGTGCCTCTTCTGAGTAATAACCACCCAGAGCGCGCTGGGTGCCTTCTGAGTTCCTGAGGACACAGGCGTTCCCCGGGGGCTGTTTACAACCTGTGGCCGCAGCATGGGGAAGCTCACTGAGACTCTTGGGGTTGCTGCAGTAGATCCTTCCAAGGTGAAGGTAATTCATAGCAGGGTATGGTGAAGGTGGAGTTACCTGAGGAATTGGTTTGGTTAGTACTGCTCAGATTTGAACAGCTAGGCAACAAGAAGTCAGTGCTGCCTGGATTTAAAAAGGAAAAAAAAAAAGAAAAACAGTTGTAAGATATTAGTTGCTCAGGTGTTTTGTTCAGACTGAGAAATCTGTTAGTTACAGAAGGTGGTTCTGTGTGGTTTTATATATATTAGTCTTACAGAAAAGGCTAGTATAGATGTGTGGACTTAGTCTAATGATGTTTGTATTTGCTATTGAAGTGTATTACTGAAAACCTCTAAACATCAACATATTTTATGAAAGAAATAAAAAAAGCTTATGTTTACATATTTGTAAGAAAAAGAATATTAGGTCTGCTATTCAGAACTATTAAACTAGGAAGTGATGCACTGCTGAGCAGCAAAGCTCAGAGTGGTGCTGCAGGTGACCACAGCCAGGAACAGATCACTCTTTGGCTTTCCAAAAGACAGATAAAACAGAAGGGGATCCTACCGTAGCTCAGGTTGAAAGAAAGCCCCAAGCATGGTTGTCTCTGAGTTCAGATTCTGCTCACTAAGTGTGCAGTTGTGTTTGGAAATCTTCAAGAACAGAGAGCACACAGCAACTCTGGGTGTGCTACATCACAGCCTACATGTGAGGAGGTTTCTCCTGGTACAAGGTTGGAGCATCTCTTCTTTCAATTTATGGCCTCTGCTGCTCCTGCCATGCACTACTGAAGAGCCTCTTGGCTTTTTTGGTGATGCCTGTGTGCATATTGACAGGCAGGTGATGTTTGCTCACTGAGGTCACCTCTTTCCTGCGCTGAAGCAGCCCCACTCCTCAAGCCTTTCCTCTCAGGGTAAGAGCACCAGTCCCGGAGCCTCTTGGGGCTCTATGCTCAACTCAGACCACTTTATCAAGATCTCTTTTCTGTTGAGGGGCCCAAAACTGAATAGAGTATCTAGATGTGGCCAAATGAATGGTGATAAAAGTGGGGTAAGTCTTTCATCTGGGTGCGAGTTCCTTTTTTCTTCCAGGTACCTTGCTAGGTCCCAAACAGAAATGCTGTGTGGGATTTGCGGTTCAGTTCTTAAACCTGAAAAAATTGGAGGGTATTTTTATTGCATGAATTTGTTATCACATTCTGCACCTAAATTACAACTGAAGTCTAATAATTGGAAGGCTTCTGAAATGATAGGGTTGTAACTCCTCTTGCAAAATACTGTATTGGGTTTTCTTCTTTTTGGTTAAGGAACCAATCCGCCCACTATTGATAACAGGTTGAGCTTGTGCTTCAGTACATGGAAATACACCTGTATGTCACCATCATTAACTGCAGTTGGTCCTCTTCAGAGAGCAGAAAATTATCTTGTTTGTGTAGCTTTCCACCACCCTTTAAAAAAAAAAAAAAAGCCAAAACCAATCAGTGCATTTTCTTTTACTATGGTGAAGATTATGGTAGCATTGCTTAAAAGATAGTTTGAAGTATGTTTTTTTGTTCATTACATGAACGGTGGGCTGTAATGCATGGCTGCAAGAATGCTGTGTAGGCTCAATAAAAGTATACTTTTAACAGTGATGATTTTGAAAATTTGAGATGCTTTATAAATGGCCATGGCCTTTGCTATGAGAGGGACATGGTTTGGCACATCACTGGCATGACAGCTGGCGGTTTTAAGGCATCAGTTTACATGATACTCCAGTTTAAAAATGATCTGATGAGGTTTTTTGGTATTCTTATGTTATTTTTTCAGGTAGCAAATACTTCTCCATACTGTTAGTTACTTACATTTAAGAGCACTAGCTAATATGGCATTTAAAAAAAAATCTTACCATAAAAACCAAAAGAGCAGCCCAGCACCTTTAGACTTGAGGCTACAACTGTGCATTCTCCTGCCTTGATCAAGTTTGTGTTGTGCTGCCTCTGTTTATGGGTGTCAGGGGTTGAATCAGGGAAGCCAGATGAACCCCTCTAGTCTTTTTTTTTTGCAGCAAAAGCTTGTAGAATCTCTTTCCCAGAGATAATAGCTACAAATTGGATCTTTACAGAGAAGAAGGTGCAGTGAAACAGAAGAATGAAAAAGGATAGTTGACACCATTCTGTAGAAAACTGCACCATATTAAGAATACTGTGTCCAGTTCTGGAGCCCTCAANAAGAAAATGATTTTCACTCGATCCCTTGGAAGTTACGTCCCTACAACATTGTCATGTCTTGGACATTCAGTAATCTACCTTGAAGGACAACTTGAAAAATGAAGATGATTACTTGGATTTGAACTTTGAAGGAGGAAATTGACTATGGGAAGAAGAAGAAAATTGTCTGTCTTTGGGGTGTGATTGTTTAGCAGTCTTACTCACAATGTGTGCCACTCTGTGAACCTGGAGCTTTTGGCATTTGATGGTCATGACCAGACAAGTTACTTCAGTCCAGTTATGAAGTGGGTAATGCATAAATGACAGCAGCTAAATTCTTTGCCAAAATGTGTCTGTGTCATGGCTATGAAAAAAAAAGAGGACATTTTTGCTGTTTATTAATTCTTCAGTTTTAAGAAACATTGATTATTTGATGCTGGCCTTGGTATTGAGCCTGCTAGGACTGCTCCTATCAGCAGCACCTCTAGTTATTACTGCTTTCCTCTCCCCTGATTAAGTTCAACTCACCTTGCACACTAACTATGTGAAGGCAAAGAAACCCTGACTGCTATTCTATAATGATTTCTCAGGGAAATAAAAGTGATTTAGTGTTCAATAATAGCATAAAAATAGCAAAGGGAAAGAGCATTAGCTTACATCCAAGGAAAGTTAGGCTGTGGAATACCTTATCTTAGAGAGGAACACAAACATTCAGGAAATACGTCGAATGTGAAGAAACATTGCATAGTAAGTGGTGATGAGACCAAGATCTGAGGTCTCTTCCCTACTTTCGTATTCTTTGGGTTACTCTTTGACATCTGTGGTAGAAGAGGTGAACGAACTGTGCTTCACAGCCTGCATGTAACAAGTTTTTCACCCTGTGAAAAAGAGAGCTTGTGATAACAGTATTAGTGGCTTGATTGATTGACAAGAACAAAATGTAGAAATGTAGAAAACTTTCATGCAGTCAGCTGTGTTAAAGAGTAAAATGAAAACCTTAAATTCACTGTGCTTTATGTGGGTGACTTTACATTTGTGAATCATCTGGTTGGAAGAAAAAATAGAATCTTTCACTTGTATTCTTTGGAAGATTGAATGTGGATGTCTGCAAGTGTTCCTGGTTGCACTTACTTTATGGAAGGTGGAAATGGAAAAGGGTAATTACGTTTGTGTTGTAATTCTTGGTACCTCTAATGTAAGCATAATGCTGTAGGAATATTAATGAGTTTAATTTTGTTTTATAGAGGAAGTTCTCTTAAACTGGCGTGATAAAATAATTAAATACAGAACATTTTTTCTCAAATTTTTGCAGGTTCTAGCCTACTCAAATTAGATGCCAATTTGAACATCTTTGGTTTTAATGTGTCAGATCCACACTTCAAAATGGTGACAAATGAAAATATAAAGGTGTTTTGAGAAATTATTATCATAACACTCCATTGTGAAAGGTGCACAAACAAAGTTCATATTGAATGCAGGTACATACAGTTGATGCTTAATAATGCATGGAGTGCTAAAAAATAATGTTAAATATTGAACACCTGCCAATTCAGTGGGTACCGTTGGTCTAAAAGTCAAAATAGTGGTTCTCACTCTCTATTTTTTAATGCTGCTATCTTGTCTCTTCCTTTTCTCCTTGTCATGCTCTCATGTTCCTACAACTCTCTGTCCCATATTTCCCTCCCTTCTCATCCTTTGGAGATTTAGATCAAGCAGTTCAGCCTTAATTCTTTAGTGGGTTCCTGCTTGTGTGGAGCAAACAAAAGAGGGATGCTTTATTGTACCTGTGATGGCCTCAAGGCATAGGCAGAACAGCATTTATAGACAGAAAGGGTGAATATAATTAGTTTGACTTACTTCATATACAAGTACAGGATGGGATCATATCCTCTAATTTCAGCTATCTGCTCCTGAACTACTCCTTGAACCTAGGCAAATAGGCACATTTGGTGTGCACATCATCTTACTCTAAGGTGAGTGCCTAAAACAGGCTAAATGAATTGCATCTTAGAAGTGCCAGTTTTTTCCTCATTGCCTTTAAAAGCTGCCTGAAGGTGCTATCTCCAACACCTGAATTTGGGCAGCTGAATTCCATCTCTGTCACCTGGTAAGGGGGAGTCCACAGGCTAATATTCATGCAGGAGATGCCACAATGCAAAGTCAGTCATGTGCTTCAAAAACTGTGTTTTGATGTTTCATGTGTAACTTGAAGGCATCTTCTTTGTTCACAATCAATCTGCTTTTAAAGACTCATTTCTTTCTGCAGAATTTCTGTGTTACTCAGTTGATTGTGGTTCCGTGTTTTCAGGTTTCATCAGGGAACTGGGGTTGATCCCTGCTTCTGCAATGTTTCCTGGGGAAAGTTGGGCAAGTTGTGGGAAAGTTGTGGGAAACAACATTCACAGATGGTTACAGAGAGAAAACAGGTGAGGCAGGAGAAAGGAGAGCCTACCTGACCTAGGGTTTGATTTGCAGAAGTTTTAGCCAAAATGGGAATGCTTAGGAAAGTTAAATGCTGCTAGAAAAGTAATCTTACAATGGGAAAGATGGGAAACTGTTAATACTGGGCATTTCTTCCTTTAGCAGCTTGCATTTTTAAATGGAATTAAAACATGAGGATCTGTTCTATAATCAGTGATTCCTGTGCAAGGGAAAATATCCCTTCTTCAGCTTTCAAAACACATAGAGAGTATTAGTATTAGTATTGCTAGGCTTCGCGAACGAAGCTCCAGGNGAGAGAAGTATCTGATAATAGTGTATCTCTGTATACACTGCTCTTGCATTGGTCACTTCTTAAACTCAGCAAACCTTCTGTAATTTACCTTCTCATGCATGTTTGCTTGTGCAGCCACATCCAGTGAGCTAACACAAATCTATCATCAAATATTTCATCATTCAGTACTCCCTCAAGACAAGAAGGGAAAGATAGGCAAAGACTGATCAATATAAGGCATTAATCATCAAACCCCACAGTATTCATTTAAAGAAAATAAATTACTGCTTTCTATATTATCATCCCTATCTTCATTTCCTGATGTGCAAAGGTACTGTAATTTTTCATTGGTCTCACTGTGGAACTGTACTTGGAAATTATGACATGAAAATGGAAGACTATTAGTTGGTTAAAATAGCACTTTTTGCTACATGAATCCTTTATTCGTCTACAATTTACAGTTATAAAGTCAACCAAACTAAATTTTAAAAGAAAGCCCTGAGCAATGAAGGTTTGAATTCCCCAAATTCCATGTTTCAGGTACATTCCAACACCAGAAGCACAGCTGCTATTTTGAAAAAGAAAAAAAATCAAATGAGTTTTTCCTCAGTAAGGATACCTTATGTTAATTACAATGCTCCTTCTGCTGTTAGAGTCACTCCATAACTGCTTTAAGAACTGTAGGCAGACCAAGCTGCCCCAGTTCAACCTTGAACCAACTTTTTAGTAGTTGCTATTTCATCTCTGTAAGCTGCTGTTGTATTGGTTGTATTTTGAACTGTCACTGGTGCCACAGCTGTGGAGCTGCTGTTGAGGCAAGGCTGTGGATCAGGAATGCTCTGCAGTGCTCTTCCAATCAGTGAGGATCAGTGCCAGGCTCACAGAGTTTGTTTTTGGATGAGCAGAAAACATTGAGGTTGCATGGCCTGGTGGAAACCATCATTTTCCATTTGTCCTCTCTTCTGTGGCCAGGAGCAGATGCCACAACACAGTCTCTTATGTAGAGGCACAGATGACTTCTAATTAATGCTAAGAGGAAGAGAACCTTTCATACCAGTGGACTTGGGAGGAGAGGCTGGTTTTTAGGAAGTGAGCAGGTTTTATGTTTTTTCTTGCAGGAAACTAGCAGAATGTTCTCATTATACTCTAGATACAAAGTAGGTTGATTTAGTTTGGAAGGAACCTCTGGAGCTTATTTTGGCCAACTCTGCGCTGAAAGCAGAGCCAGCTGCAGTGTTAGACTCTGTTCTGGTTAGACTGGGTTGCTCAGGTCTTTAGTCAGGTGTTGAATATCTGTATGGACACAAACTCTGCAGTTTCTCTGTGACATTTTGTCCTCAGGTCTAACAGAATTTCTCATGCTGCAACTTGTATCCATCTCCTCTTAACCCTTCCCTCTGCACTGCTGAGGAGAGGTTGACTCCTGTTGGGTAGCCCGTTTCTTCCTTTTCCAGGTGGTCCTTGTGCCTCAGCGCCTAAGCATCTTAGTGGCCTATCTCTGTACTCATCCAATTGTGTACTCTTGTGCTGGAAATGAACAGATAGCCTTCACTTGTCCTAAAGGCACCCTGCTGATAATTCTGATAGTAGAATAATGTAAGAACTAAGGACTTGCAGAGACTGGGCACTGAGAAGTACTAGGTAATTCCGAGTGTCGTTGTGAACCTGTGGATTTTTTAGGGGAATGTGTCTATGGTTTCCTTTTCTTTAACTTCTAGAAGGTTTTACTGATCTGTTTGTTTTGGTTTCCATAATTTTAATTCCTTGAAACCACTAGTTGGGATTTCACTGAGGATATCCACAACAACCAAAAAGGTACTCTGTGATTAGCAGTGGTGACACATTTTCCTAGCTTTGGCTGGGAATCCTGTGCCATTTACTAATTATTTAGTGAGTAACTGGCAATTCTGTGGCAGAACATCTATTTAGAATTTTTGGACAGTATAAGCATGTTTGGCATAAAACCACAGCACATGATTCCTAATAAGAGTCTAGAAGTTATAGTGACATCTCTGTCTTCAAGAAGAGTATTTTCATCCTTCACCCATGATTACCAGTTAGCAGATAAAGTACACATAGCTCATACTCTGTGGTGCAGGGAGGACACTTCTTTCATGCTGAAACTTAGCTGTTGTCGCCTTTTGAAGCATCTTTGTGATCTCCCATAGCTATGTGCAAAAACTGAAGCAGAAAAAAACCTGAGGAGACAACAGGCATGGAAATGGAAGGATATCTACCTTACACTCTTTCTGTTTGAAGAATATTTGTGTCCTTGGTGAAGAGGAGGAAATTGTTGAAGTCTGTTTTTCCCAAATGTGTTTGACAGTAACACTGCAGATACTTTAGTGGAACTGGAATGACAGCCCTCATCTTACCTTTGGTGTTAGCTCTCTATTCTTGCCTGTGCAGGCAAGGTTGCAAAAAGAGGTGTAGATTTTTGCATGTTCAGTCTTCATGGGTTAGAGTTGTCTAGGAGCAAGGTACCTTCTGTATGGAAGCAAAAGAGGTGGCTAGCATAGCTAGCCTAGACACAGATAGCTTGCACTGTCGCATCCTGTAGAGATCAGTTGGGCTGATTGTTTTTTTTACAGCACTGAACATAAGCTCACATATTTAGCCTGAAAGGACAAATGTGTACTGACAGGACCTAACTAACCAAGTGACATGGCTTGCAAACTAGAACTGCTTCCTACCTGGCTGATTGAAACATGGACACAGTGAGCACACACGTCTGCCTCACCTCACTGGGTAGACATATTCAGAGTTAACCTCCTGGGATTCTTCTGGTTTGAGGCTGGATTCTTTAATTTACTCAATGGGAGGCAACCTTGTCTGTCTTGAGTTCAGACAACAAGAAACCTTTTCCTCACACCTTTTGTTTGGGTCATTTGTTTACCAAGTAACCTCTCCCAGGCTGCTGTGGCTTGGGTTGTGTTTTTATCAAATGCCTACAATAATGGAGTCTGATTTTGACTATGGCTGCTATATGCAAATAGTGAATAACAGCACAGAAGACCCAAAAAAGTTGGCCCTTTTCAAAAACTCTGAATGAATATGTATCATATGCAGTTTCAGAGTGGAACTCCTCAGGCTTTATAGCCCTTGTGTAATTTAAAGGGTGTGTATGAGGTGAAGAATTAAAAAAAGAAGTGACTGAGAGGCCTATAAACATTCCACTGGGGTGTATTTTAAATAGAATATGGGTGATGGTCTGCAGGTGGTAAGTCTGTTCACATGAAATGGGCAGCCTGGTTCCCAGTGAACAGCTTGAGACTCCTTCCTGTCACATTTGTCAGACACTGAGCATAGCCAGGGTTTCAGGGAGGCTCTTGTGTATTTGGGATGAAACGTGCTGATGTTGGCAGCAAAATGCTCATCTTTGGAATTCTAACAAATCTGAATTATGGAAGTCTCTGTCCTCTCTGTTGGTAGAGTAGAAATCCAAAGGTAGCTGGAGTTATGCTCTCGTACATGAGTCTCTGTTAGCACTATCTTAGGCCACGGATCTGTGGCTTGGAGTGACTGATAATGGAATTACCCAGTTCTTTTAGTAAGACCTAGATGATATCTTCCTTGCTTGGGACAAATAGAAATCTTTATGTAGCCTTTGAGGTAAGGTAGAGCTAATAGTTTCAATGCAAGATTTTTTGTATTTTATATGAGGTGAATTTATGAGTAAGCTCAGTTCTCTGGGAGAGATTTCATGTTTTCACTATAGTTCATTACAAAAGGAAAAAAAAGGGGGGGAGAGATATGCAACAGTACTCTCTTCTGGCTAATTACAGTTAATAACATGAACAAAAACCAATCTGAAGCCTAAGTACAGCTTTTTCTGTCAAGATAACTGACTTCTTATCTTGATTTACAAGAAGCATTTGTTAGTGCAAGCGTAGTATGATCGAAGTATAGTTCAGAAAATGTTTTACCTTTTATAAACTTAAGTTCAAAACAAATCAAGAGTCTTATCCCAAACAACTTTTACATGTGTGCCAGTGTGCTAAGAATGTCTTATAAATAAAAAACCCCTAGAAAATCAGCATATATTTCATAATGTAACTTTCTGGCAAAAGTAAATCTAGTCAGATTTTACTTATGTGAGAAATAAATACTAACTCCAGTGTGATGGTTAAGTCTTCTAACTGGAAAACAGGAGCAAAAATTGACCTCAATTATAAATGGTTCCTAGTATGTGAAATTGTGTAGGAATTGAGACTTGAGTATGTTTATGAATGCTCTACATCCTAAATGAACCTAGTTTTAATGGGCTAGAGCTCCTTTCTTCCCACTTCAGAGCAGAGTGCTCAGAAGCTGGGCAGGAGCCTGGCAGGAGCCAGCAGGCTGCTGGCGCGGGAAGAATGTCCTTCTAGCTGCTAAACCAGTGGGGCAGCATTGGAACGAATAATAATAGTCCAGCGCTTAGGGAGGTATTTGAGTGATGATTGCACATTACAGGGGTGCTCACTGTGACTGCTGAGGAGGAATTGAACAGGAAATGTTCGGCAAAGACTTGGCAACTCTAAATCGTCAAATTCTGTGTCTAAATGAGCACTAGCAAGTTCAAATATTGAGCACAACTGTATTTCTAATGACATTGTAGTGTTGCCTGATGTAGTCAGTTTTTTGTGATGAGTATTTACGCTTTAATATTTTGGCAAGTTTATTTTAAAATTATGAAATACAATTAGTCTGTGTGGGGTATTTAATTACTGCTAGAAAGGTATCTGAATCAGTTCTCACTGCCGGTTTGTTTAGCAGTTGTTTTCTTTGGAATTGTTTTCTTTTGGTTTTTTTTTTTGATGATTTTACTAGATATGATGAGGGTGATTCCTTAACAACACTACAGTTATGACTAACTTGCCATACCTCTATGGTTTAGTTTTGCTTGTTTTTTTGTTGTTGTTTTAAAAGAAAAAGAAACCTCTCTCTATCTGTTTGGGCATGTCTAATCTCTTCTAAGTTAGCTCAGAGATATTTGCCAACCTCTGGCATGTTTCCTTGGTGTAATTCTGTCAAAGAGTGTTTTTCCCCTCCCATGCTGTTTTCTGCAGTAGTGCTTTTTCTGTATCCACCTCAAAGCAAGTACTTTGTACTCTGAAGAGTCCACATACTGATAACTTCTTTGTGGTTCATGTGGTTTATCCAAGTCCAGAAATTCTCTGTTCCCACTGTTCTTTATTATGGTCTGTGGAATTGCTTCTCTTCCAATGATGAGCTGGATATGCTTTTCCAGTTGAAATTGACCCCTCTGGTCATTACCCTGGGACAACTGCCAAAACAATGAGCTATTACCCTGTATTCATTTGTTCCCACAGTGAGGGGTATCAGTTCTGACTTGATTCCACCAAATGTAAGAGTTGGTAGAGTTTAACGTTTCCTGGTTATGCCTCTGTATAACTAAGACAGACAGATGTCTCTCTCATCAGCAATATTGCTTGTTTTTTACCAACATGCAATTCTTTCAGTTCTTCTGAACATACTGTTCCCCAGGCTGTCCACAATCTGATCTGTTTCTCTTGTAATTTTGAAATATACTTTTATCTACCTCCAGAGGACTAATTTACAGCCTATATTGCAACATAGGTATGTAGAGTACATTTATTGGATATAAAGGAATAGTTTGTTAGGATAGTATGGTTTACTGACAGCCTTTTCTTACTAGCAGGATGTCCATTACTCTTGAAGATGATTATAAATAAATTTTGCTGCTGTTGACAAATTAGGTCTTTGTGTCACCTAATGAGGCAGGTGTGACCAGCCATGTGTTGCCAGTGTAGGCCATGGTGTGTGTGAGATACATGTGCATAGTTGCTTTTTTTTACTTTCAGAAGCAATCAGGGTATTTATCCAAGGGTAGATTTCATTATTTGATGCTTTTTGGTGTTCTGGTTCTGTTTTTATTTAGTGTGTGTATAATATTCCAGCTAGTGGTTGAGTCTGCTCTGCCTTTGAAGAGTTTTGAACCCTCTTCCAAGTAGCATCTTACTCAGTTTGTGGGAGGAACACATGGAGTTGCCTTTACCTCTCCAGTCACATTTTCCATATTTGTAAGGCAACACAACATCCAACTCTCCTTTTGAATTCTATCTGGACATATTCGTCTCTCTCAGTAAATTGTGTTATTGTTTGCAGTGTATCACTGTATTTTAAAAATTCCCTTACTTTTTATGATGATCTGGATACCACTCATAAAACTAAAAAATTCTCACACTGAGCTACTTCTTGATACTGAACTTTATTTTATAATGTAAAGATTGTCAGAGGAAAGAGCTGTGAAATAAAGGATATTGACTGTCATGAAATTTAATACTAACTGGATACTGACATGTGGACAGACTCACTTGATTTAGCATTTCTTATATCTTCCCTGGGTTGCTCTTGCTTGCCTCTTCTTGCCTTGTACTTTTAAGCAAAACTCTGAACAGTCTTTTAGCTATGCTATTTTTTGAACTTCAGGGTTAGGTTTGTACAGAAGATGTTAGAAATTTGTCAAAAAGAGAGAAATGATCACCATGAATGGCTCCTCAGAGGGAGGATTTGGCAGAACCTTTTATTCCTTTGCACATGTATTCTAAATAGACTGCTTTGCTTTTGAGCAGTAGTCCCCATTTTATGTTCAGATGTGGATGTATGTGTGTGGATACTGTGCTCAAACAAAAAGGCAGGGAGGCTGGAACTAGATGATCTTTAATATCCCTTCCAACCCAAGCCATTCTATGACTTTCTGATCTAGAAGAAGCCACAGGTTTTCCATAGATCTGCTGCTGCCACTTGTGCTTCATATCAGAGGAACAAGGGTGAAGTGTCTTCATGAGCTTCAAACACTCTTAAGCCTTAGTGCAGGTTTCTTGTTCTTAGGGAGCCTTTAACTTCAGTTTTCAATAGTTTTTTTAAGCCTGGGTCCTTTGTCACAGATTTCAAAGAGCTGTGGAAGGACACATGAACCAACAAGGCAGTGATCAGGGGCATCTGGAGGAGTAGTAGTAAGCACCTCCCAAAACTGGAAGCCTGAATATTTTCCACTGGTGCTCATGCAGCTTCTGATGCTGGTGACCTGCTTCCAAAGTGCCTGGGTGAGGAGCAGGTGCTGTGGTACTGCCAGTGCTTTTTGCTTCCCTCCTTGGGCTGTATCATAAGCAAATGACAACAAAGAAGCAATTTGAGCACTGATCCTCCCCATAGCCTCTTGTTATCTGATCCTGTGCTGGCACAACCCAGGGTGCCAGGTTGTATTTGACAGAGAACCCAGGATATGTCAAGAGTCCCTAAGCAGCAGGTGACACTGACTAATGCTCCACGACTTGAAATTGCATTGCTGGTGGCATTCGCTTCTCATGATGGCCCTGCTGCCTTTGACATCAAGGTTACTTCTGTGGAGGAAGGGTGGTGCCTTTGTCTGTGACTCCTTGCCATGTGCAGGAATCTAGGAGGATGTGATGAATGTAAATATTCTCTGTCTTTGCCAATACAAGTGGCTCCTGGAAAGAAAAGATGGTTTCTGAGACAGTCTAAGGATACAAGGCGTTTGTGGAAGACAGGGTGGCCCAATGAGAGACCCTTCAGGCCTGCATCCACCCAGCAGCGGTCCCCAGGGCAAGAAAATATTTGGAAGACAGTGATTAAGTTCACAAGTGTTGGAGATCCTGTTCCCAGCTCATCCTCTCAAGATGGAGTGATTGTCTGTAGATGAGCACTCTACCAAGTGAGAAGATTTCAAGTAATTAAGGTCTAAGATGTGATGGAGTAGCAATGTGTCACCACATCAAAGAGTCAGGAGACAGCCTTGGGAACAGTGTCTGTGCCTAACAAGTGACCTCTGGAGTGTGGATTTGCCCAACTGATGAAGGCCCCTGGGGCTCTGCAAGTAGTGCCTCAGAAGCTGTGTTTATCTTGTGTAAGAGTTCCAAAGGACAGTGTTAGAGTTTCACATTCATAAAATACTGCATGGTTTTTGAGGGCATCCAAATTTGATGTTATATTCAGCAAAGCAGTCCTTGAAGTCTCCCTTCTACTTCCCATTTCTGAGTTGGCTGTTCCTTTAATCATTCATGTCTGTGCCTGTGGACAACCACAAAGAGAAGAAAGAAATTTTTTTAACATGCATTATTTACCTTTCCTGAAGATACTTTTGTGTTTGTTAATCCATGTAAGCATGAATTTGAACAAAAATCCATGTCCAAGCGAAGAACTGCACTTACCTTACCATAATGTGTCATTCCCTGCACTATTACTTAGCTAGTAATGAAGTGCTGTCATTGATGTATCTCTTATCCTGGAGGTTACTAGAAGTGTCATCAAGTTTGGGTGACTGTCACTATTGTCCCATGATCTTCATTTGAAAGACCATAAAGGTACATATCTTCTGGGTGTCTTGGATGAGTCCCAGGAGCTTGCTCACATCCTATCAGTTGGCTTTGATGTTCATACCTGCTGCAACCTGGTGTTGATGCCTCCTGCCACAACTCTTCCCTGTCAGATGTTGGGTCTTGGTGGTGATAAATCTCTTGAAGCAGCTGCTGTATGATAATTGCTGATACTTCAGTATCATTGTGTCTCCTCCCTTACCACTTAGTGGACAAACCCACTTTTTGGGGCAGGACCTACCACAGTGAGACTCTGAATTCAGAATCTCACCGTAATTGCAGTGCAAATAATACTAGATTTTACCTCTTACACTCTCTTTTTTTACCTGTTGATTACATCATATTGCTTATTTGGGACTGAGTTTTATGTGGAGCTTACATAGCATGTGTGCAACAGAAAATAGCAAATTGCAAAAGCTTGAAGCAGTACAGAGAACTTCTTAATGTTTATACAAATTCATTTTTCCTAGAACTAATTTTCCTTTCCTCCAGGAGTAAGAAATACATGGTTAAAGGAATGGCTTAAGGAGACCTCACCTTTCTTTTTCCTTTCTTAAAGTACCTTTCTCATCTCTCACACTTTCAGAAGTGTTTTCTTTCTTTCACTGATTTCTCTGTCTCATATGCCTGGAACAGTTTAATTATTTTCATCTGCCCCATAATCCTGTCTCCTTAAGTACCTTTACAACTCTTGCTTATTTTGGTTAGCTTTCCACCCCTCCTTTTATGCTGTTCCACTGTCCTTTAATCTAGCCCCAATTACATTTTAATAATGAAGGTGAGGGTTCTGGAGGAGAGGCAGTTCTAGGTGCAAAAGTTAGCTGTAAGAGAAAAGCCTTCAGTCATCTTGCATCTTCTGTTGTTGCGGTCTAGGGTTCAGTCTGCTCAGGCTTTTCAGAGTGCGTTTGTTTTCTTATGTACAGAGAGAGGTGCAGAAATACAGCTGCACACAGCTTACAAAAACAAAGGGAAATGATGCTTTTCTTTCATGAAAACTATGTGCCTTTTCCTAGGGATCAGCAGAGCCGTTTAGCAGAAAGAGTTTTCAAGGTGCCTGCCAAGGTTTCTATAGCAGAACTACTTTTTGAGCCAGCTTTTGACTATTGGCCTAGTAGAGCATTAAAAATGTATGGGTAAGGACATAGAACTAAGCTAAAACCAGCAAAGTGTAACATAATCAGTTTGGTTTGCCCCTTCCTCTATTTATTAGTTGAGGGCTTCTGTCTTTTCTGCATCACTGACACTAACTGCTTTGATTAATTTGTATTATGCCAATTAACATAGACGTGTTTGGCTCTACTGGCTACACCTTGCCTGGACCTCTTATTTTAAGAGACTGCATTGTAACATAATTTGTGACTTCTGAGGAAACATCACTACTGGGAGGCTAAAAAGGGATTTGGGATAATACTTAAATTATACAGGCTTATGTGGAAATAAAGTTCTAATGAATGAGCTGGTATGGTAGTCAGGTGTGTGTGTAGAACGAAAGATGTAAATTCTAGATTTTTAAACTTTAAATTTTCAAAGCTTGGTTAGTGTTTATT
The DNA here is from genome assembly GCA_013396975.1 of Bucco capensis. Lineage (NCBI taxonomy): Eukaryota > Metazoa > Chordata > Aves > Piciformes > Bucconidae > Bucco > Bucco capensis. The sequence goes on from VWZO01022214.1 coordinate 450,489, forward strand.
GCCTCCATTTTCATTAGTCTTATGACACATGAGGAGGGTATTAGGCATGCTTGTCTGAGTTTCTTAGTACAACTGGACTTAACCCCCAAGATCATTGCCTGGGAATGACAGGGTCTTGCTTACAGGTCCAGCCACTGCTGTTCTGAAGTTCCTAAAAATGTTACTGCACATGTTAATTAGAGAGACATGAGTTACTAAAATGATGTTGAACTAGCTTTAATTAGGGAAACCAAGACCTCAGTGTCCTCTTGTTTCTGTAGCTCCTGTTTTGTCTCATTAATTAATGGAAACATTAATAGAAAATGGTATGTTTCATTTACTTTGTGAAAGATTTGTAATTAACAGACCAGGTGACAGTGCTGCCTTCTGATGGAAACCGTTCAGGTCAAGTATTTTAGTAAGATCATTTCTTTATGGTGCTTCAGCAAAATTATGCCATTTCATTTTTGTAGCTATAACTTAGCAATTTACAGCATTTAAACTAATAAAATTATCTATCTTGAAAATAAACTTCAAAGATTTAGGTATTATTTGTCATCCTCAGCTGCCTCTTCCTGATCCTTGGTTTCTTTGAAGTGGATATTATCTCATGTGAGGACAGAAAAAACCCAGTTCTGCATTATGGATAATGAGTATCTCTTGACAAGGATACTTTGACTGTATCCTTGCAGGAATTTTCAGCCCTCAAGTTCTGCTGCCAGGTTAACTGTATTTTCAGATCAGCCTTTACTGCACACAGGAGCCTGGAGGAGGCTTTTGGAAAATGCTTGAAGGTCTGCACTTGGTGACTGAGTCCAAAGACTTTGAAATTGTCACTTGTTTCAGTGCATATATAATCCAAGGAGAACATCACTGCTCGCTTTCTTTTCTTTTGCATAACCAAGTCTAGTAACAATGTCTTGATTACTTTAGTTCTTTACTCTTGCTCCTTTTTTTGGAGATTACTTGGTGTTTTGAAAAGGTATCTGTGGCTCTTTAGCTGGGAGAAGGTCTCTAAAGAAAGGAGAGGTTTATGTTATACTTTGAAAAATCATCAAGACAAAATCCTCTGCTGTCTAAAACAGAGAACCAAAAATGCTTCCCCCCCCACCAAATGCTGAGGATTTATCTGTGGGAGATTCTGGTATCTCTGACCCTTATGAAGGAGTTGCTCCATCTGGGTCACAAATGACAAAATAAATGAGTTGTTAAACTGGTTTCTAGCCCTTAGAGGGTTGAAAGTAGGCAAATGCAGAAATTAAAGTAGAAGGTTTTTGCAGGTAACTACAGAGCTGCTGGCAGATGACTCTGTAATAAGCTATTGTAAATAGGACATCCTAGATGACTTGTCAGTCTTTGAACTGGCTCCAGAACGACTTGCATTTCATGTGTGAAGTCCAAGACTCATAATACATTTGTACCAAATGATGCTTTAGGATAAAGTTTAATGTGTGAACTATTTTAAAATTAAAATGTGATTGAAATTGTAGTAGAATTACTTTGTGTGATTCAAGGTGTTTACTTAATTACTCTTTGTACTCAGCTGTCATTTAGATGTCTTGCATAAGACCTAGCTCCCGACTGAGCTACCTAACCTACTGAGATAGTAGGATAGTATAAACTCCTTTGGCTTCAGAGGAACACCAGAAAACTTTATATGTTGTGCTTTGGTTTGTTTTTAAACAGTCATGTTACCCTTTTAAGACTGGGAGCTTTCAGGAGCTTACACACTGAAAGTACATGAAGCATCTGAATCACTGATGTCATACGTGTGCACACTTGAACAGTATAGCTTGTCACTTGTGCCCTACCAAAGTAATTAATTTCTTGATGACAAAGGACTGAAGCATGACACTTACTGAGATGAAAATCACCTCCTTCAGCAAACACCATGGAGGTTGCACCTGCTAGGTACAGCCCAGGTCAAGTAGATGTGGTAAGAAGATGTGATGCTGTAGCTGTAGGCTAGTAAGAGCAAGTTCACTCCTTTAAGCTTAATTCAGCTTCAAACACAACTGTAGTAATCTCACCATTTTATAGATGACATCTTTAATCGAAGATGAGGAGGACTTTTTTGTTTTTTTGCTTATCATGTTGGCGGGGAGCTTCCACTAGTAGTAGACTTGACCCAATCAGAAGAGTAGGTGGGCAAATCAAACTTGTTTTCACTCAGAGGTGCCTGTGCATTGCAATTAGCCACCTCTGCTCTGGCTATCTCTTTCTTAAATCTAAAAGACAAGATAAATGTATTTCTTTTATAGAGGTGTGGCCACAGATCAGTGCAAGAGATAGAAATGTAGTTTGTCATAAGCAGTTTCCTCAAAGTTTAAAAACTTCCTTAGTTTTTTCTTAGGATTTTTTTCATATATAATGATCTCATTATAGAGGCACATTATTTTCACTCAGTACAAGAGTATCTGCCAGTTTTCCTGTCTTCAAAACCTCTTGGCAGGCTCTGTCCCAGACATTTAATATAATTAACTTGAAGATGTTTCCTGCTCAGGAGTTATTTAAGCATCTTAGGATGAACAAGCATTGAGGCTGGATGGAGTATGAGCTGTTCATAACCAATAGCTGAAGGCTTTGTAGTTCAGTAATCCAGAAGAGAGCTGTTAATGAGCAAAGTTGAAGCAGCATTAAGTGTACTGAATTGTAACAAAATGTTCAGAATTTTAAATAACAAAGCCTTGCACAAAATTAAGTTGGCTGTCAGTGTCCCAGTGAAAAGAATATTTTCTGTAGTTTGTCTGCTCCTCCTTTCCCAGGAACCTCTCATTTTTGTTTTTCATTTCCTTCTCTCCTGTTTTTTTCATCTATTCTTTTCTCTTCTTTCACTGCCTGCAAGATCACTTTTGGTAACTGTGGAAAAGACAAGGAGGTGAAAGAGGGGAGTGATAAATGGAATTGACAAGAGGCAAAAGTACTGTCAGGACATAACTTCATTCCTCAACAGATGAGGCAAAACAAACTCTGAAAGTGAAGCCCATGATCTGCTGGCTCTGTAGAGGTGAGATGCAGAGATGCAGGAAGGCTGCCTTGCAGTGAGCTCATGGCCAGGAGGAATCCTGCAGTCTGCTGCTACCAGCTCTCTAAGCTAGTCCTTCCTAAGAAGCCAGTATGACTTCAAGGAAGCACTTCACAGTGTAAATCAATGTTATGAGATCTGTTTGACAATTTAAGTATCTGTATTGGTTGCTCTTAAAAGAATGTAGGAATGAAGAGTGCTGGTAATAATCTGTAGGGCTACAGGATGTACTATGAAATGGTATCTCACCTTGGTGCTGGGCTAGTTTGTGACAAAAACACTTTTTATGCTTCATCTGTGACTGCAGTTGATATATATTGGTTTTGAGTCACCTTTTCACCTTCTCTGTTGTTCTGTTGAAAGCCTTAATAATTTCCAAGACTTCCCCAAACTACTTCTTCTGCTGGACTCATGACTTGAAAAGTCATAGGAAGTATGAAATCAGATTTTAAAATCTTAAAATATGTCTGTATTAAAACATTTCACAATTGTTTCCATAACTGTAACTGCACATACAAGATAAAGATTGTTTGCTGTAAGACCTGAGAGTTGTGGAGCTGGCCCACTGAACACCTTCATAAATGGTGGTGGAGTACTGTCAGCCTTTAAGACATGATTCTGACTTCACTCAGATGTTCCATATAGAAATATGCAGAGAATTTGAATGAGAGTAATTAGTGGTTCCTTAAACTGAAATAGTAAAATGGTAGGATTTGTATTAAAATCTCTGCAGGTGCATGTTTTTAGGCAAATGAGAAAATTCATATTAAAATATTTTGCAATGAAGTTATCATTATTTGAAACTTGAAATTACACAGTCTGTTATCAAATCTGGAAGCAACAAAATATCTCACATTACATCAGCTGACTTATCTAAGTATAACTTCATGTTTTCCTATTATTTCTTCCTGAATATTTAGTTTTAATTCAATTTTCCATTCCTGGCATTAAAAATGCAGTGGCTCAATCATTCTAATAGATTCTTCTTCCTTTCTGCTTAAAGCTCAGTACAATTTTAATGGCAACTTTTTAAACCTAAAATACAGGTCTACATTCTTAATTAGTGCCCTTATAATGCCACTTCTAAAAAAATTATTCTGCAGCATGTTTGTTACTGTTTTATAGGTTTCCTAGGTATGTAGATTGTCATTCAGAAATGATGTAATAAACTTAGATTAATGCAATTTGTAATCACAAATCTCAGTTGAACATAAGCCACTGCATTATTTTCTGAGGAAAAGGTGGCTCAGTGCTTTGTTGCCAAAAAGTCTGAGTTTCAATTAGGCTCAGCATAATTGATGCACATATGAAATGGCTGGTACCACACTAGTTGGTTGTCTTTGTTGTAGACAGTGGGCTAATTTAGCTCATGAAATCAGCTCATTTTAGGTGAGTTCCTTTGCTGTAATTGCAGGGTGTGGTTTATGAAGATTTTGATGAACAGATAAATGAGTTTATGCAGCAGCAGCCAAACCTCACAAGTCCTGCCTGCATCTCATTCATTCATTCCTCTCCTTGCTCTCTCAGGCTGTGCTGCTGGGGGTTCACCCTGCTGTGTGTCACTCAGCTCATGGGACCTGCACAGGGGTCTCCTCCTTGGCCTGATGGGTACAGGAGAGGCTGGAGCAGGGGAGAGCCAGAGCATGAGGCTGATGAAAGGCTGTGTAATCCTCTGGGATCTGATGCTGAAAGGGACCTTCCTGTAAGCTGTGGTCCCCAGCTGCAGTCTGGCACTGTGTAACAAGACCTCACATTCAGGTGTGTTCAGCTAGTACATCCCTCCCTACTGCTTCTGTACCCATCCTGCAGAGGCTTTCCCACATTTGGCCAGTGGGAACTCAAGAGGCTTGTTTTTGTGTGTGTGAACCTGTTTCATCTCTTCTTGTGAGCAGAAAATACTTTCCCAAGAATTAAAGACTTTCCTACTTGCTGCTGAAATTGCACTGTATTTAGAGGTGCCCAGGTGAACTGGACCTTTTCAAAGTGGAACTTTAGTCCAAGGCAGAATACTGGGTGTTCACAGGCAACTTTACAGGGCAAAGAGCACAAACTTTGTTAATTTTATTCCCACTATCACTTTGAACCAAATGCTAATACTCACATAAAAGAGCAGGGGGGGAAGATGTTGCAAGTGTGAGTTTAGAAGTATTTTCATGGCCCTGAATTTGTAAACACCTTTCTGTAGCTCTCCATGTAGCTGCAGAAATTATGTGGTAACACGATGTTTCTGTTCATCCAGTCATGGTGAGTCAATATGAACAAAGGAAGAAAAGCAGTATGTGTTTAAAGAAATGAGTGTTGCTGGCTTTCTGTCTCCTCAAACAGCTTCATCTGGTTCTTTGACCTTCTTACTGTATAAAATGAGATATTACCATTGTTAGGTAAGTCAGTGTGATGATTATTGTTTATACAATGCTTTAAAGCTAGGTCAGTATATAAATATCAAGATTAGCTTTACGCTCAGTGAGATAGTCCAGTGTAGTGTAGTTACAAATGATCTCTGAGGGTGAGGATATTACTAGTGTGTACTTGTTCAGTGCCTCCCCAAACTGGAATTTGAATTGCTTGGGCTCTCTGAATGCTACTGTAATTTCAGACATGATTTGTTTTATATTGCTACAAAACAACCAAGTTCATGATGAATCTCCTCTGTCATATCTGCCAGTCAGGCACAGTCTGAAAATCACATGTGTTCTCCTGTGGCCCCTGGTGCGATAACTGTGCTGACAGCAGAGGGAGCATTAAACTCATTGCCCACGGATTATGTTCCATATAATCCTTGTATGGGTAGGATGTGCTCATTAGCCTTCTGGCAGTCATCCTAGGAGAAGGACAACTCTGATTCCAAACCCGGGCAGATGGAGCTCGTTTAGCCCTGTAAGGCCTTCCAGCTAAGAGGTTAAACCTCTGTCCTAAGGACTTGGCTGCCAGTGTCCAAGCTTGCTAGGCCTTGGCAGATGAAGTTTAGGACTAAAGGGTGGGTCCAGCTCTGCACATGCTGTGTCTCACCTATAAAAAAATCCCTAGTGCAGGCTCGAGGGTGCTATCTGCTATCCTCTTTTTATCAGCGCGCTTGGAAAAGGCGCTGAGGAGGAGCATGGATGGAGCCCTCCCTGGAGCTTCGTTCATGAAGCCTAGCCACAACGACATCTGCCAGTTCAGCATCGGATGCTGTCAGAAGTTGTCAGTACTTAACACATAATTCACAGAATCAGGTTTCCACTGACAGGCTTCCTTACAGAACTTCCTTTCTTTGCAGAAATTAGGAGTAGAAAAATGATGGTGGAGAATTTCAGGAACATTTTGCAAAGAGAGTTTTTGGTAGTAAACTTCAGCAGTCTCCCCACCATGGCTCTGTGTGTGTGGAGCTGATGTGATGCCTGCACTTGGCTGTGGGAGGAATAGTTGTCACAGGCCAGGTGGGTTTGTTGGGGCACATCTGGCGTCTAGGTAGAGGTGCCACCCAGTGGCTGAATAGTAATAATCAGGTTTTCTGACTAATTGGGACACACAACACCCAAAATCAATACATCCCGCTGAAAGGAGGGCATCTTAGAGTCATATTTTAATAATTTTGTTGTTAGGTTTCATGATTAGTACGTGGGTTTCAGTTTCTTGAAAGTAGTAACTGAAAACGTTTGTTAATGACCTTCAGACAACACAATAAGAAAGAGCTTCAGTTAATTCAAACAGTCTCCAAATAATCAAATGACAAAATGTATTTCTCCTTTGAAAGCAGATTTTAGAGAATATCAGTATATGCTTGGTGGTTTTGTACCAAACCAAGGTGCTATTTGTGTTGGGTTTGTTAGATTGTGGTTTTATTTCTTTCCTACGCAAATGAGCTAGATGTACAGCTAAAGAGAAGTGACTGTTTGTGGTAGTAGGTGTTAAGTGAAATTTATTATGCATCTCCTCATAGCAACATTAATACAGAGTGATAATCATCTGGTTCATAGATATAAAAAGGGAAAAAAAGTTGCTGGAAGTTACTTATGATGCCTGCAAGGTACAAAATTATATCTATTACAGTGATTAAATTCCTTAGTTGAGATTATCAGAGGCAAAAGAGTGAAATGGTGATGAGCATCTGGTACAGGCTTGGTGTAGCTCAAGCTCTACTGTTCATAAAGGTTTTAACTAGCTATATAGTGTCTGGTGTTTCTGGTTTGGCTAAAACTATCATTCACGAAGTTTCCAGCTAATCTAGGAGATAACCTCATAATTCAAATGCAGCTATTCTCAGTCTAAAGTGTTTGTGTTGGGTTTATTTCTCAATTAGTGGAGGTGCTAAAGAAGTTAACTTTAAAAATAAGTAACTGCAATAATTTCTGTGACAGCAAGGCTTTTTGATTTTGTAAAATGTAAAAGGGTCACTTGGAATTAGAAAGCAGAAGCTGCTTGGATTCACTTCAATAAATATTTGGCGACAGAGCAACACTGTGTGTGTGTTAAGACTCAGGAAAACATGTTTTGAAGGTCTAATGACTGTAGCATTTCCAACTGCATGCTATTTGAAACACAAGAAAACCAGAACCTTGAAACCATTTCATCTCAGGAGCATTTGCTCAGAGCTTCAGCAAACTGCCAAATGCAAACAAATATGTTTAATAACCTGAAATTAATATATTGTGCTTGGAAGGCATTAGGGCTGGAAAAAAACCACATGGAGGTATAGCAGTGAACAACAAGTACGACAAGTTTGTGGTGTAGAGTGGCTTAGAAAAAAGCTTAGTGCAGTCTGTGTATGTGCAAATGTATCATGGAACAAAGCAAGGAGGCAGCAGACCTGCTCTTTGTGATTTTTAGTGTGACTGGAACAGGAGACTGTGTCCAGCTCTGGACACATCTTTGCCAGAGAGGTGTTGTCAGAAGGAAACAGAGAGGAGAATGTGGGAATTCATTTATGAAAGGGAAAATCACTCTTTAGTGAGTTGGTAAATAATGGCTGAGATACAGCTGAAGCCTGCAGATATTTAAATGGTATGAATTTGCCACACAAAGAAATGAACTATTTAGGCTGACATAGTAAGGCAGAGTAGAGTAACTATAACAGAGTACTTTTACCTGTTATTAAGATGTATGACAAAACACATCGAAGTAGAATACATCTACCCTGACAAGATGTGACCTAAGGTAGTTTAAACAGGCTTTTCTATCTCTAGGATCTAGAAAGGTGGAGGCAAAAAGTACAACTTGATTCACCTGTGAATCTGAAGGCTGGCCATTAGATGGCAGGGTGCTGGCACAAGAGAGTGTCTGCCTCCCCACCACTGCTTAATGCCATGTCCCAGGAGGAGCTCAGAGCCACTCATCACTTCCAGGGCCTGGGAGAAGTTTGAGATGCTCTATTTTCCTATAAAAATCACACACATGCACCTTGTCATTCCCACAACAGAAAATGTGTTCCAAGCACATGTCCCTTCAAGGACATGTGTGTCTGCTCTGACTTTTCACTATGCTGTGTGGGTAGGTGGGTAGGTACAAAAGGTGTTTAGTTACCCCACTGTAACAAACCAGTTTGTATCGAAGCTGAAGTTAATTTGTCTGAACCATGCTCTAATGAAGGGAAGAGAAGAAGCTCTTCTATAACCAGGGATACAGTAATGGGACTGCTGAAGGCAGTGGGAAGAGATGGTGTTAATGTGGTGTATAGCTTGCTGCAGACTGCTCTGGAAGTCGACATACTGGTTTTTGAAAGAAATAGCAGAAGGAATAACAAAACAGTAGCTTTGTATGGAGAAATTCAGTCCAGAGCAAGCTGTTTGAAATGCTTAAAAGGCATTGACTGTAAATACAGCAACTCAAATAAAAACCCCCAAAACCTTGTTTAAAGTAGAGTCTACACTCCTGCTAAAGGATCTGCCCCAGGGAGTGATCCTTACATATGCATCCACACCTCTCAAGATTACATGCCTCTGGAGTGAACTGGCAGTGTTTGTGCTGCCTGGCACTTGACCTGGGTCCGATGCCCCCATGGCTCTTAGACCATAATTACATTTTTGTGGTTTCAGTTCAAAGCATCTGAGGTAATGCGAGGGCTGCTTTGCTGCCTGCAAGACTAGTGTTTTTACAGTATTATGCCAAAGGTATGCTGTGGGGTGTGGGGCATACAGGGGGTGTCTGAGGGCAGGAGGAGCCAAAGCTGGTATACTCCCATCCTTGCTTTGCTATCTGTAGGGCAGTCCATCCCTGCACCTTGGCTTTTCCTCAGAGGGAAGTAGTTGGTTTCCTCTGGAGGAGAGTCCAAGCACAGTGATGTGTGTGCAGTATGGCTGACAAGGGGACCAGGACCAGGGAGGTAAATTATTTGACAGTGTAGGTACATCCATCACAGCCATGAGCACTGAGGTGGTACTCGAGCCAGGGAAAAGCCCTCTTCTGCTCTTAATATTGTTCTGTGTTTTGCAGTAAATATTTAGCACAGACACTCTGATCAAATTGATACTTGCTGATAGCAGGGGAAAATTTAAGTGCTAATAATGTGTGGGAGGGGGTAGGCTGGGCAAGGGATCTGAATAAGCAAACAAAATGTCTTTCTGTTTTAATGAAGTTTGTTCTTGCTCATACATGCTTTCTCTTTTTTAAAAGATGATCTCATCCTGTGTGAAGGTGTTGATTGAAAATGAGAGTTAATAGGCAAGAACCAGCTACTGGGTACAAAGGCTGTTCTGAAAAATAGCAGGCTGTGGATGGATATCAGGGCTGAATATGATGGATTATGAGGGAAGCCATGGCTGTAAAATTATAAGGATACCAGTTTAGTAAGCATTATTAGTTGAGAGTATATGGCAATCTCTTCTTTTTCTAATTTGCTTATTGGTCCTATCTTAGTGTTCTCATATATTTTTTGTCTTCAAGTTACTTCCCTTCAAAATGATTTGCAATTGTTGTGATATCCTAAAATATCTTAAGACAGTGAATAGGGTAGCATTGTATCACTGCTAATGACTTTGACACAGACAGGTACAAAGGGGCTGAGGTAGTCACAGAAGAACACTCTCCAGCCTAATTCCTGTCTGAAGGATGCCTTTTCCATTTAGTAGTTCTGCTGTGAACCAATATCTCTCTACTGGTAAAGAGATGATGTATGTACCTACAAAGCTTCTCATTCCTCCTTTTAGTGCCTCATGTTCTCTTTAAAAGCTTGGTAATTTCCAGGGTCTCCCACCTGTTCTTCCTTTGCTTGCCTGTAAAATTACTGTTTTCATTAGCTGTATGAAAACACACCAGACACATTTTTGTAGACCAGGTAAACATACTCTGAGCGTTTTTGACATAATTAGATGTACTATTTAGTAGCCAAACATACAGCAAACTAAACTACTCAGTCTGTCATAAATATTCACCCCACCATTTTTCCTGATTTTAAAATTCTTCCCTCTCCAGACAAAGCTCCTCTCCAAGTGCCTCTGACAATTGATGGGCCTTGCAAAATGTCTGAGAGGGTTTCATAACATGCCTAGCCTGTCGAGTGCACCCTATTCCCCTTGGGCCATTGGGGCTTTGGGCAAGTGGATATGGTTACACAAAGGAGTCTGGATGAGGAAAGCAAGGGTGTGGGTTGACAGTGCGTCAGCTCCTCTAGGGTAACTGTCCACTCACCTGCCCTTGCCCCACGGTAAGCTTCTCCACAGTGAGATGGGGTGAGCTGCTCACCATTTGGGCTGGAAGGAGGGAATTTGGCTGGGCAGTTAGGGCAGAGGAGGTGCAGTGTTGTGTCTTCACACCCCAGCTTGCCCCAGGAGCCTGCGTGCGTGCCCATGCCTCCAGGCGGCAAGTGTACTGCAGAGTTTCCCTGGAAAACTGCCCAGTGCCATAAAGTAAAGCTTTTGGGAGGCTCTGGTGAGCTCAGCTCATCAGCAGATTGTTGGGAGGATAGATTTAAACCATGAAGAAATTCAAAGAGTGCCTTTTCTCACCCCTTTGCAAATCTAGAGTTGGCTATTTTCCAGCATGCCATCTTTGGGCTGAAACTTTTCATGCTGCTTCTGTCAGCTTCAGCTTTTGGTGTAAATGTCTTTTAAAAATGGTGCCTGAAAGAAACAGTGCTGCTCACAATGCTGTGAGAGGAGTGGCTTCCTGGCTACTCTGCTGTGGACCAGCCAGTGCCCTGAGGTCTGAGTGTCTCAGGGACTGATGGCCCATCAGCAGTGAGGCCATGGGGATGGGGTGTGAGGGTGTCCCAAGGGAAGCCAGTGGGTGCTTCCCATGTGAGTGCTGCTGGCTTGCCTGGGGACCAGCACAGCCTCCTTCTGCAGCAGGACATGGCATATCCTGAGGAAACACCATGACTTCCTGCCTAGGAAGTGTTTGCTCCCAGAGCTTCCTGCTTTTGGCATTTTGATGTGTGAGATTGGTGGCATGTTGTTTTCTGACATACCATTCATTGTATACCACTTTGGGTGCAGATGCTTGGCAGCAGTGGCACTGTGGATAGTGGCCTCTCATAGAGTGTTGGTGTCACCTTAGCACTTGACAGCTATTCTATCTGCTTCTCATGGTGTGCTGTTATTTTCCTCCTTAACCAGACTTCAACCAAGTGCCTTCCAGGTCTCCTGCCCATACTTTGTCACTTGTTCTACTGCTTTTGAGTCACTGGACCTGATAGTCCTTAGTTTTTACTGTTGCTTCCTTGAGCAGTCTTAGAAGGCCTCCAGTATATACATTAGACAGGGTGGGGTGCAACAGGATCTTTCAGCATTAGGTGGTTAACATGAGTTTTGAATTCTGCATACAACGTGTGTGGAACCACTCCAAAAGCAACCTCCATTGGTAAAGGCAGAAAATGAAAATCAACGCAGACAGCTGCAAGTCAGCTATGGCTTGGAGAAGGCAACCAGTTAATGAAAGCAATGAAGCTTCTTCCTTAGAACTAGCTAAATAAACAAAATAATTGCACATGTTTATTGGGATATGTGTTAAAATGTCAAAACATTTTCACCACAATTATGAAATAAACTGAACACGTCTGTAAATATGCCTGAGGCTTTCCTGCTGCCTCATTCACTCTTTGAAAACTCTATGTGACAGTCAGTTATAAAACTAAATTTGCAACTAGAGCTGTACAAACAGCAGAGCTGGATTTGAGACTTTGTGATGAGTCTGGAAAAGAAGCCTATGGGAAAGGGAGTTTTGATCCAACTGAAATGGAAAATATGCATGTTTTAAGGACACAAAACTATTTTGAGAAAATAGGTAGCTTTTGGGGGGGGGGGGAGGGTAACAAAGGGCCTGGAGTCCCCCTAGTATGTGTGAGGAGGTAACCAAGAAGACAGACCCAGACTCTTCACAGTGGTGCATGGTGAGAGAACAAGAGACAACAGAAAAAAAAATAAGAAAGGAGGGATTCAGACTGGATGTAAGGGAAAATGCTTTCACCACTGCCCAGAGACGTTGTGGTGTCTCTGTTCTTGCATGATTTCAGGAGCTGGCTGGTTAAAGCAACCTGGTGTGATCTCATAGCTGATCCTGCTTCAGGCAGGACTTTGGATTAGAGAGCTCCTGGGGTCCCTTCCAACCTGAATTGTCCTATGATCCTATGAAAAATACAGTCCAATTTGAAATATAAATATCAAAATGCATACTTTTTAAAAAACCTGTATTTTTAACTAATTGTTGAATCATCTAAACGGCTACATAAAATGTTAACTGTTGTCAAACTATTTAATGGAACCATATATTGAAAATTCTGTATTCTTGCTACTTTGATTTTTTCAGACAGCGAAATAAAAGAGATTATATAAATTGGTCAGTTTTTACTATTTTCTTTCTCCCTTAGGAAGAGACTAAGCAAACTTTTCCACATTCTTTGGATTCAGAATTTCAAAATTGACACTGCAGAATAAACACAGGCAAAATTAGGCCAGATAAGACTTAGGACTGACTTGCTAACAATTAATGTATTGTTCTAAAGTTTGTATACCCTTTCAGTGTGACAGCATCTTCCCAATAAATAACCTTCTATTTTGAGAATTCAACTGATTCTTTACTGAGACAGCTATCAGAAGGAAGGTGAACAGAAGATGTGATGTAATGTGGAACTATAAGCTCGAAATGTTATAATCTACTGTGTCTGTAGATTGGGGTGACAGAAGATAAGACGACTAATTTTTCTGCCTTGTGGCTCTGATGTGGTTATCCTGCTGAATATTGGGTTTGGTTTTTGGTTGTCTTGTTGTTAGGAAGACGCTGACAGGTTAGAGTTTGAGATAGCTAAAGCAGATGGGACAAATTAATTTCTAAGAAGAGGAGCAAGTAGTTTGGCTAACATGAAGCCATAAACTTCTGAAGTACCAGAGGTTTGGAACCACTGCAATAGGAGAAAATGGTGTGCTTTGTCAGGAAAGACAGCAGATACTAACTCAGCGTTTGTTTTGCTAGGATGTATCAATGAAATGATGTTCACTCTCCTTTCAGGTACTATGATATAGCAGGCAGACACTGTACTGCTCCAGAAAACCAAATACCATCAGGAATCTGTCCACATGCTTACGTTCGTCCAGCGATATCAATGTCTACTGCCTCCTTACCAGCAGCACTGAGAAAGGTAAGAGAAAACTCAATGTGTGTGTAACATCAAATATATACACATGTACATAGATCATAAAGAAGGGGACTCTTCTGAAAACGTAATTTAACACTAGGAATAATTGCAATCTTCCTTTCAAAGACCTGTGTTTGAAGTACTGGAAGTTTTTTAGATGAGTGTGATATGCAGAAGCAGGGAAGGCACGTAATGACTGTAGCTGGCATGGAGAGCCAACAAAGGAAATGGCTCCAGGAGAACTTCCTCATGGTGTCACAAACCATCTGGGTTTTTCCTTTTGTTCATAAAATATATATAAGCCGAAACAATACAGGAACAGCAGCTACACTTTTAACACTTTCTCACTTAACCTGTTCTGTTTTCTCTGTTAAATTCTATTCCAGAGAAAGAGAAATGGCTACACGTTGGCTTCCCAGTGTTAATTTAGCTCATGTTCATTACTCATTTGCTTGGCAGCAGCATTACTGCTTGGAAGCAAGCTAAGGAAAATGCTAATTACTTCTGTTCTAATGTGAGAACTTAATTTCAGATTGCAGACAAGGTTGTGCAATGCCATTCTTGTCTTTACTGTAATCTTTCCATGGAGAGAGAAATACTCTTTTTTAATGTTAGCAAAAGTACACAGCATACCAGTAATTGGAAAAGTTGCTTTTTTCTTGGTTGTGGAACTAATACTCATCAGAACATATTGGATGAGGACTTGAAGTATCATGTCTTTAAAACAAATAAATGTATTGTCTAGTCTTTTCAAGCCAGTGAATCTCATCTACTAATTTCTCTATGAAGCCTTTGGAAAAGGCTCATGGGTCTTTATTTCAATACATGATAATATAAACCCCAAACATCCCTTGTGGTCTCATTCAGCATCTTAGTTCTGCTAATGCTGTAGAAGCATGCCTACAAAAAAAAGCTTAATTCTTCACTGTTACAAAACAGCAAAGTGGTACAGGACTATGATTGGGTGGCATTTTTATTGCAGTAGAGCTAGCTGGGGAATTAAGCTTTCCAACAGAAAATTGCTGTTCATCCTATTGCTGTCTTGGATGGACTTGTGTATTAACTCCTTGCCAGGACTTCTCCTAGAAAAGCAAATAGGTTTGTTTTTCTTTTTTTTTTTCAGTGGATCTTTAAGAGTGGCAGGATACAGCTGTTGTTTAGTGACTTCTGAGTTAGCATTTTGTTCTTTTTTTTGGAAGAAATTGTTTCTACTTACCGCTAAGTTAAACTGTTGAGGTGTCATTCCTCTAACCTGGAACCAATCCATTTGTACTGAGAACACTTAAGTCTTCAAATGAAGCATCAACAGGTGTATCAGAGCAGACCACATCATTTTATACTTTGATGCATAATACACAGATTTGATTGTTAGATAAATCATAAAAATCAAGGAAATGGTGCATGTGATGTGTGTGTAAATTCAGCAGTTCCTTCTGTATTGGGATAATCTGCTACTGTGTGTATTAATATAGAGGCACCTGCTGATGAGAGAGTTTATGGAGATTGGGATTCAATGAAGCCTTGCCTTCTCTCAGCATTTCCTGTGGGAAAGCAGTAGAAAATGGTGCATGACACAGAACATAAGATGTTTCCATCAGGTTCCTCTCTATTGCTGTTCTCTCTTTAGAAATCAATTCATAAGCCTTTTGGAGGTGAATGTACTAAGTAGAGTCTTGCAGACTAGTTTACACAGCCTAATTTGCATTATCCTCTGTTTTTTGCCTAATTTAGGTTATTCCTTTTACCTTGGATAATTAAG
The DNA here is from genome assembly GCA_013396975.1 of Bucco capensis. NCBI lineage: Eukaryota > Metazoa > Chordata > Aves > Piciformes > Bucconidae > Bucco > Bucco capensis. The sequence continues at coordinate 465,798 of VWZO01022214.1, forward strand.
AGCTGACTCCAGCAATGACTGAAACAGACGAGCTCTCCTGCTTTCTTCTATTAATTAAACAGTCTTCCTAAAACACCTTGCTTATCAGTCTGTGGAGCTTATTAACATTTGGGTTTGTTTTCTGGAAAAAAACCCCAAGCCACAAAAACCCCACCAAACCCCAAAAATAATTTTATTTTGCTGCTTTCCCCTTCATTTTTATACGTAGTGAACATTAAATGATGGAGTTCACTCACCTGAATTCCCTTCTACCCTCAGCCAGTTTGTGCCTACTAGTCAGCAGAAGATCTAAAATAGACACTCCCTTAATGGCTTTCTTCACCTTCTGAAGAAAAAGCTGTCCCCAGCATATTCCAAGAACTTGTTGGACTGTCTCTGTCTTGTATTTCTTTTCCAACAGAAAAAAATAAATTAATTCCAAGAAGTAATTAAAGCTGTCAGGTTCTGTCCTCTTGGATCCTTGCCCTGCTTGATCAAAAAACAGTCTTCTCTCCACCCCATTAGCTAGTATATAATAAACTTCTATCATAATAGACCCTGGTTTTTCCCTTTCATCCCTTTCCAGGATTGTTTAGCAAATCTTCATCTTACCTACTCCTGTATGTCACAGCAACTGTTCTTGATAAACAGTGCAGCTTTGTTTCTCTTTCATTTTGTTTCACTTCATGAATAGTGGTGGTAAACTAGCAGGAAATGAAGAAATGTTTCAAAGCCCTTGTTTGATAGTATTGCTCAGGGTGTAAATGTTGTGGTGCCCAGACTAGAAGGCAAAAATATTTCCTCTCACTACATCATTGTTTTAGGAAAAATGCAGCATCCTTCTGGACTGATATTGCTTTCTCATCAGATACCTCTGATGCTTCTCAGATACCTCAGATCTGCTTCCAGTTCTGTACAGACACTTCCACTTTTTTTTCTCCTCTGCAAGGCTGTCTGGAATTTATCACTGTTTTATTTTAAGCTTCTGATTTGAACAACTGACAATGTCATCTATATAACAATGGAAGAGATTTTAAAGTGTTCTCTCATCAGATATACAAATAGCATATGTTTATTAAATCGCTGATGGTAACTAGATTTATGAGAAATTCATAAATCATACAAATCGAAATACACATTTCATTTTCATTACTCTTTAGTTCTGTACTATGTAATGTGCAAAACATCTGTCTTATGGAAATGAAGGTTAGGAGTTTCTCTTCTAGTATTTGGACAGATAAAAGCATGATAACACACTATCAAATACTTAAAAAATCAACCCCCTGGAAATCATTTCTATGTCAGTTCTGCAAAGTATTCTATTTCTAGACTTCTGAAACTCAGCTTGTTCCTTTCCTCAAATTGCATCTCTGGTTACATTTGTATAATCCAGTTTTGTTCAGTGCACCTAAATGGGAGGAGTTGCCCCTCAGCTCCAGAAGGCNTGAGTTTTTGGTGCCTATGAGTTTGTTTGCAAATGAAGGCAAAATGGCATGATTAGGTTCCTGGTTATATCTAGAATATCTCTGCAGATGCACACTGAAGACTGAGCTGTCATAAAACATATGCTACTGGCATAGATAGCTGTGGCCATAATTTTATCACTCCTTTTTTTTTCAGTATCTTTAAGACTTTCTAATTAATAGAACAATTTCCTGAATATTTCATTCATTCTGTTCTCTTCAAATAAATAATAATTCCATTTGAGGACCAAATCACAGATAAATGTGTATTTTGCAGTCATAAGGCTTCAATAGTGGCAAAATACTTATACCTATTGAGAAGGAGTCCTACCTGTGCTATGGCAAACTCAAATGACCTTATATTATGAAGGCAAAGAAGAATAGGCTTGAAGCTGATAGGTTTCCATGTAGTTAAGCTCAAAGCCATTTATTTCTGTAGAAAACACTTTCAAATTTATACTGGCTTCTGCTGATGGTAAAATGAGTGCATTTTTGAAAGGACAGTTCTTAATCCTTTATTATTTATACATTTCCTCTGCACTAGGAATAATGATCACAAAAAATCTTGATGTTAGAACTCCATATGAGATACTTAGGTCTAAACAGTTTTTTTCTAAGTCACATCTATGTGCTCTAATGCTCTCCTATTATATTCAAGTGTTGATTAGTCACATTTTCAGACCTATAGCCAGGTTGCTGTCTAAAGGTTTCTCAGGAGTCTCCATCTAGATAAGAGTTCTCACACCTACCTGCTACCTGAACACAGCCAGTGCCTTTCACACAAAGATTCAGTCCTGTGACATGAATATTTAACGAAGGAAACTGGGTGGAGTACTTCTTCCATCCAGGTGTGGAACCCCATTTTGATTCTGTGTCAAATTACTGGATTAAATGAGTTTATTCTATCACTGCCTTTGCCATATTCCTGAGACAGCAGATATGCAGATCCCTAATTCCTCATGATCTTTTAACTCTTCTTTCAAGATGACAGCTTGTCAAGGTCTAGGATATCTTCAGCTTAGAGTTCCTCTTCTTTTTTTAATTTCATTTCTGCCTTGCTCAGAGAAATGTTAGCAATCCATCCAGAGCAGGTCCTCATACTGCTTCTCCTTACAGTGCTTTATTTTCTCAAGAAATGACAAAACCTAAGGTCTGAGATTCTGTGGGGTTACAGAACCGAGCCCCAGTGTGATGTTTAAATGGTAGATACAAAGCATTTTATAGTACTATTTGATAAAGTTCCAATACCAAGAAAGTGAGAAAGCAGGTGAGCCACTTTCCAAAGTAACAGAGAGCAAAATCAGCAGTTTGTGGAGAGGTGAGAGGAGCTTTCCCTGAGGAGAACAAGTCTTTGCCTTAAGGTTCACCATAATTTCTAATAGATAAAGCCTTTCAGTGGTTAACCAATCTCCTCTCCAAACTTGAGACCAAAAGAAGAGCTGGCATCCTTCTCCCAGTTGGAATCAGAAAGCTAAACAAAACCTTGTAACCAAAGTCCTACAAAGTGAGTCATGGAAGGGCTGAGAATATTTGCTGGGGTAAGTTTTCTCAAAAGAGAAAAAACCCAACAATTTCAGGGGAGCACTAGCTGCCTTGTGTACACTGAATAGGAGAAAGGAAGGGACAATTATATGATGCTATGGTGGTTTTTTTTTTTTTCTTTTGAGGTGAAGGGCAGGTATAACCAGGCAGTCACCCAAGAGGGGCCTAGGAGTGGGTTTGTTCTTGGTTTGGTTTTGTTTTCTTTTAAAATCTGGGTAGGTCCTCCAGTGTTTGAAATGGGTTTTGGAATGGGTTTTACCTTTCCAGCTAATTAAATGTTGCAGCAGGACAAAGTTTTATTGTATTACCTGAAAAATATTCCAAAACAAACAGGGGAAAATGGCTTCCCAGTGCTGTGCTGGACATCTAGATTCTTGCCAGAGTTTCTATGAGCTTAGCTACAGTTATGCTCAACTTTGATATCAAATAAATACTGTGACCTCTTGGGTTTTTTGTTTTCTTTTTTTTTTGTCTTCTTCTATGTAACTATTGTGTTTTTTAGCTGGCAAAATTACTGTGATTCTTTGTGTGAGAAATAGAGCAAGGGTTGCTCAGGTTGGGTTGTGGGCCTCACTGATGGCACATGTTCTATTCAGACAGTTCATTGCTGCTGTGCAGCTGTGTGCTGTGTCACCCTCCTGCCCAGAGTGGAACGTGTCTCCTTGAAATAATGGTTGCTCTTTCGATCTCCATCCTAGCTTAACAAGATGAATAATTTTCCTTTCCTTTTTTATTTCTCCTCCCCCCCCCCCCCTTTAATCAAGAATCCCCACTTATTACTAGACAGATTCAAATTCCCTTGGTAATCCCCACAAAATGCTGGCACTCACTCTTTTTCAGTTAGTCATGGTAGTGCTCACTCTGGTAGGGCTACCTCTTAATCCTCTTGCTCCCTGTTGTCATTCCTGCAGAGGAGAGAGTACCCTCCCATGTTTTAAATTTTAAAGCACAACATATAACCTCTTTAAATAGCCAGGTCTGCCTGTGAGAGTCATCTCCATGTTATGCACCTCCAGTGCACTAATTTGTGGGAAATCTGGAGAGATAGATTTCTTTGGTTTAGATCAGTCAAAAAAGTAATCAAAATTTCAAACCAAACCAGTTGAGTAGGGTGGAGAGATGTGGGAAGGGAAAAAGAATGTCTCATTTTGTCCTGGCCATGCCAGCATTTCTTACATGGTTGACAAAGGATTTATGCACTTAGCAAATATTTAATTTGTTCCATCCTTGAAGCTTTTAAAGTTTCTCTAGGAGGTCTAGCTCTGAGTCATTCTATGTTTTGCAATAGTTTGAGGTGATTAACGCTAAAATATTCTTTCAGAATTACTTAGTTGATAAATATGCAATTCATAAATGAAAACACAACAACACCAGAACTGATAAGAAGCAAACAGAATTTAAGTAGTACTGAAATCATCATGGAAGCCAGAAAATAAAGAACTGGGACAGAATTTAAGTGCTGACCATTTAAGTCACGGTCTTGTCTCCCACAAACACTCAAAGAAGCCACTATATCTTAAATTGTGTACAGTATTTGATGAGCAGTGTCATAAATCAGTAACCAGAAATGATATGGTAAAATGTTAAAACCTACAAAGTACAGGGGGAATAACTTGAAGATAGCTTCTGTCAAAGCACTTTCACTTGAGAGAATTTTTAAGAGCATGGTCTACAGAAACATGATGGCAGTGTTGACTACCATAAGTGTGTTTGATAGAAAAGGATGCTCAGAATCACAGAAGGAAAGCAGAACTAGCTCCAGCAGAAACAGATAGTCTTTGTGTAATAGCATCTGCTAGCAAGAACCCACATGTAGGTGTGCTCTTCCTAAAGAACAGTACTAAATAACAGCAGAGGACTGAACTAAGTTTTTGTTAATTCTTTCAGTTTTAATAACTTACGGTGCTGTCTTTTAATATAAATATTTCTCAGCACTGACACTAAAAACTACAGAAGTAGCAGAGCCCCTAAACAAGCAATTTACTTTTAATAGTGCAGGAGTACTATTGTACCTGTAGGAATGCTGAATCAGGACACTGGAGACAGCCATCCATGGCTGTATATCACCGTGGGGGATGCTTCTTGGGCCAATAAAACTTTAATGTCATGTCAGCTTTAAAGAAAAAAGTAAAGATAAAGATGAATTTGAGCACATCAAGCACTTTTGCTTTTGGGCTTCAGTAATGGCATGTCCATTGGTTTATGTATATCTGTTCTTTGGCGAGGCTCAACAGGTGGAGGGAGATAGGACAAGAAAGATACCAGAGAGGAGAGTCCAAAAGATTGCACCAAAGCAAGCCAAAGCCATGAAAGCAAGAAGAATTTGTTTATAGACTAAATTCACAGCAGATAGGAAAGAAAGCAAACCTTAAAAATGTAAATAGGGGTGTTCAGAAGACAGAATAAGCTGTTACTGTAATATAAGTGCTTTCAGTTACCTGATATCAGGTTTATGCTTTTCTAGGATTCTGCTGTAAGTCTGGTTTATTTGTATGTCTGGGTAAAAGAACTACAATTCTGGTAATAGCATCCTCAGAAGAATAAGCCATTCATAACAGAATTTTCTTTCTAACATGATGGATCTGTCTAAGTCACACAAGAGAATTAGGAATGCCTGAGTTAAGAGTATCCATAATGGTATGTATGTTTGGTTAAGCATCATTCTGCCTGTATTTCCTAGGACACAGCGAGCGGTCCTAGCATTGCAACAGAGATGCTCTGGATACAAAACTATGATTCTTTCATAGAAGAAAATGCCAGGTGGCCTCAATTCAACCACATTTGTTAATAATGAAGACAGAAGAATCCAGCAGCTAGTTACACATGCACAATTGTACTTACTGTGTAGGCAGAGACCAAAATTCTGAGAAGTCCCAGTGTCAAAAAGCTTGGACATCAGGTTCACTGTAGAACGATCTGATTATTATGATTTGGCTTTGTAACACAGCTCACTAAAGACCTGCACATCCTTTTATCTTCCCAAAAGGCTGGAAATTTGTGGCTAATTAAAGCACAAGAGAGGTTCTCAGCTGTCCATGACAGAACTTCTCTGAGTATTGCTCAACAAAATTACTTCTCTGCTTAATAAAACAGCATTCTGCTGACTAGACTGATGGCATCATTGCAGTTTCCTTGTCAGTCCACTTTTTTCCATATTCCCAGCTCATTATTCCTCTTATCCCCATTTGAACCACAAATTCATTTCAGTATTTCCAGCCTGACTTAAGACATTAACTCTCTTATTTCCTGAAAATAACATCTAGATTATCTCCAGTTCTTATGGCTTGTTCAAAAAGACCTTGAAAACATCTTTCTTCACACTTTTATTTCTACTGCCCATTGGTGGGTAGTTTGGCACAAGGGCATTTAAGCTGTGTTTGATTACTAGTGCACAGGACTACAGCTGACAGCTAACATGGACCTTAGGGAAGTGGAAAAGACAGGAGGGAAGATGGCATGGAGTTACTTCTCATTTTGATAGAAGGAACACAGGTCCTGGAATACTGGTGTGAGAAAAACCTGTCTTGTAGTCTAGCACTTTGGCATTCAAGATGGCAATGGATATACTGAATCAAGAAGGTTTCCTCCACCCCTTTGGGATCTGAGGGATCTGGACCTGTTTAGCCTGGAAAAGAGAAGGTTGAGGGGAGACCTCATGGCTCTCTAGAACTACCTGAAGGGAGGTTGTAGAGAGGCAGGGACTGCTCTGTTCTCCCTAGTGGAGAGTGATAGGACAAGGGGAAATGGATGGAAATTGCACCAGGGGAGGTTCAGGTTAGATATTAGGAGGAATTTCTTTGCTGAAAGGGTTGTCAGCCATTGGAACAGGCTGCCCAGGGAGGTGCTTGAGTCACCATCCCTGGAGGTGTTTAAGAGATGGGTAGATGTTGCATTGGGAAGCATCATTTAATAAGTTGATAGGGCTAGGACAAAGGCTGGACTCATGATCTTCAGGGTCTCTTCCAGCTGTAACTGTTCTATGATTCTATAATAGATTTGAAGGCAGAGTAGGAATACCAGTAAGTTCTTATTCTGATAAGTATCTTTCAAGTACTCACAAAGTTTATTGAGGAGGTTGTTGGGTATTCTTTTCAATGCAGCTTAAAAAAAACCACCACCACCACTAAACAAATTGTAACATGGATCAGAGCTTACATTTATTTACTCTTGGCTGGCAACTTAAGACAGATGTCACTTGGAGAACTCCTCTCCAAGCAGTTCAGTACATCTACCTTGATGCTGGAGAAATATAAAAAGGCTATGTCCAACTTCACATTGGACTTGCATCCTGCATAGTCTTCATGTTGAGCTGTATCTGGGATTGAATTGTATCTTAGTTATTGCATGCTCCATGTAACACTGTGAACAAATTTAGAGGATGCAGTGGGTGAAAATGTGTTTGAGAGGGTTAGTGACAGCTTAAAATACAGCCATGTGAGGAAGGGTCCAGTAATGTGTTAGTGCTGAGGTCTTCAGGGCTGGCTTGCTGAATAATCTACAGTCACTCGAGCAGTGACAAAATAAAAGGTCTATCAAAGTGCACTTTGCAGGAGTGAGATCCTGTGGATAGCCACATACTCAGTGTGGCATTGCCCAGGGAAGGCAATGAACCTTTCCTGCACTGCCAAGTGTTAAGGAGGTGTGTTAATGATCAAGCATGGACGGTGTGTAGTGAGTCTGCTAATGGTGACATGGGAGTGTGCACCAGGCAGTCCAGTGCTATCAGTGGCCATCCTTTCTCTGCCCCACCTTCGTGTATCATCATGCCAAACACCAAGCTGCATGGCATTTCAACATTTCACTGGTGTTGCTCATGCTAGTATGTAACTCTTTCTTAGGGTGACACCAGGCACTTTACTGCCTTCTTCCCAGAGGGCATACTCCTCCCCTCTCTTTCCCTTGGTGAGTACAGTCCTGTGAAGTTGCTCTTTGAATCACCAGGGGTTTGTTTCTGGTCTCCACACTGGGCTGCTGTGCAGTGAGCTGTGTGAGAGCTGTAGACTGGTTTGCATCATGCCTTTCTTGTACCACTTCCACAATTGTGCAATATATTGGAATGGTTTTCAGGACCTTGGCAGCTTGCTGTGCGCTCTCCTTGGGTGTGACCCAGTTTCCATTTTGCCATGCTGTGGGACTAGGTGGCTCAGGATATGCACAGTACACCTGTGCATCTTCAGGTCTCAGAAGGTTGCAACACAAAGCTTTTAGTTTCTCCTGAAGTGAGAAATGAAGTTTTGCCACTTCATATAAAGCATATGACAATTAGGAATCTGTATGTAAGTGTGTATATATATATATGCAATTTATTGCTCTATATTTCCAGTTGCAGTGTAATAAGGAGTTTGCAAAAGGGAGTCATGAAAAACCTAATCTTTCTGGTTTTATTCTCTGGAGAACTGAACTATAGTGAATAAGCTGGAATGCTCCTTCAGTTATCCCTTTAAAACAAGCACTTGCTCTGCCTTGGCTCAAGATCAGCAAAGAATGATCCACTTTAATAAAGAATTGCCTAAGCTACTGTTTGAGTAAGATTTAGAGTCTTGAGTTTGTTGTGGTTGCAAACAGTATCCAAAAGATTTAAACAGAATATATTGTTTTGTTACACAAACATTGCTTTTTAATAATGGAACTTGACATCATAATTTCCTCTAGATTATACCTTATGACATGCAAATAAAATTACAGCCTGTTTTACTCTCCCATCTTTACAATTCCCCTCCCCCTCTTTTTTTTTCCTTTGCATTTTACCAGTTTGATTTCTAGGGTTTATTTGCTGAAAAAGCTGATAATTGTCTTGGAGGAAAATAAGGATTGAAAAGTGTAGCTTTTGAAAAGTGAAAAATCTGAATGAACAATACCACAAATGTTTAGCAAACAGAATTTAAAGAATAAGAAGATCAAGATCAGTTTAATTTTCTGTATTTCATATACAGAAACTTGTGATTTTTAGAAGGCTTATTAGTGGTAATTCTGGATATTCCTGTTCCCTCTTCTCCAGTGGAGTTTTGAATGCATTGCTTGTGGGAATGCTGAGGGTATGGGTTTGCCTTGACATGGAAGACTTACTTGCTATCAGAGGAACTTCTGGACCCAAAAAAGAAAACCACTTTCCAAATATGAAAAGCATATAGACAGTTTGTGAGAGTTTCTCTCCCAGCAGCCACCCAACAAAAGAGAAGCTGGGCCTGCTGGTGACTGGCTGCTGTTCAGAGCCTTGTGCACAGCTGGGAAGCTAAAGGGAGTTGTCAGCTTGATCATGTGGCTGGCTGGGAAAGCCACAGTTGCAAAAAAAGATGGAGTCACTTACAGAGGAAAAGGGTAGGTAGCTAGGAAAAAACCCCTACAGAGTAGCAGAGATTTGCCTTCCCACTAGGTGCCAAGAAGGCGTGGGAGGGAAACACTGGAGTAGGAATGGGAGAGAAGACACACACCTGCCTTCTGTGTCCAGGAAGCACTTCTCATCTCTAAGATTCTATGATCTGCTAGGTTTAATGGTAGGCAACCAGCTCCCTCCTATATTCTCAAGCACTGACAACTGAGTAAGCTTAGGCAGAGAGCTCCCCCCCCACAGTTGCTAAGGGAGTGCTTTTACCATGTTTTCTTTAGAAAGGATCTAAAATAGTTCGAGCCCAGCACTAGAACTTTTGTAGTTAGAACTGTTTGGTTAATCATTATGCTTTAAAGGTTTAAAAGTATTTTGTAATGTCTTGTTCTGAGCCACAGACGCTAAAGCCTATCCTCGAGTGTGTTGAGTTGGCCTATGCCTAAACTAACATCTTAATCAAAGATTCAAGTGAAGAACCAATAATGCTGTGTATTCCTTGCCATTTCCTGGAAATGCTGCTATTTCTGAACAGTATAGCTTCATCCAGTTTGATCCAAGTCCCTGTTGCATTATTGCTAATCAACAAAAGAGATTTGCCTTTTTTTTTTTTAAGAACACTAGGTAGGAATTTGGACTTTCATCCAATTAACCACTAGTTATAGTAGTGAGATTTAAATGCTTTTGTAGTTACATCTCCTTAGCAGCTAACATGTAATAGTTTGGGTGTACAGTAGGATAATGCAACCTGCCTGTAATAATAGATCTGTAATAGCAGGAAAACATATATCTCCCTTTTTCTTCAGAAGTAATAATGTATCTGTTTTTTGGACAGACACATTGTTTATTTTAATGTTTTATATACTAATTAGTTCTGTTCAGAGCCTAAAATAAACACACCTAAGAATATAAATGCATTTCATTAAAATATTTTCTCTTAGAAGTTTCTCTTGGTTAATGGTGACTATTAGGCAGTGCTGATGTAATCATGGGATTAAAAGCAAACAGTTTGCAGGACTATTCCACTTGATTTAGGTTTTGCCCACTGCACTGCAGGGAACCAGTGGGTCTTGAGTAATTCCTATCTTCTCTGTAAAGTTTATTCTAACTAACAATATGCATCTGTCATAATTATTCTAATTATTAGTTTGAAGGAATTTGGGGAGCTGTAGGTGAACACTGTTATTTATTCTAAATGCTAAGTTATAACATTGTAATTCAAATGTAAAATGAGATATCCAGCCATTTTTATCATGCCAGGATAAGGTATTTTAGTAATAGTAGTACTTTTCATCTGTACAGAGTGAAAAATATGTACAGCAGAGAGGTATCAAGGGATGTAAACACTTTAAACATTTTACAAAATAGCTCTTTGAAGCACATAGTCTATCAAGCCCAAATTTTCCAAAGCAGCTGGTATGTTGGGTGCCTTCACACCTGGGGGGGTGACTCGAGAGTTCTGTTTGTTTGAAGGTGCCAGATGGTACCCTGGCCATAATGTGTAACAGAAGTTACGTTGTGTGATTTTTGTCTATTTAATGAGAAGTTCCATAGAGACAAAAAAGTCTATTGATTGAATATTTAAATACACTTTGAAATATTTTAATTTTTCATCCTACCAAATGTTTTTCAGAGTCAGAAACACACAGTATTTTTTATTTTTGCTATTTCAGGACTATCACTTCAGCTTCCCAAAGCAAGCATGTCAAACATGCAGTCACTTTGCTGTTTATGGGGTTTGGTTTTGGTGAGATTAGCAGTCCAATTTGCAGCTTGTTTACTGCCTTTGTTCTTTTGCAGTTTTACAGTCTCCCATTAAAAGCACAGTGCTCAGAAGGATCCCTTTCTGCCTCTTGCTCTGCCTGTAACAGCCTATCTTCTACTGTGCCCGGCCTGGAGAAAATCCTCATATTGATAGCAAAAGGCTTTTAGTTTTCCAAACTTAGAGTTTTAGACTATCTGCTTTGCCCGATGAGAAGAACTTGTCTTCTAAATTTCAAATGACATAACAACTTAGTTTTAGATATCTGGAGCTAGAGCTGCTCAAGGACTAAACCACTTAGATGCTTTAGTTAGTTAAACTCACTCCTAGGCGTATTTGCCCTAGACTGAATTAAAACTGCAGGTAAGAACCTGGTGCAAGCAGAGAGTGAAACGATCTGTATCCTTCATCTGAGCACTTGGAGCTAGCTAACAAGAAAGACTGGGCACAGGAGCATGTTAGACATCCTGTCTTGCTCTTGAGCTACATGCAGAATCATGTAGAGATGCCCAATGTAGAGATGCTCCCAGGAGGAGCCAGCACAGAGGAGCCACATCAGTGCCATGTTTGGCAGAGGCTAATAATGTGTGTCTCCTCAGGATTATTTCCTCTTTGCCCCATAATCTTTTAGTGTAAAAATTCTTGAGGAGGCAGATTAGAGCATCTGGAATGAGATCCAAGGATTACAATGAGTCTGACAGGCTTTCTGCAGTTTCCACAGTCTGATTTCAGAGGTGTTTTCAATGTGTTTAATATCTCTTCTGGGGTGCTGTGTCAGTTTTACTGTATCTGAATGCTTAGCAAAGAAGCACATTCATATTGCTAAGTAAAATGTTTTTTTCTTAGAGAGAATAATGCAGAATGGAAAACCTAATGAGTTGTCACTAGTGCCTTTTGAGCTGACCTAGCCAGCAGTTTTTGTTTGACTGTAAGCCCAGTCTGTGTCATAGTATCTGATTTTGGGTTTCTCTGGGAATTTACTGATGCTTTTATGAAATGCTTGCATGTGCTCTGCAGTGCTGCAAGACTTTCTCAAATGAGATACTGTCAGCTGCAGAGCTCCCTCTGACAGCAACAATTTTGCATGAAAGCAAGGGCAAGAGATCAAGGTTAATGGTGCCTAAGAAGGAGCTGATTACCAGAGATTTATAGCTTAGTCTTTTGTACAGATGCTCTTGGATTTGCAGCAAAAGAATCCTATTTCCTATCTCCTAATTACACATAAATACTTAATCTAGAAGGAATTGGGAAGTGTTATGCTAAGTTATAGTTCTAAATTAGTCATATGTTAAATCTATACTTACCAATATACACTATGTAGAATTAGTGACAGGACATGTATGCTCTCAAAAGCAGAAGAGAGACCTAAAATCCTAGAAGAAAGAGACCTAGTAAATGCAAAACCAGTCATGTAACAAATTCTTTATCATTCCGACTTGCATTCAGAATTAAAAAGCCAAGGTTTTACATTTATTAATTGTGGCTTCTGGTTAGGGAGACCTAAAAAGACTTCCAAGCCCCTCTCTTCCCCTCCAAAATGCCTTTGTCATTTATCCTCTATTGCTCAACAGAAACAGTACTTTCAAGTTCCTGTCTCGTAGAACAAAAGACAGATAATGCATTTTATTTTCACTCTTTACTTCAAAAGAGGTGATGTCTCACTGAATCTTTACACTGAGTAGATTATCTAATGACACAGCTCTGACCCAGCTCTCCTGAGAGCAAAGATGTCCTCAGCTAACTCATACCAAACTTTCTCACTTTCTCTTACACTGAACACAAAGAGTTACAAGCTCAATAGCTTATGTTAATGCTGTTTTTTGCATAGAATTTTATTTCTGGAAGTCTTCCAAGTTCAGGAGAATAAATATTCTCTCAGTTCTTCAGTTTGGAATGATCTTTGCTGCTACTTTCAGTGCTGTTTGTTTTCTGCTTTTTCAAATCCCTTTTTAGTATCATTTTTCCACAAGTCACTAGACAAATACAGATGTAATATACCAGCTCAGGAAGCTGAAGAGACAAGGGTGCCTACATCAGTCTCTTGCTGAATAAAGGCACAAGGGATTTTTTTTTTCTTTAGTCATCTTACATGTGGATCAGAAAACAGTGACTGAGTTTGTGAGAACCAACGTGTGTGGTATATTTTTTCCTACTGTTGCATATCTGAGTTCTGGTATTGCATGATAATTAGTGCACGTAAGGCATTTGCCCAACACTAGCTTTATAGTTCTTTGCAGCAGGTTCTCTGCTTCTGTAGAGGTGCTTGCTGAAGGACTTGCTGCCACCCTTCTGCAGCTCTTCCTCCTATCCTCTAATTGAGTCCCTTCTGTAGTTGTAATTTGTCTGCCAAATGACTTATCAGTTGGAAAGGCTCAAGTCAGATCCGACTTCCTTTTTTGCTTGTTTTTAACTGAGTGCTTCCAGAAGAAAGAAGGGGTTAAAGTGTGGGAGGATTGCTAAGAAAAAGGGTTTGGTTAATGGCACACAGGACTGCATCTCACACACCATAGTTTGTTTATTCTCCTGTAAAGAGCAAAAAGAATTATCATCATCATGGTAAGGCAAAAAGCACTCTTTTTTTCTCCCTCTTTAAACTCCACCAGAAATATTTGGGTTAATACATGATAGATTTTTTTAAAAAATCATAAAATCAACTGCTTTCCATTAGTTTTATAGAGAGTCTCTAAACTGACAGATGCTACTGTAGACAGAAGGGGAGGGGGTAAAGATTTTAGTATATGGAAATAACTAGCTCTGGGGAAGAGGAGATGGGAGCAGACATGCCTTTCTGACATGCCTGTTCTTTTTTTTTATCAGCTTGCTTTCCTAAATATTCATGTCAGAATCTGTTCAATTTTTATTTATGCTTTGTCTTTCCTGATCTTTTTTGAAAGATTTCTATTTACTTGATTTTGCATGATTTGCTTCTTTCTGCAGTTTTTTGATACATTCAATATCTAAATCTCTGTTTGGCACCTAAGAAGTAATTTAGGATTTATACTTACATCTATGCTTCTTGAACTGATTATTTCCTTTCCTTACATTCTCATTAGTCTATATGCAGTTGCAAAATGGTCAATTTTCAGTATACATTTGAACTAAAAATGTAGTTTTGCAGTGAAAAAATAGATTGGAAGCAGATAGGCGCTGTTCTTGTGAAGACATTAGGTCTTTTGATAAAATGTTTTGCTTAGTAGAAAACAGAAAATATAATAAACTAGTGGGAAAATAGGACTATTAAGAAAACTTGTGTTTGTTTCACTTCAGTCTGCTCAACAGTCTCAGATTTATAGCTCCTTGGTTAGATAACTACAGTCCCTGAATACAGAGCTCAGGTGAAGCTGAAATTGCTTAAAATCCAGCTGTTGCAGTTTATATCCTCTAAGTGTAGCAGACAAAGAGCTTAAAGAGGCAGGGAGTAAATTCCATGCTAGAGTGGACTTGTTAACTGCAAAGCGTATTTCTTTCTGTGCCTCTGAAGAGGACACTGTCAGCCTGGAATCTGATACATTGAATAGACATGCTAAAAATGTTTAATGTGTATATGCTAAACTCTTGGTATTTGGAAGAAGGCAAAGTGTGGGTTAAAGTAACACAAATCATACTTTTCATAATAGTAAACCCTCTTTTGTGGCTTTGTGAAGGGTCAGCATAAACAAGGAAAAATTATTATAGTAAATTGAAGTAATTCCAATCTAGTTGATTGACAGCAAGGTAACTGGTTAAGTTTAGAAATCGTTTAGGTTAACTTAAAATATAACTGCTTTTTCTTCCCCTCAGTGAATCACACACACACAGAAGTTTCACGTCAACTATTTTGTGAAGTATAATTTATTCTCATGCTTTTAAAATAAGAGCAAAAGCAAGCCTTTATTTCAATCTAAACTCCCTCTCCCTCTCTTTCTGGCAGTAGTTAGGGCACTCACCTGTAGGAGAGTGGTATGAAATCTTCTCTCTGTAGAGTGTGAAACAGAGACTTGAGTGGGTCTTGTGCTTCTTAGACTTTTCTCTCTTTGTCTTTATTTGTACATCCTTCCTTCTAGTTTTCTTACTAGTATTTTTAGAGCACAGTGTGCCAGCAGTACTCCAGGTGAATTTTCAGCCTAACAAAGCCCGACACTGCTAGTGTTGAGTATTCCAGTCTCAGTTGCTACAGAATGCTGGAGCCTAAAGAGTAGTAGTTTATTTATGTAAATGTTTTAGTCTAATGCACTTCTTGGCATATCACATGACTGCTAGAACTCTGAGGCTTTCTGTTTCTCATGGTTATGAGAATTACAATACTGTGATTTAAAGATAACCAAAGTTACTGGTGTTCCAGTATGAACTTGGAAGGGTTCTACAGAATTAGAATTGTTCAAGATGGAATGCTCTCAGAGGTTTTCGTGTTACTTGAAATCCAGTTAATATGTGAATTTGTAGTGAATGATAAAGCTCAAGCTTACTCTTCACTAAATACTGTTTTTTCCCCTCTGAAGGTTTATTTGCTAGCAAATAAATGTTTAAATTACAGAACTGTCCACACTAGTATTACCATCTATTAGTTACCACAAAGTTGCTAATGACTAGTAAAAATACTACCTTTTTGTATCATGTGTGCTCTAAGAAGTGTTTTCAGTCATTTTCAACTGACTCAGATGAACTAATCTAAGAAAATAACATCCAATTGATCCCTTGAGACACAGCCTGAAGTTCTGATTCAACAAATCACAGTAACTTAGGTTTAATTATGTCATTAAATTAGGGGTTTGGCTGTGGCAACTCACATTAGCTAATGAGAAAAAACCCTAGCCGAAAACAGAGGAAATGTTTTTATGCTAACATAAAGAGATATGAATATAAATACAAACAAGATTTACATTTCTTGGTTAAGAAGGCAGTGTTTTGCTTTCAGATTAGAGCACTACTTGAAACATTCATGCAGTACACTTGAAACAGCTTCCTTCATGCAGTCAAGAGGAACGGATAGGCAAGTCCTGTGGTGATTTGAGTTGCCAGTGCCTTTGATCAAGGATTTCTGAAATGGCTCAAGGGTAAGAATGCTTGAGCAGAAACACATTGAAAAAGCCTGATCTGCAGAGCAAGGATACTTCTTGCCCTCTGAAAATCAAACACTTGGGTGCTGTGCTCTGCAAATCAAGCATTCCTGTGCTGTGCTCTGTCAGGCTGGGCCCCATGTTGGAGTCTCTTGAGAAGCTTGATCTCTGTGCCCTCTTGCACTGGCAATACTGGCTCACCTACATTTATCTGAGTTAAAATACAAGCTCTTCAGGGCAAGTGCCTGGCCTTTTATGTGTTTTGAAAGCGCTATATGTAATTAAGGTACTTTGTATGGAGAAATTACTTCAAAACAGTTTACATAGGGCAGCTATTTCAAGATCAAGAAAAAATCTTTAGCCTCATTCCCTGGGGGAACAAGGCTTATGGGACTGGACTGGCTGTCTGTCCCTCCTCCCTTCCATCCAACACCTTTTGAACTTTTGGACAGTTTAAAATACATTTGAAAGGGGGAGACATCTCAAAGATGATTACGTTCCCATGGATTTTATGAAAATCAGCTGCTGGGAAGAGAGAAATCCAGATTCACAGTTCAAATAAACTTACTTTTTTCCAAGAGTGATCTTGCAAACCCAAAGCTTAACTGCAATATAATAATGACTGTCAGGTTGATAATGTAAACCCAGCTAATTTAGAGGACTGACAGCTATTATGCATCTAAATATTAATATACAGATAGACACCATAAAGAAATTGAAGTTCTCCTGGTTTTGTTTCACTGGTTTTTATTATGAACAATATAAGCATCCTCCTCAAACTTGTAGTTATGAATTTTCAGAGAAATTGTCACAAATTGCTTATTGAATTGCTTTAAGTGTTCCTGAAAATACTGTATTTTTACTTTTTTTTAGTTAGCAATGTTGATAAGTGTCTCCTTATTCCTTCCATATAATTAGTTAGTACTGGAAATACAATCAAGAAATTAGGTGGTAATTGGGCTGCATTACTCATAATTGTTGTATCTGATAGGGAAATTTATAGTTGTTTTTTTTTATCACTAAAGCACTTTAACTGTCTGAGCTATATGAACTAAAGGCAACTCTCAATGGTAGGCTTTATTTAATTATGTATTTTGGTTCTAGTGGCTGAAAGAAGTTAGCAATAGAGGGAGAAAATAGACATCAGATACTCTCATTTGCAGGTTACTTCACTATCTCTAAAAAACCTCACCCTGATAACCCAAAAACTTAAGCTCAGGGTCATGATCATAGACTTGCCTCTCTGAAAGTTACTAGGGGTAAGATCCCCGTTTGCAGACACAGGACTCTTGTCAGTGATACAGTTGCTTATCAGGTTATTAGGTGTAACACCTAAGAAAGGTAGACAAAGAGAAAGGTTTGCATGGATTTCTGTTTGCTTGCAGTATAAGCTAATTCCGCATATTCCCTAGTCTAGGTTTTCTGTATTTTTCATGTACTTGGGCAAGCCTTGTTGCTTTCACAGTTTCACTGGCAAGTAAGTAAGCAGGTGCTGTGGGGTTCTCCTGGAGCTGAGACCATGTTTCACAACTCATGCTTGGGGGAGTTTTAGAACAGAGGCTAGGTATTAGTCTGTTGATGAAACAAAAATAACTAATTTAACACCTTTTCACCCGGAGGAGGAAGCGACCGCATAAAAAAGGCCTTTACTTTCTTCAGTAGCCAGAGGGCCAGACACGCTCTGCGGGCTGGGCCGCCTAGCCTGCCGCAGGCAGGTTGACCTGGTGTCCCTCCCATCTCTGCGCAGGGTCCTCCCTTCAGAAGCGCCGAAGCAAGATTTGCGTGGTCCTTCCTGTTGAAGCTGTTCCACGCGTTAATTAGAAGAGGACTAGTTTAGCATTCAATAAACATTAAATACTAATTGAGCGCCCGGGGAGAGCGCCGGCAGTGTTAGGCCACGGAGTCATTCTCACGCTGCCTCGACGTAGGACACCCACCGCCCTGGTCCCTTGCAGCCGGGGCAGGCCGAGGCAGCAGGGCAGCCACGCCCGCCGGTCCGTGGTTGCGAGGTGGAGAATGCGGGTTCATCTCCCCGCAGGGCTTTGAACCGAGATCTACCAAGAGGGCTCTAACCGCCGGGCGGCGCCGGCCCCAACATGCCTCCTCTATGCGGGCAGGTCCTGCCGCGGGGCTGGGGAGAGCGACGCCTACTCCCGGGCTCTCGCAGGGGCTCAGCACCTCCGCGCGGCCGGGGCAGACCGGGCTGCTGTCTTTGGTACGCTCCACTCCACATTCCTCTCTGCCCGCAGCCATCGCGGGAGGCTAGCGTGCCAGCAGCTGTCATGGCAGCCGGAGACAAACCCGTACCCCAGGGCCACGACGCCCCTTCCCCTCGCCCGGGCAAAGGGAGAGAGCTGGCCCTGTCCTGCTCCGGGCGCTGGTTCGCGCCGGGCAGCCCTCGCTGGAGCCAGTCGCTGCAGCGGCGCGAACTGCCTGCGCTCAAATCTTGGCGTTTTTCCTTCAACATCAAAAGCCTGTCGGTTTTGCCCGGGGCGGGCTTTTGCCCTCAATAACAAGGAAGCCGCCGCAGCGCGGGCTGCCAGGGCACCTACGGGATGCGGCGCCCACTCGCGCTCCGCCGCCTCCTCGAAGGGCTCTTCCGTGGCCGAGGTTGTCCGCGTTCCCGCGCTTTCTGCCGCCCCGCAGCCTTCGCTCTCGCTGGGGTCCAGTAGGCCACCACCTCCACGGCTGAAGGAGGCGGCCCGGCCAGGTAGAGCTGCTGCCCGCGGCCGGGGCGGTGGCTCGGGGCGGGTCAAGGGGCACTGTGAGGGCGGGCCGAGGCGGAGCGCCTAGACAGCTGGCGCCGGGGCAGCTGCGCGGGTAGCGGCGCGGTGCGTGTGGGGTAACTCCGCGCAGGGACAGCCGCCCCGGGTTGGCTAGGCGGTGGGTGCCGTGGCCGCTGGCGAGACCCTTTGCTCGGCTGGAAGGAGAGGTGAGGTGAGCGGAGCTGGGTGAGGATGCGACGCGGGTATAATCTGCCGCGGCTCCTTCCTGCTGCTTGTCCCGTTCTGGGATGAGGGAGGCCAGCGGCAGCCTCTGAGTACTTCTCCATCTCGGTAGTGCGCGGGCTAGGTGCGGCGGATGCGTGGGGCGGTGAGGTGGTACCGGACCGGCGCCGCCGGCTGTGCTGGTATTCCGTAAGCGGGGCGGCGATGGCGGTGGAGGACCCCGGCAGCGCTGGCCCCACAGCGGGGCGAGCGGGACTGCGCGTAGGGCGAGCGTGCTTTAGCGCTGCCCGGCCCGCCCTGGGCGGTGGAGGAGCTGCCTGTGCGCTGCTAGCTGCCGGACACGGCGTCTGCAGCAAAAAACGAGTTTAAAACGTGCAGAAGCAGCCGAGAGGGACCTGCTGTCCTCGGGAGGTCTGGTCCTCCGACGTAGGAAATACTCGCGGTGTTTTGAAAGAGGCATCTCAAAACAAGTATTCATCGTGCCGGCATGTAAAAAGTGCTAATATATTGAAATGCAAATATGCATGTATAGTCGGCAATGCTGTTGCGTGTTTCCTGTTTACCATGTTAATTAGAAGTTGTAAGGGAAAACTTTAGCAAGAGTAATCCAGGACAGGATTTGACCCAGTAACTCTCGTTGAATGATGCAGTGGCTTTTATAGTTCTGGGTTTTCTAGCTCAAAACGTAAGTCAATTGTTTACTGGACTTCATTAATGACAAATGTATGATGTAATGTAATACAGCATATCTGTAGCACAGGTGTTAAAACTAACTCTTGACAGTGTGGAGCAGAAAGTTAAACTCCTCATTCTTGTTTTTGTAAGGAAAATTCTGACCAAGTAGTTTTTCCTCAGTCTTGCAGACATCAGGATACTTCCCTATATTACCTTGGGTGGTGTTAACTAATTGTGCAAAAGTTTGAGATTTTGGACATAGAATGCTGGTATTGTAAGGCAAGATGAGTATACTTGTAAACACAGGAAAAAACAGAGCTAGCATTGTTCAGTAAGCTGTTTTGTTCCCATCCACTGTGTCCTTTCAGTTTATAAGTGGTGCTAATACAATGTAATATAGAAACAATTTTGACATTAACCAAATGTTTGTTTGTTTTTATAGTCCACCTCACAGTTTCCAGATTCTACCCGAGAAGAGAATAAAAAGAAACCTGTTTTGGAAAGACTTGGAAATTTCTTTGGTACAGGGAAAAGGAAACATGTCAAAAGTTCACTAGAACACACTTCACATCAGAAAGGGGAGAGGTCCATTTCTCCTCACAGAGCACAGCCAATATATTGCGGGCTCATAAAGGAAGGACATGAAGCTCCTCAAGTACAGAGCCAAGTGAGAAATGTAAATGTGGTTTCTGAGACACAGGAATATAATTTCAGTGGGGAAGTAGGACCTCTGTATCGTGATACTATTTCGGAATGGAGTAGCAGGGGAGTCTCTTCTGACAGTGAGTGGTCAGCAGATTGGAGCAGCAGCAGTGAAACCATTAAAAACTCTTTCTTTGAGAGTAGCCTGAATGTGGAGGCCTTGGAACTGGAGAAAGAATCCATTGCAGATATAAATAATTCCACAACTCCAGATTTCATAAAAAGCTTGAGAAATTTGGCTAGTGAAGACTTAGAAAAGAGTATCTTAAGCCACAAGCAGCTTGTGAACACGTGGGTGGCTAAGGAGCCTGGGCATGCAAACCCAAAGGATTTGCCATATGAGTTGGACTCTGCGGCGACTGAACACACACCTTCTGCTAGAGTGTTAACAGTTGATATCTATCTAAGAAAAACAGACAACCTCCTTAATGAACCAGTGACTGTTGCATCAGAAGAAAATTGTAGTGACTCGGACACAATGGATAAAAAATCTGCTAATAAAAGATCTGGAAAAAGGAGGAAATCTCAGTCATCTAGTGACATTCCAAATGGAGAAAGAAACCAGACTGAGACCACTACAAGAGAAGAATTGGGGTTTGATGATGATGTCTCTTCTGAGGTGTTTTCAGACAAGATAATAAACTCAGAAAGAAAAGTGAAGTCTCCTCAACAGACTCCAGAAAGAAATTCCTCTTCCTCAGGTAATAATCAGGACCTGAAAGTTGGATCTGCTCACAAAGGGTCATCTAAATCTGAAGCTGACAAAGGCAAGCAGCAGATCTCAAACACAACACCTGCAAGGAGAAGATCATACAAAAAGAATCAGTCAGATGCTGTCCCTGTTTCTCCTACTGGTTTGAAGGGCCAGGTAAAAGATTACTCCTCCAAAAGGCAACCTTTAGCATCACCAGAGAGTAACCCAGTGACAAAAAGAACTTCGGTGGAAAAGGGATCTGTACCTGTGGCTTTTGGGGAAGACAGCTTGGAGTCTCTCAAAGTTTCTTTGCCTGTTAAGGTGGAAGACACTGCCTTGGTGTGTGCTGAAGGCAAAAATGAAGCTAAGGCATTAAAACATGGCAGTGGTTCGGAAGGAAGAGCTTTCCTGCGTACTGATGGGATTAAAAATGGAGACCTGTGCTTGTCAGCAGAGAGACAGACAAATTCTGATTTAGACAGCTCGAAGCTGAAGAGTTTGGATGCTTCCAGAACAGTCATGACAAAGATTAGCCTGTAAGTAATATATAACTAGTGTTATATATATAATTGTGCCTGTATCTGTGTTTAGGATTCTTTAGGAGCACTAGCTATGTACCTGTTATCTATCTAAATTATTTTCAGTTCAGAACTCCCTCTTTTTTTTTAATAACTTACCGTAATTACAGTTAGCACTTAGCAAGTACTGTACTTTACATGTGTTGGAAAAATAATTCTCTTTTCCATTTTATTCTGGATAAGGAATTCCTTTGTACGTCAATTCCATTACATGGAATAATTTAACATACATAAAAGCTACTGTGTTGTCATTGTTGTCCCCAATTGTTGCTCAGATTAGCTCAGCTATGGGCAACCTTAATGTAGTTTTTCCATCTGTAACCAACTGAAGATATGGTTGAAGATTTTGCATGTGAAAGCCTTTGACTATATAATGTGTTAGAATTTTGAAGCAATGTAAGTTCTGCTGTCATTTTATGAAGAAACATAAAATGCCATATAGAACTTGATCCTTCAAATGATATGCTAAATCACACTCCAGAAACTTGAATACATATAGTTACTTTTGTAAGTATGTGCAGTATGAATCATGTAAATTTTTATGCCTGTGAATAACATCAGGCATTTGCAGAACTATGCATATATTAGTTTGCAGGATTTTGTTTTACACTCAAAGAAATTGTCATTTGTCAAACAGGAGTGATCAGTGCTTTCCTTAGGATTGTAAGGAAGTGAGTGTATTTATAACTTTCACTGTAATTGCTAGTATGAGTCAGTGACTGATTTCCTGGATTCTATTAGCATTCTCTTCTGCAGTGAATTGCTTCTATTGTGTGATTGTCATGGGTCTCTACTATGTGGTGTTGCTTTCCTCCTCCTGGTACATTCTTTTATAGGTGTCAGATAAGAGTACCTTGAATCTTAGAGGCCCACCTGAGGTACACTGAGTGTTCAGACTTCTCATTCAGTTGGGTTACAGAGATGTGAAGGTTCAACATTATGGCTTAAGAAATGCATTTTTCCATTACCACATCTCAGAGGCATAGGAACATTTAGGAACATTTTCCTCTACATGACTTGTAGTAGTCTGCATCTTCTTTGTTTATTCATAACTGAATTTAACCCACCTAGTACTGCAAGTCTAGTTGTGATATTTTTGTACATGGCTTTACCACCTGGCAGTATAGCTCACAAACCTCAAACTCTGAAGTTTTGTATCCTTGCAGCTTCAAAGGAAAGGAAGCTTTCATGTTTTTATCTTAGTTTCACTGTCATTAGTGATAATGAACTTATAAATGCTTCTGTAGCAAGATTTCATTTTTATGGCTATCTCCTTGTCTTGCTGTGAGTTCTGCCATACTCAAAGTAGTAGGCAAGTATCCTTTCTGACAGATTTAATTTTAATGAATAAACAGCCTCTTTCATTTCACCTGATATTGTGGGGTGTGTGGCCCTCTGTGTCTTGGCCTTATCTGCTGCTATAGGAACTTTAGCCCTGGGTGGGGGCTGCTGCATCCCCAAGGTTCCTGAAAGGTTCCTGATGCATCTGATAGCTGCCATTGCACAGTACCACTCAATCTCTTTAGCTAGACAAACTGATATGATCAGATTTCCTGCTGTAATTTGTAGTCATTCATGAGAACACATGAACTATAAACCTCTTGTAAAATGGGAAAGGAAAAGATTATGCCATTACTAGGAGTTATGGTTTTGGTCTCTTGTTACTGCTTTGAACTAGAGAAGAGACAACCTTTCCATTTTCACAGGTTAAAAAAATTATTGTTAGATACTTCACATGAATCTCAGGTTACTCAGGGACTCGTGCCTTCTTTAAGATGGATATTGTATAAGCAAAGTAGTTTTCAAATAAAAATACATGTCTCTTACTATTATGCCAGTTAGGACTATTTATTAGTTACTATTGACTAGTTACTATTATGACATTATGCCAGTTCTGGGAATCAAGTTTCTTTAGAAACAATTCTAAAATAAGTCAGTTTTGCTGGTTCCATGCAAGTAATCATAGAATTTTCTGTCTTTTCCTTTTATGTCTGTGTACTGGGTGGCTTGGAAGTCACAGGATACTTGGCTTCTAGGTTTTGAAAGGGAAACAATCAGATTTGAGACTAAATTGATATTGATGGTACATCTTAATCAGCAAGTAAAACCACAGGCAGTAGATGCTTTCATGTGCTTAGCAGAAAACTTGGCTCCAGTTGTCATGTTTGATGTTCAGACATGATTTTGTAGTTGCCTTTGCATTTATGCCCAGTTACTGAATTATTCTGCTCTGTTAACATGCCATTTTCTGTGCTCACCTCAATCCGATGTTTTGGCATTGGTGTTTTTTGGCATCAGTTAGGTGCTTGACATGGTTGTTTGGACAGTATGCCTCAACTATCTGACTCGCCTTCCATTTTTTACTGTATTGGGAGAGGTTTAACTGCTTGCTTCCATAGGTTAGCTACAAGGTGTAAATGAAGAGAAGCACACTGGTATTTCTCTTGTGCCTGCTTGTTCTGGCATTGCAGATCAGCAGTGGATAGCAGGAATCAGCCACACTGGGCTGTTCTTAAGAAAGCATTTGCACTGCTAAGTGAATCCATCTTCCAGTGCTTTTCCCCCATACCAGGGGGAGGCTTAAAGGATACTCAAAATATTCTCCTTTTGAACAGGCTTAGAAACTCAGTTCTTGCAGTGAGACACAACTTTTGGCTGTATTTAAAATCAGTATTTCTTAGATTGGTTAGAGGAGGCCAGCTGTAGTGGATGGAACCCCAGGCTGAGCTTTCTGTTGCTCTACATCTCAGCTGTTCTGCAAAAATACTGCAGAATGTAGTATACAGAGTGCTGAAGTGGTTGTTTCTGTGTGAATTTGGGAAGTTTGAAACTATACCTTTGAGGTGTTAGCTGTTCATTTAAAAGAGGTTTTAGGTGTGGCTGATGACTGTCAGTGTTAACCATTAAACTTGCTTGTGTCAAAGCATACAGGGAGGGATAGATTTTATTGGGAAGATAGCTGTCGTTATGTTGAAATGCGTGCAGCAGTGCAATTGACAGGCTGACAAAAGGATGGGATGGAAAGGAGTCCGTTAGGATAACTGATAGTGATACCTCTTGAAAATACAGGTAGAAGGAGAGGGTAAGGACCTTTTCCTCATCATAAAAGTACATGAAGAGCCCTGGTGAACAGCAGATTCAGTATTTGAGGCATTATATCAAGTTGTACCCTTCCCTCCTCCGTTAAGAAGGTGGTGGCACTGGAGCATACTATATATGAAGAGAAGCTGAAGCAGCTTGATTTGTTAACTGATAGAGGAGAAGGCACAGCCAGATTTGTCCCAGAGGTGTGTAGTGAAGGGACAGTGGCCATGGTTGCTAGTTGAAACAGTGAAGTTTCAGTGGGATATAAGGCAAAAATAAATCACAGTGATAGTGGCTGACATGCTGCAGTGCTTGCCTAGTAAGGATGTGAAATTTCAACCCTTGGAGGTACTTAGAACTTGGTCAGATAAAGCCTTTAGCAACTTGATCTGCCTTTGAAGCTGTTACTGTTTTGAGCAGGAAGTTGGACTAGCTGACCTTTCGAGGTACCTTGCAACTTATATTCATTTTCCAAAAAGAAAAATGATAGAAAAATTTAACTTTGAAAAGTTCAGGAAAAACACTCATACGGCAAATGAAAACTAGTGTCTAAATATGCTTAATTTTATGCTGTGTGATAGTTCCCTCTCTGCCTTCCCCCTTTAAGGAATATATTTTTTTTTTGTTTCTAGACTTCAGTTTTCTAGGTGTATTTTATTAGCACCTATCTGAAGTATGGCCAGTCATTTATTATTTCCTTTTTTATTGATAACGTGTTCTGTATAAGAGCCTTCTAGCTGTGGACCAGTGTGAGCAAGCTGCTCGTTACAGGGAGTGCTCTTGGGAAGTCTTCTCTGAACAGATACATTGTTTTTTAACAGTTGCTCTCTGTAGAGATTCTTACAGATTTTGAGTTCCTGTTTGTTCCTCATGCTTTTCCCAAGAAACTTGTGCAGTGGAGAGTCTTGCTTTAGTGGAGTTTACTTTCTTACTTGAGTGGATCTCTTGAGGAAGAGGAGAAAGGAGTAATCTCAGTTTTGGAGTTCTATATGTTAACTCATTTGCACCTCACGTTTCTTTCTTGGGCTAAAGAGCTGAGAGCTCAGTGAATGCAGTTTGTGTAGGTAAAGAAAGAAGAAAGCACTTAAATACCAGAACCATCCATTGATTGATAGGGCATTTGAGGCCCTGGAGATTGTTGTTGCAAGCTAGTTTCTTTTCTTTCTCACCACTATCAGTTTTCATGTAGTGCAGTTTCTGCCTGTTCTCCCACTGTGGAGTGTCTCCAGATTTCACTTGGGAGAACATCTGCCTTTGAGGTGGTGGTGGGCTCCTTGACACTCCTTACAGCTGACTGATACATTTTGAAGACACATGCCCTGCATCTTCCCAGCTGTTCATACTGTTCCTGCAGTAGCAAGTGACATGGACAAATGATTTTTCATGGATATAGGTATTCAGAGAAAGGAGGCTTAAAACTCTCAGTTGCATATCGTCAGCCTTCTGCCATAGTACGAGTGCTATTGTGCTATGTACTTGTACACACTTCTCTATCCACTTTGATGGAGAAGCTTCTGTACGTGGTTCCTAGTTCAATTCTTGTCAGATCAGCAGTGTTAGTTTACAGTATTTAGATTACTAGCTGACTTTACCTGAAGGAAATGGGAGAGCCCTCACGTGGTGTTCACTTAGCCAAGGGCTGATGCAGTTTTCAAGGACAGTTACCTTTTCCACCAGCAGTGGTGTGGCCAGAAGAGGTCTTCCACTTGATTTAAGGTTGCTTCTGCTGTACAAGGCTGTGAAGAATCTGGGCAAATGTCTTCAAAACTTGTTGGAAAGATATATTCAAATGTTAACCAACTCATTATCACCTTAATGAATTGGGATTTGTTTCCTAAACTCTGTAGGGAATTGCATGCATATAATTTATTCAGCCTATTCACTATTAAATTTTAATGTCTGTCATAAGTAGTTAAGTTCTCTGCCTCAGCTGCAGGTGCTGTAGGCTGCTGTGTTTTTTGTTTTACTAAGCATTAAAGAACTAGGTACATGTTTGAAATGTATTCTGCTTACTCAGTGTCTGATTTTTTTATGTTCATATAGTTACTCCTTTTTTAGTCAATTCCTTTTGAGATATCAAATTTTAAATGGAATAATGACTATGGAAAATTTCATTCTAATGCTGCATTTTATTGTTTTAGAAATTGTTACAACTCTTTCCAAGATTAATGAAAGGTGTAACTCTGTATCACTTTGCCTCCTGTAGTCCAGCCAAACCGAAGAATGTGGAGCTAAATTTTAAAGCATCTACAAATCAAGAGAATGCAGAAAGTGAGCAGGATGCTCTTGAAAAACCAGTTAATAAAACTAATAGCAACATCGCCAACAAAATTTCCTTGTTTGAAAATAAATGTGCTAACCAGAGCCAGAGGCCTCCTGACATCCCTGCTTCAAAAAACAGTACTGTACCAAGCACATTTGTTGGTAGAGCAAAACTGAAATTTGGAAAACAACCTAAGGAAAGTGAGCAACCTGACAGAACATTACCTAGGCAAAGCAGTCGCCAGAAGTTGTTGGAGAATGGCACAGCAGAGAGAGAAAACACTGCAGAGTTAAGAGGCAAAAATGAAGAAGGCTCTGCCTCTTATGAGGATTTTGGGAGGACAACAGAACTTAAAGTGAAAGCTGCAATATCCCTTTTTAACCAAAGCAGCAAAAGTGATGCAAGCAGTGTTTCTCTGAAGCAACTTGATCCAGAGTTAACCACAGCTAAAAAAGAAAGTTCACCTTTTAAACTCCCCTTGCACTTGCCCAGTAAAAGTGAAAATGCTCAAGATACCTCCTATGAAAGAACTGATACAAGCCCAGAGTTCCACAGCAATGAAGAAAAGGTGCTGCCAGACACAGAGGTTTTATTGCCTTGCAGTGATGATAAGTCTTCTCTACCATCTCATCAGGTTTCTAGATCAGAATGTAAGCAGATGGACAATGGAGATAAAAAGGCAAAGCCAGGAGAATTGAGCTCTGCAGCATTGCAGTATGATGACAGCAGTGAAGAGACTATATTGATATCAGAGCACAACATCAATGCACAGAAGAGCCCAGGTGAAACCTGTAATGGATCTGCTGAAGATGAGAGTGTTTCTGATTCCCCATCTGACATGAAGAAGTTTGCTGAAACAATAAAAAACTTGGACAGCTCAGTGTGTTTACCTCAGAAAAAGAAGAGGTCAAAGCTTCCCAAGTCCCCAGCACCCCACTTTGCAATGCCTCCCATTCATGAAGACAACTTAGAGAAAGTATTTGATCCTAGCGTGTTTACTTTTGGTTTGGGACTGAGGAGGGATAAAACCCAGGATCTGTTACCAACCCAACAAATTAAAATGCAAAGCCTGGAAACGATAGCCAAAGTCAGGCCCAAGCGTGCATCAACAGAGCAGAGTATCATATTCAAAGCCCTGCAGTCATGCAATAGAGAGGAACCTGCCTTTCCTCAGGAAATAAATGGAAAAGAGAACATGGATGGTACAGAT
Source organism: Bucco capensis (assembly GCA_013396975.1). Taxonomy (NCBI): domain Eukaryota; kingdom Metazoa; phylum Chordata; class Aves; order Piciformes; family Bucconidae; genus Bucco; species Bucco capensis. The sequence continues at coordinate 494,056 of VWZO01022214.1, forward strand.
GGTGAAATTAAGAGGTCCAGGCTTGAAAAAAGCTCCCTCTTCTCAAGCTTGCTGTCTTCTACATCCAAAGACAAGTTTTTTAATCCCTCTGTCACCTCAGTAAATAACAGCACAACAGCTTTTCCACCTGATTCCTCAGGGGTGCCTTCTTCACAACAGGATGCTTCAGGGCTGTTTGGCATGGCTCAAAAATCTGAGGTAATAAAGATCATTCATGAAATGCAACCATGTAGATTTCTTTCTGCCTGCTGAATGACTGTTAATTTTGATGTTGCAATTCAGTCTCTTTCAGATCCAAAGTTTCCCAGCTTTGTGGAGAAGTACATGCAAGCAGACAGTGGAAAAAAAGAACTAAGTTTACAAATGCCAAACTATGGGAACCCTGAGAAAAATTTTTCAAGCTGGTTAGGGACAAGCAGATATGAATCAAGTGTCCCCTCTGGTTTATTAGATGTGGATGTAAGTATTGTGTTGTTTAAAATATGCCTGGAAAGTTATCCAGCTTTCATATTTTTAAAGATATCCAGCTTCCATATTTTTTTGAAGATGATATGCATACATTGTTTTGTTTCTGCTCTTAAGGACATAAATAGATAACACATACAGAGGTGAATGTAGGTATGGGATGTAGGTATGGAGCACAGGGATGGTACAGCAGAGTGTGGAAGCCTGATGTGGCAAGGAGGAATGTACACATGTAAGACTGCTCTCGAGAGAAGCCCATTAGGCTCCAAAGGGTTCCAGGACTTCTGCAGCACTGTTGCTGACTCTGAATTGTCTTGCTCAGGTTAGACAGGAACTGAAAATGTTTGTGTGATGTATACCTACTGTGCATCTTCCACTGACTAAGAACATGATGATGCAATAGCTAATGGGTAATGTGAAGAAAAAGAGTAAGGGCAGCCCAAAACAATGACTTTGGCATTCCTTAAAGCACAGCACAAGTTCTAACTGGAATTGAAGCGTAGGCTAAAAAACCAGTCATGCTTCGACATGTCTTGATGATGCCTACAACATCTGATGATGGTTAGGAACTCTGTCTTGAGACCACTGCCTACCTTGTGTACTGACTAGTGTGTCCTCAATAGTTCCTTGCATGTGTTGCTGCTAAGCATAGGCTGCAAGCTGTTTAGGGGCAGGCTCTGTTTGGTTGGGGTTTTCTTGTTGTTGGGGTTTTTTTTGCATGAAGAGCTCTTAGAAGAGCAGGACCCTGTTCTAGAATGAGCACTTCTGGCCTTGCTAAGAAGCTAAACACATAATTGCAACACTTTTATTTGTTTTAAGATGAAGTGATGCAACCACAACTTTCCCATGTATTCTATATCATGTAATTTACCACTTACTGCAGCACTGGTTTAGATTTGGTATACCCCCATGTGTTTTATTTGTTCTCAGCATTTTTAGTCTATCATTTATTGCTCAGTCTTGTGCTTTCTGAAGAACCAAAGAGAACAATCAAACCAAAAACCCTTCTGATCAGCTTTGTGTGTATTCCAGGAATTACCTGCTCTACAATGATAAAGATATTAATGGAGGTTTAAAGGTCTGGTAACCATAAAGGATGAAATAATTTTGAAGGAATAAATGAAAAGACAGGCAGCATAATGGCATATTCATGTATGAGCTAACAAGCGTAATCAAGTTTGTGTTGAATGTCTTGTAACCTCAAGCCTGAGGTTAGTTTGCTTCAGTGAGATGATAATTCAGAGTCTAAAAAAAGTGTTAATTTGTATATCTGTGTCAATACAGTACTCTTCAGGAGAAAGAAGGAATTGAAGCAGTAAGTATGTGTAGTTGAAGTGTTACCAGATTTTTACTATTCAAACTATTTTTTATTTTGTTTCACTAGCTTATAGCTGAGCATTTTTATTGGAAACGTTTTTGGTTTGAGTGTTCTCTTTGACTTTTCTCTCCCCATTGTCTATTAGGCACTTTCAAGAAATGGACAAAGTAAAATCAATCCCAGACCTGGCAAGGTAAGATCAATTTTGTTACCTTACTGTTCTCTATATATTTAAAGCATAGCAAGATAGAATTATATGTTGTTGGTGTTTGTGGTTTTGTGTTGTTGTTTCATTTTTCTCTTAACACAGTTGGTGATATACTGTGAATCAGACTATCAAAAAAATGGTATTGAAGTTTTCCATGATGTTCTGGATTGCACTTCTTGGGTTCTGTCACCAACAATTTTAGTTAAAGTCATCAGAGGATGGTAAGACATTAATTTTTACTCTTTTTCCTTGGTCTACCCAAAAATCTTCTGACACAGAAGCAGCATGTAATTCACAGTAAGTCTGTCTTGCAAATGGCATGTAATGCAGACACCGTGAGCAAGAAGTGTGGCATTTTACCTCTGCAATAGGAAGTTCTGGGCTGGGAAGCTTAATTTACTGACAAATTGAGTGTTGCCATCTGGAGGGATTCATCATTTCACTAGGCATAGGTGTGGGATAAAATGACAGATTCTGTCCAGCTATGCTGCCCTTTGACTCATCTCCTCTTTGTGGGTTCTTGCATAGTATTTGGATTGCCTGAAAGGCTAGCAGAGGATTTGAAAACCAGATCTAACATGACTTTGGATGCAGAAGATGAATTCCATGTCCAAAGCTATAAGGTGGTGCTGTAGAGATCATCAACTCTTTCTCTGATAAGTCCAGAAGGAATTGTTCTCGAAAAGATAGATTGCCTAAGAGTAATTAAAACCAAGTTCATCACCTACATTCTTCGAAACATTAACAGAAGAGCCATTATTAACTTGGAGAGCATGGCAAGTTAAGTAGGGGCCAGGCCATAATACACTTAAATAGCAGGTTCTCAAGAGTAATGATCTGATAGTAAGCTGTAGAAACAAGGGCAAGCTGCAGTAGGAGCTATTGGGAAGCACAATGATTGCTGTTTGGCTTCAGAAGACTTAAATGAAAATCTTTTGATCTGTGTAAATCAGATCTTCTTTTCCATCCTGGACTAGGGCATTGTTGGTTTGGGGTATTTTTTTCTCCTCTTCAGCTGAGAGCTCCAGGAGAGGGTTTTATATTTGCAGATGGGTATAGTTTTTATCTAGTTATATATTAAATCCTGCCATTAAAAATGAAGCTGTGCCTGTCTTCTGAGCATTCTTATCATCCTTCGGCTTATCTATACCAGCCCCTGTGGAACTCCAGGCTGTTGTTCACAGGACCCAAGTAGCTTGTCTGTTTAGACATGACACAGCAGTCTTCACTGTCAACATTTTCTGACCTACAAATTGGTTCCAATTATCTCATGCAAAAGTCTGATGTTCACTGACAGTAGTCCTGCTACCTCAAGTCATCAATTTAAAACAGTGGAGGAGATTTTGATGAAACGATAGTCAGCAACAAGTATCTTTGGTTTTATCATTGCTTTTAGAAGTAGCAGACAGACCAGAAACGGCTTGCAAAAGCAATGTTGAGCAAATAAGCTGTATTGGGATGGTGAGAAGGGTCTGGAAAGAATACTTCTTATGAAAGGATTTGTTAAATGTCAATTCTCATTAAAAATGAGAAACTTTTTTTTTAAGCTGGATACTGTATGAGAAACCAAATTTTGAAGGCCCCTCTATTCCTCTGGAAGAAGGAGAGCTGGAACTCCCAGATATTTGGGGCACAGGTCCTTCTGAAGAGGAGAATGAATGCAGATCTCCAAAGCCTGCAGTGATTGGTTCAATAAGACATGTTGTTAAGGCAAGTATAGAGCTCAGTGTTTGATGAGGTTAACTGATATAAGGTGGGATTGGATTGGTGTAGTAGGACACAAGTGTAACATGAGCTGTAAATGCAAGGAACACTCTTCCATGTTGAATTTCTTGTTTAATCATAGAATAGGTGTGGGGGCTTAAGGTCACTAGAGATCATAGTAACATCCACTGGAAGGAGAGGGCAGGAAGAAAACTTAGTGGGTTTTGTTAGAATACCCTTCAAAATGCTATGTAGAGCATATGCTTTCTAGCCTGGCCAGTCTCAGGAAAAAGAATCCCAGAAAAACAACAGACTCATGTTCTCAGGAGAGGTGTGTGGCTTTTTTCTTTTAGTATAAACCAAGTAATTTACACTCAACACAAACTTCAGTGTCAAACAGCAAACCTTGTTTTATACTCAAAAAATAACCCCATATATGCAAACTTACCAGGGAATTTCACGTGGTGGAACATCCTTCCTGTAGGCACTTCTAACCTACCACTAAGTGGTTATCTTTGCAGAGTGCCAAAACAAGCATGAGCTATGAAATTATTTGAGTAGGAAAGGGAAAAGGAGGAATATATACTGCTTGTAACTACAATTCTTGTTTAAATTGCAGTTCTCTTTAAGAATGGCTTGCTTGGTGTTATCTTAGGATTTGATTTGCTAGAGGAGATGTTAACTAATGAAGGAAGATGCAGTCCTGCCTAGAAGGCAGAATGTAAACAATGTAAATGGTGATTGACTGTCTTGGTCCAAACAGAGACAGGCAAGCTGGCCTAGTTATACTTCTATTACAGGCATCTAACAGCAGTAGTAATTTACAAGGGGGGGGGAAACAATCTAAAATCAGCAGGTGTTTCAAAACATTTAGTTACCCACATTAATTACAGAACTGGAAGCAGAGATTAAGTGATGATGGCAATCTCCATTTTGCAGGATTACAGGGTTTGTCGAATTGACTTGTATACAGAACCTGAAGGGTTAGGAATTGTGACTTCCTTTTTTGATGACACTGAAGAAACAGGGGTGTTTGGCACCACTCAGAAGACTTGTTCTATCAAAGTGCACTGGGGCATGTAAGTATGTAGTTCTGTATGAACGTGTACTGCTATGAGAGGAATTTGTTCTAAACCATTGGTTACACCTGTCAGACATGCAAGCAGGCTATATTTATTCTAGGCCTATATTTTGGCAGTATTTGTTGACACTAGCATTAGCACATCATTGCAATGCTTCACCCTTGAAGAGGCTGACCTTTTAAAACATTTTGTTAGAGCCAGTTTTAATTCTACTTGAATGTAGTATAGACACACTAACCCTTGTGTATTTGTAGCAAAGGAATGAGTTTGCCTCTCCTGCTCTGTCTCATTCAGGCAAATCTATCATAAATGAGGATAGGGGAGATTAACTTTTACAAGACAGTATATTCTACTTGCTTTTCTCTAAGCTTGACATTATTTTGTACAAAAAGAAGAAAACTTGCAAGCCCTTTTTGTGCTACAAAATAAGGCTTAGTGTCTTGTGTGGACTCTGGAAAGCATTCTTGGATTTCACAGTGCAGTTTAGTCAGTGTTTCTATGATGATGTTTAGGACATGGATCTTATGTCACCTGAAAATATCTGGCCATGTGAGTTAGGAGTGTAATGTGTGTCGTGAACTGAGCAAGCTCTTATGAGAAAGGAGGTGTCTGTGGATAGAGCCTGTACCAGTGATAGTTTTGATAATGTAATAAACAAACCTATAAATCAATACTGAAAATACACCTTAAAGGGGTGCTGGGAAAAGCATGCAGAAAAGGGAGGTTCCTTTCAGAAAAAGTGAGAGAGTGGAACTGCTTTTAATACTGTTGGGTCCTGCAGAACATTTTGTTGGGTATACAGAATTTGGTTGTTGCCTGCTGGCCCTGTTGTGTTTGGGCACTGATAGCATATGTCTTGCTGCTGATTGTTTAACTATCAGAAACTGCCCAACTCAAGACAAGTGGTTCATACCATTGCAAAGATGTGTTCAGATATGTATGTATGTATGTATGGCTNCCCTCTGCTGTTGGCACAGTTATGGCACCAGGGGCCACAGAAGACCCCAAGTGATTTTCAGACTGTGCCTGGTGTTCAGATATGCCACCTGTTATATGGGGCATTTAGTTCTTAGGGAAGGGGTATTTTATCTGATCAAATCTTCACACCTTGATTTGGGGAAAAATGAAGCACCTGGGTATAAAGGAAATTTTAAGATGTCATAGAAGTTGGTTCACTGACAGGAATTATAATCCAAACTACATGCTGACAGAGAGTAATGAAATCAAGTGTTATTTGGAGGTTGATTATTAATTGATTCCATCTACCTTTCCACTTCTGTCCCACAATTAAAAGCATTCTATGAATAGTAAAATTACAAAATCTTTGGAGAAGAAGCAGAGCCTGAGCACATCTCTCAGACTTCAGGCTAGTCCTTACTTTGCATCAGTGTGACAGCATTTTTTTGCACTAAATGTGTGTAAACTCCTACAGTCTTGTCTCTGTTGCATTTGGATCGCTTGAGGGAAGACAGAGTAAAACCTGCACCAGGAAGCAAAATAGACAGTTGAAATCTCTCTCAGATGTCAGTTCATTAGTCCAGTCTGGAAAGAAGTTGCTTCTGCCAGTTGCTTGCATGAGAAATTCAGTAAATTATTGCTGCTTTTTTTGCATGTTGCAGGGCTTTTACTTTGCTGTAGTTTACAGGCATGGCATAGTTCAGTGTCTTGGCAGTTGAGGGAGGCTCTGATTCTGAGTCACCTTGCCATGTGGGTGTGGTTGTATCTTCTCAAAGTTTCTGAGTGTTTCTGCTTAATTGCTGTTTACTGAAAGCTGCCAACAAAAATGAGTCAATGAGCCTTTATGCACTGATTGTGCTCTCTCCTTGGTGTTCCATGTGTTTAAATTTTTGCAGCGAAGTCAGAATCATAGAATCATTTAGGTTGGAAAAGACCTTTAAGATCTTTGTCCAAGCATTAACCTAACACTGCTGCTCCACCACTAAACCACATCCCTAATCACTACATCTTTTAAATACCTCCAGTCTTGAATCTTCAGTCTAAAACTTGGATTGCCTTCAGATAAGCCAAATTCTTAACTGTCTCTTCATTGTACTGATTTTTTTTTTACCCTGTTCAAACAAAACACATGCATTACTGGTGCTTCCCGCACAGATACAGAAGTTTGCCACTATGCCAGCTTGTAGTTGGCAGATTTGATGGTAAAGAAAGTTTTATTATAGGTACAATCATGTGATTTCTAAAGTAAGCATATTGCCTTGTTCTTTACTGTTAAGAAATGTTCTGGAGTTTTATCTTTTGCTTTCCCCACCTTCCCCGCACCCCCTCCTTTAGATGGCTTATTTATGAAGAACCTGGTTTCCAAGGAGTCCCTTTAATGTTGGAGCCTGGTGAATATCCTAATTTAGCATTCTGGGAGAAGAAGGAAGCCTACATTAGGTCCATGAGGCCCTTGAAAATGGTAAAATACTGTTATTACTTGCAAGTTACATGACCTGTGTTTGTGTTAGAAAGAATGTGTTGAAGTGGCTAGATTTTTCAAGACTCACAAAATGTAACTCTTTAAAACTCAAAATCTTTAGTCTAAAGAATTCTTGAATTTCCAGCATTTGATTGCATCCATTTCTGTCTTTAATTTGCCTTATTCCCACTTGTGTTCTTCAAGGAAAGTTTCATCTTAATTCTGTCTTTTGTTGAAGAGTTGCCTATAAGTTGTCTAACTAAGGACAGACAACTTATTTTTTCCTTTTTTGGTTGTTTTTAACAGGGTGGTCGCAAAGTTGAATTCAGTGGAGAGCCAAAGGTAAAAGATGATATTTATTTCACTTTCAAAGGTATTGTTTAGCACATGAACTACAAAATATCTTGTGTACTCCCCACTGATGGTTTGGTGGCTGGTGCTCCTGTGTACGAGCACACTGTGAAACTACAATTTCTGTCATGTTTATGCATCCATCACGTACATGTATGAGAGTATTAAAAGCTATCTGGACAATGCAGATGGGTAGTGAACATTCAAGCCCTCATGTTGCATCTCTAAGGGAAATACCTCTTCAAGAGAATAGAGAGCTCCCACTAATTAGTTTTCTAATCTTGCCATCTCCCTCTGTGTGCGCATCCAAAGCAGCTGTGTGTTGTCAGAATTTATCATGCTCTCTGCAACTTTTCTTTTACTGAATTTCTGCTGCAGGTTATCATTTATGAGAAGCCTTTCTTTGAAGGGAGGCATGTGGAGACAGAATCGGAGATCCTTATGCTTAATGACAAGGAATCAGAAGAAAAGATGAGACTTCCATCAGTGGGATCCTTGAAAGTACTGGGAGGAGTGTAAGTGTGGGAAAGGACCAGCAATATTTCCCCTTTAATTGAAGTAGTAACTCTACCAGCTGGAAATTACAGTGGACAAAATCAGTACCTATTTGCTTCTCCATTTTCCTAGTTTTTGGGTTTAGATACATGCCTGGGTTAATTATGTAAGTATTCACAGCAAAAGAATTTCACACATCTGATCCTGCTCCATAACAACATGGAGTAGCAGCTTCCATTTTCACACACAGACTCTGTTGTTGTTGTTGTTTAGCTGGGTTGGCTATGAGAAGCCTGGCTTTGAAGGCCATCAGTACTTGCTGGAAGAAGGAGAGTATCGGGACTGGACAGACTGGGGCGGCTATGATGAAGAGTTGCAGTCCTTGAGACCAGTTGTTGGTGTAAGTTCCAAGAACACGTAGTAGACATCTCCTGAGTGCTCTGTGATGTCACATTGCATTTTGCCTCTGATGCTTCTCTTTGTTTTAACAGGACTTCACAAGCTCCCATATGATAATGTACAGTGAAAAAGATTTTGGATCAAAGGGTTCCAATATTAATGTGTTAGGAATTATTTCCAATTTGAAAGACACTGGATATGGGCTGAGGACACAGTCTATAAATGTGCTAAGTGGCGTGTAAGTGATATTTTTAATTTCTCTTTCATTTTAAATGTGGTGTTCTTTTAAGAATTTGTTAGTATTTGCCAATGTTTTTCAGCACTTTGACTTCTAATGTCTGTGTGGAGTCTTCAGATTTAATTTTTTGCCCTTGACTGCAGAATGTGAGAAGTTTTTCTGAATGTGTACAGTTAGTTTTCTTCTCACAGTAAGATCAGATGGTCCCAGGAAATGTTCACTCACTGATACACAAAGTATGAAAGTATGAGATGACATTTCAGCAGAGAGGTAGAAATATTCTTTTGGCTGTATTTTTTAAAGCATGTCAACAGCAGAATTGTTATGGAACTAATCTCCAGTTCTGAAACTGATTTCCAGGCTTCTTGTGTGACCACACACAAATTCCTTGTTCTTTCTCTAATATGCATGTAAGAAAAATGGTGATAACTCTTACCATGCTCACTAATGCATTCTGATATTAAGGAAACTTTAACTCTTCTGAAAAGTAACCTTGCTTTCAGAGTGAATCCTGTAGCTTAACAGTGTTTCAGTACTGTGACAGCCTTGTAGACTGCATCAAAAGTATTTTGGAAATTCAAGCATATATTAGCAATCATGTCTCCAAATACACAAAGTAGTGGAACCAAAAGAGTAGGAGACATACAGTCTCCAGTCTCTCTCCCTGCCTGGTATGCAGGTGGCTTGCTGGAAGCTCTGCTTTACCCAGCCACACCCTGTGTGTTATCTGTGCAGTATCTCTGCAAGTTTTGTCTGGATAAAGATTGCAGAATCAAGCTCACTGCATTCCAGAGGAATGGTTTTCATTTATATATGAACATGGTGCAACTGCAGGGGTTTTTCTACCCAGTGACCTTTGAAGCCACTGTACCCTTTTGTCTTCTGTAATAAGCAAGGGAGATTCATGGGAAAGAGTCATCTCTTAAGGCTGGGAAAGAAATTGTGGGTTACCTGTCATGCCCTTTGTGCAGTTGTTCTAGTAAATGTGTCTATTGCAGCTGAGATAAGAGTCATACTTGAGTTTGAGTATTGTAGTAATTAAGAGTGACTCTGAATACTCTAATGGTAAAGGCAGCTAGAAGTCATTACAAACCAAACTCTTGTCCCACAGACTCTTCTACTGCTGCTGTAATCTCAACTTGTAGTCACTTAAAGATGCAATAAGCTTTTGAAAAATTTAACAGGTGACTAACACTCAATTCTTGACAGTCTTGTACCACCTTTTTGTTTCCAAAGAGGTTGTGTTTGGGGTTTTGTGGTGGTGTTCTTACTAAATGCCAATGTCTGAGAAAGGCTGAATGATTCACATTAAGTTGTGCTTGGTAATAAAATGCTTTATTTTAAGTGCTGAGTAACTGTTCAGGTACAAAATTTTTATATCTTTCCTTCCAATAAATCAGTCATAGAGCAATGAATAATCCATTGAGCAATTTCCTGTCCTGTTTAGACTGTAATGTAGATGATAGCAGAGTGAACTGTGACAGAGTCAGTAAAGGCTTGTCATCATATTTCAAAGTAACGTGCCTGGTATCATATTAAAAATACTTAATTTTTAAAGAAAAGTGAAAAATGTATGAAGCCCTGAACCTTTAATAGCAATTTTTTTAACTACAGGTATCTGACGTAAGCAGTTATAGTAGTAACAGATAACAGATCAGCAGTATTTCCCACATAATTAGTTTGATTGCTCTGTAATTTAAAGGGTATATCAAAGAAAAGGAAGCTTGACACTGCAGTGCACAGATACTACAGAACAAGTTCTAAGCTAAACTGCATCTCTGAACTATATGCTGAAGACAGCCCAGCTGTGCATTTGGGGCAATTGAGAGCTAGCTGCATTAAGATTTTCAGCAATTGTGTTACTGAAGGATGTTTCCAAGCAATATTTTAATGCCCTTGCTAAATCCTTTGTAAAGACATGTCCCCCTAAAATATCCTAAGGTCGATGGTGAAAATTCTGGAAAATAGGCACTTGGCACAGAGTTAATGGAGAAAGATAGAGTTATCTTTAATTAGAAGCTTCCACACCTTCGAGATCTTCAACACGGACGCGCGCACCTGCCCCAAGGGATTACACCTTTTATACATTTTATTAGTAATTAACGTATTGATATCTGTAGCTAACCCTGGCACTAGGTTTTCCAATAGCCCCACCCCTGGTGGTCTTCAGCTCGGCCCCTCAGAGAGAGCCCACGTGGGGCTTGGCCCTCTTCTGCTGTTTTGTCTTCAGGCTATCTGCAGGTGGCTTCTTCAAAACATCATGTCCTTGGTGAGGCATGGGAAAGTCCAAGATAGTCCCTCAGGAACAAGCCTACTGGCTCCTAATATGTGAGCAATCCAGGAAGCTTCTAGTTCTAAAAAGCACTAAAAATCTACAGAACACACTTAAATCTTTAGGCATCAAGTTGATGAGGACTGACTTCTTTAAAAGAGGAAATGTTTTGCTATTGAGCATTTTCAGAGCCTGGCCAAGTATAAAATCAGGGTATTTTATTCTTCTGCCATTGGGCCAGGAGAAAGCAATCCAGATGGCCTTGAAAATAGGAGAGGCATTTTTTCTTTTGAGTAGAGTTTGATCTTTACTTCCAGTTTGGCAGAGTTTTAAGTGGCAGGAAATGGCAGTATTTACTGGCAGCAGGTAACACCCTCTACAAGTTTAAGCAGGTCCTGAAATCAACTGTGGCACAGTCTTCATTTCCTCTCTGCTGAAAAACTCTTCAAGCTTACATTTAATAGTGATCAAAATCACAGGAATTGCATGTTTGAAATGTGCCTTTTCTGTATCAGTAAACACACTGAACTTTTGCCAAAATACTGGAAAAGTCTCTCTCTTTTATTTGATCCTTTTTGAACTTGCTGGAAGGATTTTTCCGGATTGTGTTTTTGATGGAGGCGTTTGTTGTGCTGTGGTTCTCTAATGAGCCTGTTTTTCCCCTCATTTTCACTTAATTAGTCCACTGTGCAGATTTGGCTGTTTCTAGTGTACATATGGGTAGTGATATTAATGAAATCATTAGGTGATGAGTAGTTCCTATACGGGAGCTAGAATGTAGTAAATTTAATCTAGATGCACTTGGGAAGGTAACATGGGTGAAACTAAAGAGACACAAGGTACCACGAGCAAACCTTGACTGGGAGCTGAAAAGGGCAAGAGCCTTTGATAACCCTATGGGAGAACATTTCAGACAAAGCTTCCACTTTACTCCATCAGGGAGTGAGGAATTTAAAGCTCACAGGTCCCTGGGACACTAGGAATCACAAGCACTAAGGGGCCTTCCAGTATCTGCAGGGGCCTACAAGAGGGTTGGGGAAGGACTTTTTAGGATGTCAGGCAGCAATAGGACTAGGGGGAATGGCTACAAGCTTGAGGAGGGGAGAGTTAGGTTGGATATTAGGAAGAAGTTCTTCACCATGAAGGTGTTAAGACACTGGAACAGGCTGTCCAGAGAGGTGGTGGAAGCCCCATCCCTGGAAATTTTTAAGGCCAGGCTGGATGGGGCTCTGAGGAACCTGATCTAGTGGGAGGTATTCCTCCCCATGGTAGGGGCGTTGGAACTAGATTATCTTTAAGGTCCCTTCCAACCCTGACAATTCTATGATTCTGTGTTAAAGAACCTGTTTTCTCTCTTGCCTATAAACAGAATTTTACTATTCTCTGTTAATCATGTTACAAATTTGTAAGTGCCTGTTAACTTCCTGACCCCTCCTTGGCTATCTGGTTAGCATGTGTAGGCCAATTTCAACCACTTGTCTCTGTGTAGTATCTAAGCTTTGAAGTTTGTGGACTCTATTTTAGACTTGAAGGAGTGGTTCTGTGCCTGAAAGCTTACTTTTTACAACTATGGCATTTAGTTGAATGAAAATGTTACCATTTGTTCTGTAGCTGAGAGGGAAGGTCCTTCCAGGACTTGGGTTATCTGTTCTATCCTAAGATGAGTGAGCAGTGTAAAAAAGGAGTATTACCTCTCAGCTGAAGTTTGAAAGAGCATACATGATGAGAAATGGCCAATATTTTAAAAGATAAAATTAGGTAAGGTGAATCCTGAGCTAGCCACGGGCAAAGCTGATTTTTGGCAAGTTGTCTGTGTCTGGGTTCTTTCCTTGGCAGTTCTTCGAGCTTGCTGTTTGGAGCTGTGCTTCCTAAACATCATAGATAGAAGGCTTTTGGGGACAGACACTGTGTGTAACAGTACTGACAATATATCAATGATGCTTTTCTCTACATCTCTGGTTCCAGGGGCATGGGTGGTGCAGAGGAGTGAAGATCTCCAGCAGCACCCTGCCAGCAACCTGGGATGAGGCTGTTGCTCAGCCTAACTAAGGCAGTCTGTAGGGCTGGCATTACAAAAACTGCTGTGGTAGGAGAACTCACTCCCTGTGGAACAGGGTTGTTGTGTCCATGCTGCAAAGCAGTACCTGAGTTTATGAGGTGCCTGCCAGCTGAGATGTGACTCTGTTACTCAGATATGGAAGCAATGTCTTGTTCTCCAGGCCATTCTGTTAAGTCAGAAGCTGGATTAAGGCAGTGCTCATTTGTAGGGGTAGTCTTGAGATGTGACAGGTTTAGCTGGTACTGAATTCAGCTGCCTGTCTTTGATGTTGTTACTACTCTCAGCAGCTTGTATAGGCTTCAGAATGAAGTGGAAACATGCAGGTGAGATACATTGATTACTTCTGTATTCAGGCTTATTTTTAGATGGGGAAACAAAGTAACTGTTATTGAGAGATTTTTAGGAGGCATCTGACATGTTTTATCATCCACTTAGTATCAGAAACACTTATCTACATAGGTGTCAATCAAGTTCAGTTATCATGCAAGTACAGTTGTACCCTGTCATCTATGCATTGAAAAATCTGCTGAAGAAATGAAGAAAACCTTGTTTTCACAGCTTTTGGTATCTGTGGCATACAGGTACAGACACACCTGAGACATTTGAACTGTCTGCTCAATTTATTCTACATACCAATGTCTCTTTGATGAATTAATGCGAGGTGATTTTGAAATGTGCCTTGAATTATGCCTTCAGTAATTAGTGTATGACACGTTAGAATAATTGATTCTGTCTGAGGCAAATCAAGAGATGTGAATAGTAATAAATGTGAATCATTATATGTTTGCCATGGACAAGAAATACAGAGTTCATGCTCTAAACACATATGTGTTGGTGCAGCTTTATTTCAGTTTGAGGTTACCCCTCTTATATCTGCAGAGACTCTGGCATTTGTTCTTGGAATAAGCTTATTAGAATCCAGTTGCTTGACACATGTTCAGATGCTGGGAGTTAGCCTCCACTGCAAATTGTAGATTCCATATCATTTTACTGCTTTATGATGTGAAATTTTTTGTTACTGTTGAAAGTCTGTAAGAAGAATGCACTGAAAGTGGGTTTTGGTGCAACCTAGTATACACTTGTTATGCAGTGCATTGGCTGAAATGAAAAGCTGGTTGACTACAAGTAGAAGATTATCTTGTAGAACCAGGAACCAGCAAGATGTCCTGGTCCCTGCATAAATATAATGAATGAAATTATGATAATGAGCTGTTACTGTGGTTAGTTGAGAGTATAAGTGCTCGAAAACCCAACCAAACAAAAAAGGATGAGTTTAAAAAAGAACCAGAATGTAATTATGGGAAAGTTTGGAAAGTCTGGCAGTGAAAGGCAACAGAAGTTATACAGGTTATCACAAAACCAAAAGTAGTGCTGATGCAGGAATGCTTTATCTGGGCTTTCAGTATGGAGCCAGGGTTAGAAAAACACTGTAATAGAAGGTTTGTTGAATGTAGCAGAGTATGCATAGCAACACTAGCTGATAGTAGATACTTCAGACTAGAAACCTTCAAGGATGTTCTTCCTGCTCATGTTTGATTCCTAGCAGGGAACAGCCTGCTTTCCTTAGCATATATGCCTGTTGTTGGAACTCAGCTCTCTGTTGGGGTCTGTATTTGCTTAAACACAACTGAGCAGTAGGTACAGGCAACATTAAAAATCAGTATTCCTATCTCTGTTGCCCAGATGACTCTGCAAGTTCGTTTCATTCAAAAAGTTGTATCTGTCTTTTTCTAGAAAAGAACTTTATCGAGATAAAATAGCAAAATTGTGAAACATCTCCAAATATTCTTACTGGAGACAGCTTTTAGGATATGTAGCAGGTGAGGTATTTGAACTTGTGGCCTGCTTTAGTTCATTACCTCTGATTCATATCGATACAGTTGGATGAATGGAAGTGAAATTTGCATGGGTTTGGAGTATCACACGCAGGGGTTTGTTTAGGATTTTAATAGCATCACAATTTGGTACTTAAGGGGAAAAATTGTAGTCCTTACATTATGACAGTAATGAATATACACATCTGTATTTTGGCAAAGTAGTGTGACTTCTACTGATCACTTTCTTCTTCTGTCTCTCTTAGGTGGGTGGCTTACGAGAATCCAGAGTTTACAGGGGAGCAGTATATACTCTCCAAAGGGCTATACCCCAGCATTGAGGCATGGGGGGGAAAGAACTGCAAAATATCTTCAGTTCAGCCTATCATTATGGTAAGGACTTCATTTTATACTTGTTCTGCAAGTTTCTCTGAAGTATTTGGAGCTATACTTTTTCTATAAAATTCAGTTTATTTACATTCCTTAAACAATAATTAGTAGTTAAATTTTGTATGCTTTTACTTTATCACTGTTTAAAATATATTTTTTTCTCCCTTTTCTGCCTTCCAAACTTTTGCAGGATATTATCGGAAGCAAAAGGGGCAAAGTCAAGGTAAGATAGTTCTCCAAGTGCATGAAATATACTGTCTAGTGTCTGTAACAGGTATAAATAAGAAATGTTTCTTTGGTCATTGTAACACCCAGCTATTTGTATAGATATTTGACTAGTCAGAGTGAGAACTGCAGGTGAAGAAAAGCTACATTCCAAACCTCTTAAGTAAGGCACATTAAGGCCCAAGGAAGATGGGATTTAACACAGCAGCAATCAGAACTTTCTCAGGGCAGAGGTGATATTTTGGTTCAGTAAATGAGCCGGTTTGGGCTAGTGGTGATGGTTCTGAGGAGCTGGAGCCCACAGCCCTTTGTGCAGAGGTGCAGGTACCTGGATTCTGTTGCTGAGGCAAGGGATTTACAAGTTAGATGGTGTTCATAGTACAGTTGTGACTTCATTCCTTTTGAACCTAGTTGTTTGGTTAGCAGTTCTGCTAATGGTGGTTGCACTTCAAGGGACTTTTGTTCACTGACAAATACTGCAGAGTTCTGTCCAAAGCTCATGCCATCTTTGTCAGTAACTTGAGAGAAGGAGATGGCAGGGAGGTGTCTGTTCAGTGAACTAACTAACATGTTGAACTGCCTCCTGTGTGTAGGTACTAATGCATAGTCTTAACAGTGAGGCTAATGGGTGGCTTTTTTCATTTTTTCATAATTCTGAACCTTTTCAGGTTTGTTCTTGTACAAATTTACTTTTTTCCTTTTCAGTCAAAATGGTGAGTATGTCATGGAACTAAAAACTAGGGAGAAAAGTCTTAGCTGTCTTGTTTTGCGTTCTTGGTTAGTACTGTGCCTCACTGGAATCTCCTGCAGAGGCATAATGTATAAGCTATGGGGAATAAAAATCTCAAGGCTGCTTGTTTTCAGCAATGAACATGAAAAATTATTTGCATCTATATGTCACATGCCTATTAAGACCTAAGGAAACCAAGAAATAATGGCTTGTAGTCAACAGACTGCATCCCTTGTGAGCATGTTCCTCTTTGGAGAATGCTGTACGTGCCCACACTCGTATCGCTGTTAAGAGTGAATAAAGCTGGTAGGTATGTGATAATGTGAATGACTTCTGTGTGATCAGGCTTAATTATCCTCTACCAAATTAGCAGCTTTGCTGCTTAGAAATGTTTTTCTTAAGAAGGATAAAAGATTCTGGGTGATGTAGCCTCTCTACCCTCTGAGCAGATAAAGGAGAACTGACATGACTATAGCTGTAACAGGCACGTAAAGCCTGGGAATATATACCATGCCTGCTGGCATGCTGAGTACTTTGCCAAGATCATTGCCCCATTTATGTTCTGAGAGACAGTTTTCATTTAGTGGGAAGAGTATGTATTTTGAAGATTAAATGAATTAATAATATAAACTAAAACCTTTTATGGCCCTTTACTAAAGTTGTACCTATTTAGGCCATTCTGTGGGAAGTTGAAAATCTTTACCAGCACCAAGGAGCTATCTTTGTTAGTCTTGTTTGAATTATTTTGTATGTTGCTGAGTGCTTTACAGCAGGAGTCATTTTTGACATTGTTACTTTGCTGTCTTGAACAAAGATTGCAGCAGTGAAGAGCAACAAAAAATACATGTAACTCTGAGGGGTATTAAATATATTTTAATCTAATTGTAGAAGCAATAGTGGACATGTGTTACTGAAGGTTGAAGAATGATTTGGTTTTAAATATGTTCATAACTTTTTAAAGGTCCAGTTATTTTCAGAGCCTGAACTCAAGGGTAACTGCCAAATATTTGAAAAAAACACCAGATGTATTGATTCATTTACTGTGAAGTCTTCAAAAATCTTAGATGGCAGGTAAGTTATATGCAAAAATCATTAAAATGCTAAAAATGTAAAAGCAGCCAGCTTTCTGCCACCTGAAGTGGTTTCACATATGGGGACTTCTAGAGAACAACACTTTGGAGTTTCCGTATCCATCTTCAGCTTGTCAGGACAAACCATTGTAAATAATGTTTCTGTCAGTAGCTCTTGCTAAAGACTGAGAAACACTAGTATGATGTTACTTGGACAGAACTCTGAAGAGACAATTTTTCTCCTCCTCCTTGCAGCTGCATAGTGTATGACCAGGAAGAATTCTCTGGTAACCAGTATGTGTTAGAAGAAGGAATCTATCCTGATCTGACAGCCATGGGTTGTTCACCCCAAGCAGTCCTAAAATCTCTACGGATTATAAATATTGTAAGTAAAGCTATTGGAAATACTGTAAAGTTAAGAGAAGTACACTGATGACTCTGACCTCTCCATTCTTTTGCAACAGTGAAAATGCTCAGGACACACAGACAACAGAGAAGGTTTATTTTGGTGTTTTTTTTTCTCCTTTCTCTGCAGTAGCAGTGAAATGTTCTAACTGCAGCCTGGTTTTTTGATCTCTGTGCTGTTGTAAAGAAGAGAACATCACAGAAACAGCTGCCTAGGGTCACTGTTCTTAGTAACAGCTTACTGCAAGTCTTCTGTAAAAAGAGTCAAGGGTATATCAGATAGACACTTTGTTTGCCAGTAGGAGAGACCACTTAGACTGTGTTGAGCAATGTCAGTAGGACAGTGTGAAGAAATATCTGTACTGCAGACTTTGCTTTTTATGCATATTTAAAAAGCAGACTTAATTAAGCAACTTTGCATTAAATACATGTCATTGTAAAGCACTCTTGCTATCATCAGGGAAATGCAGTTTGAGTTAACAATGAAATAATGCACCCTTCTAAATAAAGTAAAGCAACACCCAGTGCCATTTGGCAGATTCAGATGTTGCTGTTGTTATGTGTGGTGGATACAAACTAAACAACATTTACATATTTTGTAACTCATCAGTGGGGAGGAACGAGTTTGCTCAAGCCTGTAACAATCATTATGATAGATCACTTATAGAATCTGCAAGTATCTTTTAAGTTCAAAGTAATTAGCAACAAAATGTGGTCAAGAATCCAGGAACCAGGCAATGTGAAGAGATACTACTCATTTTAGAGAAGGAGGAGTTGACTCTCTTCTTTGAATTAGCCAGCTCTGGTACTCTTTGGTAACCTGTCAGTGATGGAGCAGTTGACAGAGAACTAAAATGTGTCATCCTCTTTCATGTCTCTGGAGCATTTTGATGTACAGTGTAAACAAACATACACAGCAAGTGTGTCTGCCTTCTGAACTCTTTGGCTGTCCAGTAGACAGATCCTATTAAAAGAATAGAAGTGTTTCTAGCCAAGCTGGGTGAATGATCACCATAAATTAAAACAGGTTCTTTTGCACATGTCAGTATTGAGTTCTTGGGCTTAAAATGGATGTTTCAAGCTAGAAGGATCAGATTACTTCTAGAAGTTTTATTATTTGTGACAGGAGACTTGTGTTAAAACAGCCAAATGCCAATTCAGTGCCTCTCTAAGTTCTTATAATTTCTGAAACTTGTTCTAGCCCTAGAATTTATCCCATTTCAGACAGTAGCACAGAGCTGCATCTGTCTGCAGGTCATGTGCTGCTGCTGTCTTCTTCAGAGGAAAATGGGTTGCTTTGCTTAGTGGTTTATCACCAAACCAGAATACAGAGAATAAGAAGTTAGGTGGAAGTGATCATATTATACTGTTCATTTTTCATAATTTTACAAAAGCTTGAACCTTATTGTTCTTGATGCTGGTTTCACCTATCAGATTTATTTTGGGACAGTTTCTTCCCAACAATCTGCTCTTCCCACAACTGTCTCATGATTTTAGTGTGACATTTCTATACAAGAAGCACCTTCTCTATTTTAACATGTCACACTCCTATAATTATCCAGTTTAACTCCCCTTAGCAGAGATCAAGTTCTAAGGGACTATGAAAAAAGGAAAGGAAAGGAAAGGGTTATTTGATAAGTCTGGAAGTGAAAGCTAAAAGGGTTTTTTTTTCATAAGCTGAAGGGTTTTGGGTCTTTTGTAGCACTGTATCTATCATTGCTTGATTGTGCTTGCTTTGCATGTTCCACATCATTGTGCTGCAGAGAGAAAATAGCATTTCTCCTTCTTGAATTTGCTACATACTATAAAAACAACTGTGAATGTTTCATGTGTGGACAGTCATGCTGAAAATACTTCCTTCTAGTGAGCAACACTCTGAAGTAACTAAATGTAGATCTACAGGAGCAGCAGCTTTGTACAGTGCAGTACATGGGAAGTACTGAAACAAAACTTGTGAGCTGACCTTCCACATCTCTCTGTGGGGAACAGTTCATGTAACAGTGTTCCTGCTGAATCTAAAAAGTGCCCAGAGTAGAAGGTGTGGCAGAAAATTGGAGGATTTCCATTTTTATCTGTATTTTCTTTGTAAGTAGGTTACTTCTGAAGCACTGCATGTGGCTCAAGGGCTGCTGCCTGACCAGTTGCATGTCTCAGAGTCCAAATACAGCTCTGTGAAAAGGCTGAGGATCAGAGACACTGGGATGTCTTTATGGTGTAGCAGTTCCTGTTAGGCTTTTTAGCTGTGATGACATGTGACAGTCTAACTGGTGTTGATCTTTCAAGGTGGGGGTGAGCATGCTTTGATTCTGGAGTAAGTTGAAAGGCCTCTCCTAGCATTTTCCACACACAGCCTAGCAGCATGTGTGCCATCAGGAAGCATAGCTCAGCTGCTCTGCAGTAACCTGGCTGCTGCAGAGATAATGGAGACACTCATGCAATGTTCATCATCTGGGCTCTTGAACATCAAAAGGAGGATTAAAGAGGAATTTAAGTGCTGTTTAGAAATTGGTAGACACGAGGTCTTGCCTAACAAAGTCACATGGAAGCATGGATATCTGCTGCCTTGGAGAGCCTATTTCCATGCCTGAGGCCAGAGGGGAGTCTGTTGAGCCCTTGCGTCACACCAGGTGTTCCCAGTCCAGTTGCTGTGTTTGGAGCATGCCAAACACATGCCAACAGGAAGGAGCTCTTCTGGCTATGGCCTTGGCTTCATGCAGTTGTTGCTGGAAGACTTGCAAGAAAGGGAGTGCCAAGGTCATTTCTGTCTATGAGCATAAACTGTAACACCAGGGCACTAGAGCTTAATTGACTCTACCTCCCAGCTTCTAGGGGAAGGCCTTACTTGTGACAGGTTATTTCCAGTCCACTGCAGATCCCTTGCCACACAGAAGAGTCCAAGACTGGTTATCCAGAAGACACTTTAAATGGGTTCAGTGATGCAGGGAGGTTCATGTGGGCAGAATCCCTTGACACCAGAAGCATTTTGACAGAGGGAGAAGAATCGTCTCCCCATGGCAATTTAGAGGATTCTGATGCTACAGGTTTTGCTTGAGTCATGAATTTCACCTCAGTAGTATTAATCTTGAAGTTTCTGTCTAGTCAGAGATTGATGTTGCTATAACCTACTAGAGAAATTAAAAATGAAAGCCTTAAGTGTTGAGCAGTGCTGGCAAAGCTGTCATTATTTGCAGCTGTAGAATCAATATTGTCTTACTATCTGTGCAGGACTGAAAATGAAAATTCCTACAATGAGTGGGGTTTAGTGCAGCAGAGAAGGGATATGCAATTAATTAAAATAAAATTTAAAACATACTTACGATATTATGTAAGAATCAGCCACAGAGACATTTGTGTGTGCCTCAAGATGAGGAATTTTTATCTTCCGTGCAAGCAGATCACTTGTGTGTTTTGTGTAAGGAATTTTTCTTCCTTTTTTATTTTAGTAACCTGTGGCAGAGAAAAAACATTATTCAGGGGTTTTGACCTCAAAAGAGTCAAGAAGAAACCTCTGAAATGAAAGGGTTGTGTGGAGTAATGATGTTCACAGTCAGCCTCTGAAGTTGTAGCATCCTGTAAAAGTGCTCCTCTTCCTTTTGCAGGAGCTGTCTGAGCCATGCATAGCTCTTTTTGAAAAGGTGGGTTTCCAAGGAAAGAAAATGGAATTCAGTACAGAAATCTTAGATCTCCAGTTCCTGGGATACAATCCTCGAATTGCTTCAGTCCAAGTCCTTGGTGGCATGTAAGTTTAAAATCAGTGTTTGATTCTCTAGAATGATGTGCTTAGCAGGAAAATGACAGATGGTAGAAATGAGGGAGGATAAAATCAGAATATCATAACACGTGTGATGCATTGGAAGTTTTTTTCTTACAGAACCTTTTCACGTCCTGTTTCAACAACATCTTATCACTGACTGCTGGCCTGTGCTAGAAGTTGAAGTGAATTTGAATAAAGCTCACAAAGAAACTGGTGTCTTTTCACATGCTATGTTACAAAAGCCAGCTTGCATAGCATCATAAAACCAACTTTTATGCTCTTTGTTTATATCTCAGTCATAAAAAACCCCTGTTCAGTTTGTGATCTGTGTCATGTGTTAGAGATTAAAAATGTTTTAATAAGTTTTCACATTCATCCTTTTACCTGGATGTTATGGACACAGTGGTGGTACAATGAGATCATGATCTGGTCCCTTTTGGCATTAGTAATAATCCCTTTTACTTGAGGAATTGGGTCAGTCTATTCATTGTAAATCTAGCAGTTAAATTCATTAGCTATTTTAAAGCAGTTGTGTTCTCTGAATTTACTGTTGAAGATCATGCAAAGAAATAGCCTGTGATGAAGTTTAAAAACTGCCTGGAAGCATTTTTGAAAGCTGCTGTGCTATCCTCTTCCAGTGTTCCAGCAGATCTGCTACATTTCTTTTTGTCTTTTTCCTGTTGTTAACCTTTAGGTCAAAGACACTTGCCCCAAATATATGGTCAGCTTTTCTCTAACTTGAAGAATGGGACTTTTTTAACTGTAAATCCGTGTTTCTATTGCTTTGCATTTAAATATGTCCTTTTCAAGAGGTGAATTTCCAAGGTGTGTGCTGGAGAGATGCTGTTGGATAGCTTAAGACTGCCCTCAAGTGGATAGCTAATACCAGGTCTCTAGAGCAAACCTTTTTCCCCATCTAGCTAAGCTGGTTAAAGGGTTTCCTCAGCACACTGAGCTGAGGTTGGAAACATAAAGCTCATAAGAAAAGGTACATGCTCTGTATCCTTAAGACTACTGAGATTTCAGTATCTTTCACCATAGCCACAATAAAGTTGATTTTCACTTTCCATAAAATGAAATAACATCAAGTCAAACATCAAGTTATTTCTTTGCCAGGAATACTGTTCCCAGGACTCCAGGTAACGGAGTTGTGCACTCCAGCGTACTCATCTTAATGCAGTTGATCTAAGTCAGAACATGATTTTGATGTTTTTGAAGACCTGTTAAAAGAAGGCCATTGGGTTTCCATAGCTGAACACTACTACTTTGAGACAGATTTCTGTTAAACATATTTATTGCTTCTGAAGCAGGATTTGTCAGTAAAAGCATGATCTTGTTTGTTTGTGTTTTTGTTCCCCCCTCCTAGATGGGTAATTTATGAGCACAGCAATTACAGAGGGCGCCAGATGTTGTTATCACCAAATGAAATTCCAGACTGGTATAAAGCCAGTGGCTTTTGTCAGATAGGTTCTCTGAGACCTTTACTGCAGGTGAGTAGGCTCTGACAAGAGATGATCAGCTACTAATGTATATTCTGGAATGGGATTGGGGGGATATTACACAGCTGAAAGCAATGGTACAGTCTTGATGCATGTTCAGCAGTGGCAGTTGTGTAAAGAAGTTGCTCTACAGTTTTGCTTGTAATAAAAGATTTTGGTTATGCTACATGGCTTTGCAGTTCTGCTGAAACTGTTCATTAAGCATAAAGCAAAGTACTGAAGACAGCATATAAGGATTGTCTAAATTATTTTAACAAATAATGGCTATAACTACTATATAAAAATTATTTTAGGTTGTTTTAGTTGTTTCAGTGCCCAAGCTAGTCACTGGCTGGACTGTCTGTGTTATTTTTGGAACAACAAGAAAATTGGATACTTCAATTAGTAGTGATTTTGTGTTGATTTAGGGGTAAGGTCCTTCCCTGCTTATTACTTGACAGAACAATTTGCAAATACAATGCAAAAACTTATTCTTGTGGTGTCCTTTTCATTTTGTTCTCTAAATAAGGACCATGTGATTTGGGCCAAAGCTGCAGCTAGCAGTCCTGTGACCTTTAAGTTGAGGTTCTTCCTGAGCCATATGAGGAGGCAACTTTCTCTGATTCACAGATTATTTGTACCTGTAACCAAATGCATTTGCTCTCTACTTGCGGCTCAGATAGCCAATCGCATCCTGGGCTGCATTGGGAGAGGTGTGGCCAGCAGATCGAGGGAGGTAATTCTGCCTCTCTACTCTGCCCTGGTGAGGCCCCACCTGGAGTATTGTGTCCAGTTTTGGGGTCCTCAGCATAGAAAGGATGTGGAGCTGCTGGAGAGAGTCCAGAGGAGGGCCACAAAAATGATTACGGGATTGGAAAACCTCCCCTATGAGGATAGGCTGAGAGAGTTGGGGTTGTTCAGCCTAGAGAAGAGAAGGCTTCGAGGGGATCTGATAGCAGTCTTTCAGTACCTAAAGGGAGATTATAAGACAGAGGGACAGAGAATCTTTAGGAGATCAGAGTGTGATAGGACCAGGGGGAATGGTTTTAAGTTGAAGGGGGGGAGGTTTAGACTGGAGATTGGGAGGTGGTTTTTTACCAGGAGAGTGATTAAGCACTGGAACAGGTTGCCCA
>VWZO01022214.1:518328-529860 GCA_013396975.1 Bucco capensis
AGGGGCTGGAACACCTCTCCTATGAGGACAGGCTGAGGGAGCTGGGATTGTTCAGCCTGGAGAAGAGAAGGCTTTGGGGGGACCTACTAGTGACCTTCCAGTACCTAAAGGGAACTTCCAAGAAGGCTGCAGAGGGCCTGTTTGCAAAGGCCTGCAGTGAAAGGACAAGGGGCAATGGTTTTAAATTGGAAAAGAGTAGATTTAGACTGGACATTAGAAAGAAGTTCCTCACCACGAGGGTGGTAGAACACTTGACCAGGTTGCCCAGGGAGGTGGTTGAGTTCCCATCCCTGGAGGCATTCCAGGTGAGGCTTGCCAGGGCTCTGGGCAAGCTGCTCTAGTTGGGGATGTCCCTGGCCACTGCAGGGGGGTTGGACTAGATGAGCTCCAGAGGTCCCTTCCAACCCAAACCATTCTAGGATTCTATATTTTCAGCTTCATTCAGGCAGGCGTAAAAGTCTTACTCCTTTGAGGTGTTTCGTGGCTTTTTAGTTGTTGTTTTTCTTTGTTATCCCTGTATTTGTTGAACTTATTCCTTTTGTCTTCTGTACAAGTTTCCAAATGAAGTCCTACTTTTCTCACAGTGCATAAAACTAATCATGTGTGAATTGTCATTGAGGTGAGCAGAGGTATGCACAGTTCATCATGTTTAAGGATGAACAGTCTTAGGTAGGGAAAACTGGCCAAAGAAAATTAAGTTACTTTAATAATGTTAAACAGCTTGACTGCAAAGAATCATGTGAACTTTTTCTATAGGATTGTATAACTTCAAAGGAGCCATTTACAACTGTGTCATCTGTGCTGGAGGGAAGAATCTTACTGTTAATAAGCTAAGGCATTGTTTGGACATGTTTACAGGACACATGCAGTAGTAGAAGGGATTTATGCAGACAGCAAAATGATGCAAAGTAAGCTAAAAGCTTTAATATCACATACAAAAGATAGCTCTTCTGACAGTGCCTCTCAAACATTGCACTGAAAGTATTCATATTGAGACATGGCTTTGGGTAAATGCTCTTGGGCTTTGTCCCTGTCTCTCTATCTCATAAAGCAGGGTTTTTTGTGCACAGAAAATACACAGCTTGTGCTGTAGAGCAGTCAGGTTACTTAGTTGCAGAGTGCAAGCTGGCAACGTTGATCTTAAATGACTGAACTCTTACAGAGCTTTGCCATCTTTCTGATGAATGACAGTAAATGCGTTTTGCACAAAAAAATTGGTTTTCATAGAACAGTTACAGCTGGAAGAGACCTTGAAGATCATCAAGTCCAGCCTCTTTCCTAGCCCTATCAACTTGCTAAATAATCACCACATTTTAAAAAGAAAAATAAGCTTGTGGGTGGGTAGGTACTCTGCCCATAGGCAGAGACAGGTCATTGGAAGAACTTGTGCCATTCTTCCCATAAGCCTAGGTCATCTCACTGACTGACTCATGGTACCTTGAGGTATGCCTGAGGTTTTCAAGGAAGGGCTGTTTTGGGTAGGTGGGATAACCAGTAAGCAGGATATGAAAGTCATTCTACTCATTTTGTCAGAAACAGATATGAACATCAGATAGCAATTCAGGTCTCCTAGCTCTTGATGAGTTTCTTGGAGATGGGTGAAGTGGTGGCCTAGTGGGCTTAAAGTGTAAGCTCTGTGTCATCCAAGCCCCACTAGAGAACATCTTTAGATACAGATGAGAATTTCAGAACTGCAAAACTAAAACAACTTACTTTGATTCTAGACTAAAATAGTAAGAAGTACTACTTTTTCAAAACTGTATATTAAATACAGTTAATAATTGAGAGCTATATCAGCAGTGGCAGGTGGGTGCTAAACTGCCACTGAAGTCCATTCAGAAGTTACAAGATGGCTTGTGATGGCCTATTGAAAAATCACTGTTCACACAGAATACTTAACTGTACTACTGTTACAAGTCTTAATGTTCTTTTCAAGTAAGCTTGATTTTTGCCAGTTCTTTTTTTAGCATAAAAACATCAGCAGTTTTGAAATCAAGTAATACGCATGATTAGGGAAATAACGAGCAGAGAAGAAAATGTTGTTGTTACACACTGTGAAATCCATACAATTGATCTGTGCAGTTATGTCTTTTATCTCAAAAGGCTATTGCAGAATTACAAACAATTAAAGAACAATAAAAGGATGGGCAGAGGAGACAGACTGTTCCTATGCAAGGAAGAGACAAAACAGCTAGAACCTTTTACCCTGCTAAGAGGGCAGTTTGAGGGATGGTCTGATTGCCAACATAGCATGGATAAGATACCCCTTAAAAGAAGGGAGGGGAAGGGGGGTGAGGAGAGCAGCAAATAAAACTAGTAGTTGCTTATAATTCTACTTTATTTCTGATAGTTAAGATTAGGAACTGCTTGCCTCAGGAGAGTTATGATACAGAAAGGTGTTCATGTAAAAGGGTTACATTGATCTCAGTGGGTAGAGACTAACAAATTCACATGTGGGACAGCAATCATCCAAGTATTAAGTGTACCAGCTCCACGTGGAAGAATCTCTGGGCTGGTAATTGCTGTAGAGTGGGAGAAGTTACCAGGATCATACTGCATACAAGAGCAGAGTGAATGTAATGTTGCATGACATCTGTGAGTGGCCACTGCTAAAGGCAGGTGTTAATTGTACCTTTGGATACAACATGGTTGGTTTAGTGTTCTTAAGTAGTGGAGAGTGCCAGCAGAAACAAAATAAGTAGTTGAGTTTGGGGCAAAAATACATTCCTTTAGGGAAAGTAGTTCTTAGATTCTGTTCTCACCTGCTGACATCTCTCCTGTCTGATGAAAAAGCAGTGGACACCAGAAGTAGGGCCATTTGGAATAACTGCTGTTACCTTTCTGATGATACAGATGGCAGAGGATTGCTGCTTGACAATTGTTGGAAATCTTATAACTCCTGGCTCCAAACTGGGTCTGTCATTTGAGAGGAATGAAGACAAACAGTATTGGCATATTAGTCCTGATGGCAGGATTTACAGCAAGATGAAACCCAAGCTGGTTTTAGATATCAAAGGTAAGCAAATGTGTTATCTCATTACATTGTGTCTTAATCACATGGTATTTACAGTGGGATAGGCACTAAACGTGCCTATAAATTAGGGATGGTGTTATAGTCACTTTAATCTAGACTCAGAAAGGACCTGATTAGCTAGTCTGACCTCTTGAATTATACAGGCCCTAGGACTTCATTTCAGTTTTCCTACATAGAGTTTAGTAACTCACAGTACTTGCTTATCTTGTATTCCCAGTGTCCACTCACTGTAGATAGCCTCAGTTAATTTTAGGTGGCACTGGGTGATGTGAATGTCATTACTTAAAATGCTGAAGCAAGAAAACCCTAGCTTCTCATTAACCTTCATTTGTATAGAGCAAATTTTCTTATATAGTAGTTGTAGATGCAATAGCCAAAGGATGTTAGGAAAGCCAAGGTAGGCTTGTACACTGATGTGATTAGATGCAAAATGTTTATTCATGGCTATACCTTTGTGGCAAAGATGACATTCTGCCAGAGCAGCCTAAGATCTGTGTGCACTTGATGTGTGTTTTATAGTCACTTCTGTCAGAGAAATTTGATTGATGTAGATACTGTTTCTGAATTTTGATTTCATAGTTCCATAGAAGTTCTGACAAAGCAACAAATGGAATGATCAGCAGAATTGGCATAATCAGATGTTCTTACAAAATTCTGTATATTCAGGTGGGGGGAGGAATCATCTTATGTAGCTGTTGGGTTTTTTTAGCTCTTTTAAAATTTTGCATTGATGCTGTGACATGACAAAAAAACTCAAACAGAACAAGATAACAAAAAAAAAAATACACCAGAGCCAAGAGTCAGCACATTAGAATTCAAAAAGACAGGACTGTCAGAACTGTGAGAAAAGGGTTATCTAATGTCTGACCTGGCACAAATAGTCACAAGCTCTTTTTACTGCCATAAAAACACAGTGATGATTAATTATAAACTGATTTAAAAGATTCTAGTTCAAGGGAGAGTATTTAGTCACAATGACTCTGCATATCTTTTTCTAAAGTCAGTTCAGAGCTGCATCAAAGGAGCAGAAATGCTATCATGCTGCCTTGTCTTCAGTTAATCATGATAAAAGCAATTAGCTATTCTGCATTTCTAACTGAAGAACTTGGCACTTGCGAAGTCTGGTGATGAACATACAGATTTTAGAGGGGTTTTAAACTCTTAGTTTTAAAAAAAAAGTAAATCTGTTCAGTAAATAAGAGAGAGTAGGTACATTTAGCTTCTGTTTGAGAATTCCCAATAGGAACATCAGCTGATTCTGCCAGTTCTGCTGATCCACTCTTGACCACAAATGGAGCATTACTGAGTTCTGCAGCAAATGAATGCAGATGTTCAGCTGGGCAGTCCCAATGCCACCTCGTGGATGCCCTGGCACAGCACAAAGCTTTGCCCAGAGCACCACTCTATCACAGTAAACAGTCTCTTGTTCCACTGACAGAAAAATCCTATCTTTTCCCATTACAGCCTGGTTATATCAGACACTGCTGCTAAAGTGATTTTGCTCTTACAGTCACAACTGAGCTGTGTAGCCGATGTTATTTTTTTGTACCTGCTGGTTAGGGTTTTTTCCTGTGGAAGGATTTGATTTGGTATTCCCTTCATTTTCCCTTCTTTACATGTTCTTAAGAAGTTCTATCTCTACGGCTTTTTAGTAATTGCCTGGTGATGGCAAGGGGAGAAGTCCTGTTGGTGTTAACCTCTCAGAGACCTTTCTGATCTGGGACAGTGGCACCAGAAAGCCTCCCTCAAATTTCTGAAGCAGAGAACAGCTAAATTTAGTGTTTGAGATGGCAATTCCTTGATACAGAAGAGCTGAGAAAATGTCAGTTCTGACTTCTAGCTCTAGTTGAATGTTTCATTGTTTCCAAATTCCTTAAGTAAGCATACTAATGGTGCTCTTCTGTGGGAACATGTTTGGCCTTGCATCATGTGAGTAAATGAAGCCCCTCTAAGAGAGGGTTATATTTTGTGTACAGGTATGTTCAGCTGCTGATGGAAACAGCTGAACATTGGGTAATACTCTGTGTATGGCAACTTGTGATGCAGCTGGCCAAAACACAGGATTATCATGGTGAGGAGTAAATGAGTACCAGGCCTTGTCCCTGGTGTGGTCATGCATGTATTGTCTGTAAGCAGCAGGACTTATTTAATTGTGTAAACATCATCTCTAGAGCAAAGTGACAACAGTTGAGGGGAAACTGAACATCCAAGTGTGAATTTTGGGCAATGACAGTCTTAAAGGAGCTGCACTTGTATGTACTGCAGTGTTTCCTTCCTTTCCATCCAGGCTGAGAAAGGCAAGGTACTGAATTGCTGTAGGGGTAGAGAGGAGCAGGCAGGCTGCCTTGGTTCAAAATCAGTTCCAAAAGCAGGCAGTGATGAAAGTGAGTGTGACTTTTCAGTGCCTTGGGGAGAAGAGCAGCTGTCTACACCAGCAACTTACTTGAGTTGCCCGGAAAGCTCGAGTACCTGTCTGCCATTGAAAGGCTAAGCTCAAGTACCTGTCTGCCATTGAAAGGCTAAGCTCGAGTACCTGTCTGCCACTGAAAGGCTAAGCTCGAGTACCTGTCTGCCACTGAAAGGCTAAGCTCGAGTACCTGTCTGCCATTGAAAGGCTAAGCTCGAGTACCTGTCTGCCACTGAAAGGCTAAGCTCGAGTACCTGTCTGCCACTGAAAGGCTAAGCTCGAGTACCTGTCTGCCATTGAAAGGTTAAGCTCGAGTACCTGTCTGTCACTGAAAGGCTAAGCTACACTCTGCATGTTTTCTTCCCAGGGGGTGCACAGTATGACTGTGACCATGTAGTTGTCAACACAGTCAGCGAGGAAAAGGCAACGCAGTGTTGGGAACCACTGGTTGTGTAAAGCCAAAGGAGCAAAGAGGATGCTTGAACTAGCCACTGTTCCAGACACTACAATTGGCACTGCCATCTCTGAAGGATACAGGATCAACAATGAGAGTTTTTGTCTTTTCTTTGCAGTTTTTAGAAGAAGAAGCAACAGAACAGTTTCACCTCTATCTAAGATGATTATCCCTATAAAAGCTTCAGTATCTCTCAACATTATTTTCCTTTTAATCATCACAACTCAGTGTGACCTAGAGAGTGGTAGTGTAACTCAGGCTAGAGTGGAAGAACTAAAGGTGGGAGAGACCCCCATGGAGTTAAAATCCTGTCAGTAAGTAGTTAATACAGAATAGTCAATAAGCATAATTTTAAATGAATTTTAAAAGGTGAGTTTTTTTAACTGAGAGAAGAGCTAAAAAATCATTAAAGCTTATTCCCTAAAGGAGAGGAGTGCAGTGTGTATGTGGGTATAGCAGCTTGGATGTGTGGGTTGTAGTATAGAGAATCTTCACTATTGAAACCTAATCTATGTTTCACTGGAACAAACTTACGTTTACTGAAGGTTTAAAGGCTGCTAGCACACAGCACACCCAAAGGATTCTGATCATGTGGCTTCCAATAGAGTTAGTGCAAATATAGTAAGTCCTAAATTAAGAAAAAAATCTAGATTTTCTCATGTAGAGACAATGTAAATTAGTAATGTTTGTTAGACAAAGAGAGAGCTGGCAAAAGGATGGATGCATTAGAATGTGAAGAACTTGCCCATTTTCTAGGCTGCCTTAACTTTCTGAGTTACAGGGATTTTACTTCTTTGCCAAGTCAAATTTTTCCTTTTTTAAAACAGTTCCAGTAAATATAACCTTCCTGAACTCCAAAATAATAGAGAAAACAAGAATTCTTGGGCAGAGTGTCACTAAAGATGACTGCAACAGCACCAACATGCTGTGGTCATGAAGTTTTCAGCCACTGCCTGTTGGGAGTCTGGCATTCTCCAGGGTAAGCCCAAGTCCTTCTGGTGATGCTGGAGAGCAATGCCTGTGGTGGACTGCTGGCTCCCAGTTGCTGCTGGGCAGAAGTGTCAGGCTCTACCCTAGTAAGGGGCATGGCCAATGCTGGATAGGTGCCCAGTCACAAGGGCTGTGCCTGTTCAAAGTAAGCATTACTGGTTTAGTAAAGAGCTTGTGACAAGTGAGACATTCTGATGAGTGCAGGAGGTTCTTCTGTTCCCTTGCTCTCAACCTGGTTTTGCTAGTTTATCCTTAATAATGTTGGCAGAAAGGTAAAATACAAAGTCTTGTACTATGCTGCTGTGTTTTGTTCTGGCTTAGACCAGTGTTACTACAAGCTGCTCCTAGGAGCATCCAGGCCTTTGTCTTGCACAGTAAGTCTGTTTCAAATTAACACTTTCATTACTATTGTATGGCCTCAAAGGATACTGGTGCTTTTATTGTTACCTAGAGGAAGTGCCTTACTCATTTTCCTCCTTCTGTACAGACCTACTGAAGTTTTGTTGCTCTGAAATGTGCTGCTTTTAGTTCTTCATAGAAGATGTGTTGTTATTGGTTCCAAAGAGTGGTACTTTGTCATATTGATGTGCTCTTGCTATATATTATATAGCATTTTACAAATAAATGTAAGTTAGGTAACTTTTTACTGAGATTATTTTTAAAGGTAGGAAGCTGGTATTTTGCAGTTAAGTTTTGTTTCTGTCTTGTGTTCCTCTCTATCCATAATTCCTCTGTGACAGCTAGCTCATGAGGAGTGAACATGGGGTGTGGAATAGCTGCAGGCTCTGAGGAATGGATGCCTCTCCTCTACAAGCATATACTGAGTACATTTGCACATGGGGCCACAGTTCACATGGCTGCTGCTTCTGTTCCCTGGTGGAAGCACTGCATGACAGGGTTTCTCCATCACCACAGCTGGTGATTTCTCTGCTGGTGCAGCTCTGAATTAAGAGGCTCCCACTTTCCTTTTATCTACCTGCAGAATTCCAAGGGAAGTCACTCCATAGCCCATCTCTAGCAGAATGGTAAGTTTGAAAACAGAGCAACAGGCACATACCCCTGCAGCACTTCAGCCCTACCAGCAGTGACAGGGGACATGGCAGGAACAGGGTCTCCTGATTACTGACAGAATCATGTCTAACCTACCTGCATAAACACTGCAGTCAGCTGAGTCTGTGCCAGGAGCTAGGCAATTAGAATAATTATCATTTAGAGACTGATTTTGTTCCATGCTTCTGCTCAGATTAGTTATGCCATGAGAGATTTGCCTATTGAAGATGAAAGTACCAGTCTTGAGACAATGTGACCACTTAATAAAGTTTACAGGTTCTGAGAATGAACTGTATTAATAATCTGTATTAATAAAAGTGAACAGAACTAGAAAAGGCTTAGAAAGAAAGGACAGCACAAATTTCCTATGGATAAGTATGTCTCATTTCAGGACTTAGCTAAAACATCTGGAAAATAAAAGCTCCAAGATCTGCAAACTGAACATGCTGCTGTGTCTCTTCCTCCAAGAGTGAGGGTGTTTCTACTGAAGTCACAACTCCATTCTTAAGGTGGCTTTCATGTAGAAATAGCCCAGGGACATTAGTACTTTTTGTCTGCATATTAAGAGTTAGGAACAGGCAGAGGATGAGAGGATCAAAGAGGCTTTTCTAAAACAAGACAAAAAAAAAACCCCATGCTTCCTGTGTGAGGTTTCAAAGAGAAACAGTTGCTACATACTAATTCAGGTTCAAGTGTAATTTACCTGTAAAGGACTAACTGCAGCCAGAAGAATGATTAGAGATACTTTATTTTTTACTAAGTACATTGATCACTGTTTTTCCACGTGCATGCCCTCCTTCCAATTTCAGAAAGGCCTTTGGAACTTCAGAAAAAGTGAAGACTTCATCAATAACTGGTTGAATCTACAGAAGAAAGAAAAAGTATCACTGTATTAGGAACAAAATAATATATCATGTTCACACTTCAAAACAGTATGAAGAAAGGGGGGAGGTTCCTTTATAGTTTTTAGGGCAGAAATTGCCAAATGATGTAGTCACTAGTTTTTAACCTTGTTCAGGGAGCCCTCTGCATACAAGAGAAGGCTTTCTGCTTTTGCTCAAGTTTTGAAACATCAGAGCTGGCACAGTTTGGAGTCTTCACCTGGGACTCTTCATTAAAAGTCACCATACAAGGTTCTAACTTCTGAGTCCCTTTAAAAGCTGACACTGTGGTTCAGCTTTTTGTTGTCCACAATCATACACTAAGGAGAAGGAAGAACATTTTTCTTCTCTATTTTTCTACTGGTTTTCTTGTAAAACTGAAGAATTTTCCAAAGGTGAGGTATTTTAAAGATACTTAGGACTCTAATGGCCATCTCCATCAGGACATGCCTCAATATTCTCAAGAGACTTTGCCACAAACCAAGTATAAAGAAAAAATGTCCACAAACATTTGTTGCTGAGTCATTTAGATACACTTGAAAACTCAGCCAGTGTGTATTCCAAGAGGCATAACTCATTAAGCCCAGCCTCCATCCACTGCTATTTTGGCATTAATTTTGTAAAGTGCATCTTCTGGATTGGTTTGGACTCATTTCTTAATAATGAAGGTGATATTGCCCTATTCACTGTTCCCACTATTAACCAAGGAGCCTGAAAACCCTACAAGCATTTTCTTTGGACATTCTAGTGTACTGACAGAGGCAGAAGAAATACCAGTAGCTTCTGAAAAATACTTGTCACTGCTGATCCAAGGGAAGAGACATTTTCTGTCATGAAGGTCTGAGTCAGCCTAAGGCCAAAGCAAGATCTGTGTACCAAAGAACCTACCACAGCTCCTCACAAAGATCCTGCCTTGGATCCTCTAACAGCAGCCCAGTGCATGTTCTCACAGTGCTGAACTGGTCCTAGTCCTCTTAGCAGAGGAAAATACTGCCAGTAGAAGAGTCTGCAGCTAGCCATTGCAGTAACAAAGATCCTAGCACCCTCTTTACTGTGCTAGAAAAAGACCTTTGTTGCTTTGCCAGTGAACAAAATATCCTCAGGCTTTTTCCTCAGCTGCTAACATGCACACTGTCTGGTTGACTAGAGCTGGTAACTGCCCTCTCCTGGTAGGACATGCACCTCACTAAATAGGAAAAGAATAAACAGCAGGAAGGACACAGTTTTCCAGCCTCAGCACAGTGCTGTCTTTCCAAAGGCTTGGCTTTGACTAAAAGGCAGGGGATATGTGCTCGGACATGCTGCTTAGAAGGGCAGTGTGCTGCACTACCAAGGAAAGGGTTTCATGTGCACATACTGTGCAAGCAGCAGCACTGACCACCCAGCACCCTCCCAACAGCACAACAGCTGCAATCTGGTGCTTGTCTGTGCTCACGTAGATCCTTTTCTCAACTCTCTTAATTTTATCTTTATTTCTATGCAGTGCCTTACCTTGAAGTCCATTCATTGCATTAAAATAACTACCAGGCTTGCTCCTATGAGACCAGTAATCTAGGACATCAATAATCTATTACGCTACAGTAGATCCTAATCTTGTCACTAGATTTTTTTCCTTGGGGTTTTTTTTTTTTTGTTAAGGCAAGCTTAGCAATAGTGTGAAACTTTACATGGCAGAAAAGTAGGAATGAGTAAACCTCCTCCAAAGAAAAGCTAGATGTAGGAGCCAAGTCACTGTAAGAGCAACTGTGGAAATAAATATATTCACTAAGTGCCTAAGTGCTGCAGGGTACAAGGTTGGCTAATTTCTTCTTGTTCTGCCAGGGCAATCTCTGTAAACAAACCTGTAGTAAAGGCAGTAGTAACACAGCAGAGGAGCCACAAAGATAACTGTGAAACACTTTCTGCTGCTCAACTGGGGAAGAAATGAGGGACCTGAATGAGCAAGACAAAACTGTGTTTGGTCAGCATCAGCATGGAATGGAAATCCTGTCCTGGGCATCATCACCTAAATCAGGGGCATGGACCCAGGGCAGCATAAACAAGGAGACAATGGCTTTGGGTAAGCTGAGCATCTAAGTAAACATCTGAGTAAACAGCAGCTGCTGTGACTGTCAGCAGGAGGAACGTGCTGCTGATCAGCACAGGCTGTGTTGAGGAAGACCAACACTTGCTTTCATAGCAGAAGCTTGGGAAAAAAAGAACTGAGTAACCTTGTTGAGCCAAGCACAAGTGCAGCACTTGTACAAGGACTTAATGTTAGTGGCAGTTACAAGCAAAGCTGTGCTTCAGTTAAGAAAGAAAATAAATACAGAACTCAGCCTGCTGGAGCATGGACACAGATGCCTAGCAGGGCAAGAGGCTGGGAGAAGGGGAAGAAGGCAGCGCAGCAGTGGAAGGGATGTGAAGCACAGGGGATTCCAGGGAAAGGGAGAAGTACATTTCAGACACCTGCAGCAACGGAGGAAAAACTGAACAAGACATTTCAGTGATTTGCTACCTGCAGTCATTTTTACTAAGTTGAAGCTTCTAACCCTGAGAGAATCACAGTATGTCAGGGGTTGGAAGGGACCTAGAAAGATCATCTAGTGCAACCCCCCTGCCAGAGCAGGATCACCTAGACCAGCTCACACAGCAATGTGTCCAGCCAGCTCTGCAATGTCTCCAGACAAGGAGACTCCACAGCCTCCTGGGCAGCCTGGGCCAGTGCTCTGGCACC
>VWZO01022214.1:530201-545972 GCA_013396975.1 Bucco capensis
CATGGGAGACAGTATCAAAAGCTTTGCTAAAGTTAAGAAAAACCACATCCACTGCCTTGCCCTCATCTATCCATCTAGTTATGCCATCATAACAGGCTATCAGATTAGTCAAGCATGCCCTCCCCTTACAGAATCCATGTTGACTACTCATGATAAGCCTCCTCTCCTCCACATACTTGAAGATGGTGGCAAGAACAAGCTGTTCTGTCACCTTTCCAGGGATGGAGGTGAGGCTGACTGGCCTAGAGTTACCCAGGTCGCCTTTCTTGCCCTTTTTGAAGAGTGGGATGACATTGGCCTTCCTCCAGAATGAGGCATGTTATGTCCTCAGGTAAAGTTCAAAGCCTTGCATTTGAAAAGTGGTGACACAGGGATTCAGAGGAACCCTGAATTCTGCCTCACAATTGGAAACACCCTGTGTGCTGCAGCCACCACACACTCAAAAGCCCATCTGCTTCATTGATGTAACCTCTAGCTCCATTTAAATGCTGGCTTTAGGCAGTGCTATAGAGAGTCATGAATACTAAATTGATGATCCTGGCAATCTAGAGCATTAAACATTTTATCTGGCTGGCTGGTCAGTCCCATTGTCTGCATAACCCTGAAAGGGCTGACCATGTTGCAGCACAGTGATTCACTCAGCCTTTACCATAATCCACTGACTAAGATAAAATTTCTTCCTGTGAACAGACAAACAAGTAGGGGAGAGTCTGCTGTGTGCTGAATGTGTGATAATAAATGGAGATTAACTGGATAATCAAAACACTGCCTCTTTACAGCCATGCATCAGTTCCTTGCCAGAGGACACCTATTTGTTCAGGGAAAAGGGATTAAACTAAAGTCTGGGAGAGAAAGGATTACATGCACCCACATTGAAATCTTTATCTGAATACAGATTGGGCCTGAAAGGTATTTTTCTTCCTCTTCATTCTCTCTGATGCAGGACATACTATAGAAGTGAATCTCAGGTCTCTTGAAATGAACTCATGTGTTTGGTAAAATAAAGAGAGCAGTTGCTGATGCTGCTGAAGGCTAACCTCCAGAGAGCACAGGAGTGGAGCCCAGCCTAGCCTAGCTCTCAATGCAGCAGGCAGTGCACTAGCACTGGCAGGAGTTGGCTGGTCAGCAGGAACACACTCCTGTTCATGGCAAAATCAAGCCCACCCTTGGAGGTCCACACTTCTGTGGTAGCAAGGACACAGTCCAAATGCATCAGGAGATGAGTGAGAAAACGCGAAGGGAATGAAGATGGCTTGGATTCACTAGCAACAAGTCACTCCAGCGGGTGTGAAGCTGATTCTTGCCGCTGGAGGGAGAGCTAGAGCCTTGAAATTACCAGGAGAGAAACAAAGCCAAGCTCAGAAGCTCTCAGTAAACCTAGTTCAAAGCAGAAAAGAGAACAGTCCCCTCACTGCAGGGACAATGCCAGTGTACTGTCTGTCCCCCAGCTTTCTAACAGATGGCTGGGTCAGAACTGCAGGGCAGCCTTGGCTTGCAGAGAAAGCCTCTTTCCCAGCTCCTGCCTCCCTGAGCCCACACCCCATGTAAGCCTTGGTAAGTAGTCCTGAGCCTGCTCATGGCCTGTGTACAGGCTGTGTGCACAGAACAAGAGCTGTGATGAGCTCCACCAGGCAGCAAAAGCTTCTTCACAGATAGTTTATGATGTAATTACACAGCACTTTCCCAAAGAGCATAAGCAAGCTACCATGGCCTGGAGGAAGAGGAGCAGGTATGTTCTAATAAAAAGCACAGTGCTTTTTGGTGGCTCTGACAAAATGCAGATAGAAGAGAAAAGACTGAACAGAGTTCTTGGCAACCTTTCCTTGATCAGCATCTCTGGGCTCTAGCCAATCAACCTGGCAAGCAAAAGCACTGCAACAAAAATCCAGAGAATCTAAAAGAAAAAAAAAGTGCAAGCACTGCAATTTAAGATGAAGAAAGATGGTCACTGGACATCAGAACGAGAAAGAGTGGGGGCAGGACTAAGCTCTAGTCAGTTTAGACACTGACATACAGAATTGCTACCTTAGTGCCCTCTCATCTGTATGAACATCAAAAAGCTAAGGCAGCATATTGAGCCTTTGAGTATTCTCCACATCTGGCACCTCTAGATGTGGCTTCTCTGCAGTAACTCCAGTCTGTGCCTTCATGGCTGTGCTAAGGTATCTTAAGGTACCTGAGGTGACTCTCATTTGGGTGGTGGTGATGCCCCATTTCCTCTCCCATCTTAACTCATGGCCATCCAAACAGCTGAGCATCCAAGTCATGTCTCGGGGGATGACCACATTCATTCCTGTTACTGACCTCCTGAATAGCAAAGACAACTGAATTCCGTATTTTAATAGAGTATCTCCGAGCAAGTCACCAGAGGTGGATAAAAAGGATGTTAGCACTCATTAGGAGATAAATGATGGTAGCAAAAGGTTCTGTGATGTGCACTGCATTGTACAAAAGACAGCAGCAGGGCCAAAGAACAGTCAGTATCCTGTCCTCAGAACCACAACAGCAGCTGCTAAGTCCAAAGCATCTAGTGTCTTCAGCAAAACACCACACACAAATTATACTAACACAGGCATGCAGTTGGGTTTTTTATCTGTCCCTGTAAGATTTATCTAGAAAGCAAACACAGGGAATAATCTATTCATTTTGTGATCAGGCTCTACTTGTCCTTTAGCCTTCCTTCTGCAACATAACTTTCACCCATCTGATTCAACCGTGCTCTGCAGGGAAGAGTAGTAAGCCACCAGAAATCCTGCACAGTCACACCTGCACTGCATTTATATGGCACTGAATTCAAG
Organism: Bucco capensis; assembly: GCA_013396975.1. NCBI lineage: Eukaryota > Metazoa > Chordata > Aves > Piciformes > Bucconidae > Bucco > Bucco capensis. Next base: position 533,000 of record VWZO01022214.1, read on the forward strand.
TGAAAATGTCAAATTCTGTAGGGCTGCATGTCAACACACATCCTACCATGGTCCAGCAGGAACATATAACATGCTTAGTGCTCCCTCTTAGGACACCAAGGAGTCTTTTGAGCCTGCCTTCCTCCATCAGGCTTTATAAAAGGCCATGTTAGTGCTCAATTATAAGTCAGAGGCTTTCCACAAACTTAGTACTTACATGATTTTTAGCATATTTTCACTGACTAACCCAGCAAATCCTTCAAAAGGAGGAAAAAGTTAAGCAAGCAGCAGAACACAGACCTGCCAAAGTCAAATCCACAACACTCTCCACAAATGCATCAAACTCATTCCTAACAAGCCTTTCAGTGATGATGCTGGCAGCAGAGAGCACTGATGATGCTTCAGCAAACAGTGTGCCAGCAGAGCTGTGTCCTGAGCTAAAGGCTCTGTGAGATGAGAACTTTGGAATTCATCAGGAATGTTCTGCCACAGAGAGAGATGCCAGCTTCTGACATGCACTTCATCAGCTTGGAGGATCCCACATTAAGCCAGTCCTTACTGGCTCAGAATTAACATTAAGCCAGTCCTTACTGGCTCAGAATTAACTGGTGGAGTTCAACTCCCAACAGGGATTCCCAGCACTTCAGCAAATAGCCAGTATCTCTAAAATTTGACAAGGAATACTTGACTTTCTCTGTGCCAACTACTGTTGCAGCAGCCTCCCAGCCCCTCAGTCTATAGCAGTCTCTGCAGGATGTCCAGCTGCAAGGCAGAAGAAACAGCTCATGAACTGAAAAGGGCTTTACAATCCCTAGCTGATATGCAGGCAAATTACAGAAGGAAAATTACTCTCCTTGATTGCATGACCAGCCCCTCAAAAACTTTCCTTCTCCTCTCCACTAAAAAAGGCTGTTAAAAGAACTCCTCACAGCTGGAGTTTTGGAAATCTCTGTTCCTTGCTGTAAAGATCATCCACATGAAACCAAATGTCTTTAAACATAATGCCCTTTTTGCTTATTCTTCATCCACTGAAGGACTGAGAATCCTTTTACTTTCACAAAACAAGATAATGAACTCAGAACTAAAAATCTGTGTTGGTGCAAAAGGACTAAAAGAAAACCCTGATCAGTATGATCTGTACCTGCTCTAGGGGTGTGCTCTTCAAAGAGTCACTTCCTGTAACATCATCTCTTTAAACCAACAGCTCTTTTGAATTCCTTCATTTAAGTCCCTCCTCAAAATCCGTACTTCCATGACAATACCCTCTCATTTCCAGGAGCTCTCCAATTGCTCTCCTATTCACACTTCACACAATCTCAAGATTTCTGCAATAGAAAAGACAATTCACTGAAATGTCAAAATAACTAAATCTGCATGACTCAAAACTGTATTCACTCAAAACTACTTTGCTGGCTTCCCAAAGTCTTCCTACTCTTTACTGCTTTGTGTGTGCTGGGTTTGTTTTGGCTTTTAATTCTCATTTTCTCTCTTCTATTCAAACATAAACATTTCTTTTCACTTAGTCATGGAAAACTGTGGTACACTTCCTCCAGTAATTCTGTCCTGCCTTCTTCCCAAACACCTGCTCTCCTGAATGGATGATCTGTTCATTTAAGAGAACACTTGTGTCTGGACAATAAAGGTCACGGTCTTATTAACATCTGCCTAAATGGAACATATCTGGGTCTTATAAACTCCTGATGCTAGCACAGGTGTTTACAACAGTGTACAAAAATAGAGTGAAATGCTGCTAGAATAAAGGCTATGCAGATAAACAGTCTGACATTATGCCCTGGCTTTGCATAGAGAATAAAAGACTCTCTTATCATCTTACAACAGAAGGTACATCAGGACATTCATAGATGTATGATGTGCATTCTACCTGGGCAGCCCATGAGGCAGAGAACCCTGACTGAGCCCTATGTCTATTGCCTGAACAGCTGCTTCCCAACAGGCTGCCATGGGCATAGTCTGCATTTGTTTTGCATACAAGGTAAGAACAGAACACAAAACAAGTTGTGACTGGTTAAGGATCAGGACAAGTGGTAAGAACAAAGCCAAGGGCAGCTCTGTTTCTTATCATCTAGTCATGTGACTGAATGCAATCCCAGGATGAGAAGCATCTTCAAGGGTTTCCTTCCTGACCAGGGGATAATGCCTACAGCACTGGACAGAATGCAAAGCAGAGAGGTGCCAAGCTGTAAGCAGGAGCACACTTCAGCACAGCTTCTTTGCTGCTGCAGCCTTCATTTATGAGTAGGTAACTTTTTAGGAAGGACAGACTTTGCACTGGCTGTGTCAGCAGCACACTGGGCACAAGGGAGGAACAGCAGTGGCTGAACTCAAGAGGAGTTTTATTCTGAGCAGCAGCACTAAGGTGGCAAATAGAAGCAATTGAGTCTGAAGGACAACAGCAATTTAATTACTCTTCTCCAAACTCTGGAACATAACGCACAGTGTAAAAGGAGATCAAGACCCAAACCTTATATGCCTATATTTGGAGCACAAGATGGCCTGACAGTTCACACATAGGAACTACCAGCAGCCATGGCACACTCTCCTGCTGCTACCACAAAGAAAGATTAACAGCACTTCTTCATATTCTCTGCTCTGGGAATTTTGACAACATTAAACTATCCAAAAGAGGCCACTGCCAGGACCTAGAGTACCACACAGTCCAGTAAACAGGCAACCAACTGCTCACTTTCACACACATTTTGTAACAAGGTCCTAAACCTGAAAAGATCAGAAAAGCAGTCATCTATTTGCCACTTCATGCCTTTCCTCCAAGTCCACTAAGAGAATCCCAAAAGCTTGTGAGTGTTCATAATGTCCCTGGTCACTGTGCTGAATTAGCACAAAGGTTATACTCTGAAGCACTGAACTAATGAAGCACAAGATTCCTCACCACTCTGCCGATGCAGATCATCTGCAACCTGCAATAACCTCAATGTTCCAGTTCCATGTCCATTATAGGCAGAATTCCTGATCAGCCAGGCTAAGCAATTTTGCATGTGCAGTTCCACACAGTCATGCTCATTCTGGCCATATGAAACAAATGAGATCTCTTAAACCATATTTTCAGCACCAGAGCTCATGCTAAATGATTTCCAGTGGCAAAACTTAACAATCCCTGGACTTACCTTCCTCATAGCTGAGTAAGCTTTGTGTTTTTAAAAACAGGTAGGGTGGAGAGGGAGAAGGCAGAACAATCTTAAGGATTATGAATTCCTACATCCCATGCAAAAGGTAGAAGTTAGAATCTGGAGTAAATAAATTCTTCACTAGATTTCCCCACTGTGGTTCTCATTGTGAACTACATCATTTGTGAATCAAAGCAGCACCTCTTTCAGCACAAATACCCACTAGTGCCATACCTTTCCAGAATCAACCAGTTGTGTTATTTCATCCAAACTGGGGCCACTTGGCATAAAGAAGGCCCACCGATAATGGACTCCTCTCAAGAGATGCTGCAAGGAGAGCACAAACACATCAGAAAATCATCAGAGGAAACTGAAATGGGAACTAAAATTAATGACAGAAGCACTAGAGAAGTAACTTCAGGAAAAGACATGGAAATTATATGCTAGTGTCTGGAAATAAATGTGCCCTAAGCACATGGATTAAATGTACAGATAGGGATGCTGTGTTACCACAGCTGCATCAGGGGCAATTGTGTGTCCAGTTGCAAAAGTCAGCTAGCTGAGAAAAACAACCTCCTTGGCTCTGCAGCTAGAAACAGCCTGAGAGAAATGGTGCTCTATGTGTGTATGGCTAGGCTTCACGAACGAAGNTCTATGATTATATACATTCACACAGAGGGTGTAAAATAAACCCACAGCAATGTGACATTTAGAACCTTCCACCTCAGTGTCAGTGATTTGACTTTCCACCATCACATCTGCCAAAGCCACCACCACCCAGTGACAGATGGCAGCTCACATGACAAGTATTTGGGGAAGATCTCACAAGCACAAGTCAAGAGCACCTGCTCCGACTAAGTTATTGCAGGAATAGGAGCCCTCATCTGCCAAAGAGATGATTTTTAATCCATGGCACACAATGCTCCTCATGATGGAAACATGCACACTGAGAAAGAATAATACATTCTTTTTTCCCAGCCTTTTTTTTTTTTTTAGCTTTCCTTTGAAAGTATTGGTGTGGGACTTAGAATTTCATTCAACCATGCCATCCCTGGAATACCATAGCAACTGCCTGAAAAGCATTCAGTTGGAGAGCACATACACATCTTGAGGGAAGAAAGGGAAGTTCTAAAAAGCCTCACTGATCTGCCCACTGGCAGAACACTTTAAGATGCACTGAAGAAAACCAGAAAAATCAGTGCCACCATCCAGACACAGGAACATGAAAGAGATGAAAGACTTTCTAGCCACCCTCCACCACTTTTTATTACTCTCTGGTGCTGGAATAGGATGAAGAGAATCAGTCATGGAACAATCTTTTGAGAGAAAGCCTGACCAGCCTAAAGCAAGTAGCAAAGTGACCCTCACTTCAGTGAGGCAGGGATCTGCTCTCTTTGCTGTGGAACACTAGCTGTCAGCAGGGCTCACTGGGGAGGCCACATGGAAAAGCACAATAAGGAATGAGAACTTCAGAGCACCCCAAAGCAGCACATAGTGCAAGCAGCACCACCTCCACATTTTTTTCCAGTGCAAGAAAGGAAAGACTAAAAGAGCATCTGAAGTATACTTCATGATAGATGAGGAAAATAAAAGAGATGCCTCTGGATGAGGCACATGAGCAGCATACAAGCCACAAAGGAAGCCACTAAAGTACTACAGAATATTAAAGTACATAGGATTTTGTCCCATACCTTTACAGTTTTGGAACCAATGGTGACTCCTGTTTGTAACATGCCATCAGCCACTCCAAGTTTGTCCATGTTGATCAGGAAAGGTGTCACTAAGGTAACATATGTTGCTCCTGACCATTTCTTCAGGAGATCTAGAGCCCACTTCTCAGTGGATCCACCAACATTATCTAGGATGAAATCAAATCTGCAGGTATGGAAAGTACAGGTTTAAAATCACAATATGGGAAAAATAGTTTCATCATAATTAAGGCAATTGATATCAAAACTTGGATAGAGTTTACACTGTTACATGTCACTGCAATGCAATAATCTGCCTGCAAAATAGTGGCAAGAAAGTCCTAAGACTTCAGCTAAATACCAGCTTCACTGTGTAATGGGAGTTAATTTACAGGTTATTGCCCAGTCAGTGCACAGCAGACACAGGCTAGTCAGATAACTTAAACTCCAAAAAGCAGACTCTTAGATGCACAACTACATTCTCTACTTGCTTAAAGCATTCTAGAGCTCTGTTTCTTCAGCCCTCCCACTGAGACTACTGGACCAGTCTTGAGGTTTGCTCCTGGCATTGAACAATATGGAAGGTACATGGAGAAAACTAGCCTGGACTCATGCCCTGACTAGGAATATCTCCTGTACATGCTGTACCCACATGAAAGTCAGTTCCAGTGGCCGAAGTTATACAAACAAATTAATCTACTAACCCTTATCTCCTCACATCTTTTCTGTGACCCAATTTCCAGCTTCATCTAAAAGTCTTTTTTGACCTCCTTATTTGTTTGGGACCATTTTACCTCTACTGACAGCTCTTCTCTTTGCATCTCCCTATTCCATGTAGAACCTAACTATGTGAAGGGTCTAAAACCTTACCCCCATGGAATGGGTACATGCCTCTGGCAACAAGCCACAGTTTCAGTGTTCCTTCTCATTATCCCAGCATGGAGCCTGTAAAAGCTCAACAGGGCTACAGGCAGCTCTGCATCTATTGTGTTACATGCACAGCTCATTCTCATGAAAAGGGGAGGGAAGCAGGAACATCCCTCTCAGCATACCTGACTGATCAGCTTAGCTATATCATTAAACTGCTAGGACAGTGCTGTTGGTTTCTCCTACAAAGGGTCAGTTGCTAGCATTTAAGATGCTAGACAAATGCAAAGACAAATTCAGCACTGCTTACAAACTGCAAAGTTAGTTGCTGCACATCCTGCCCATACAGACAATGCCAGCCCCTCACAGCTGAGCTCAGGCCTGCTGACAATCACACCACAGTCAAAGGGCATATCCCTTCTCAGCACAGAAACCACAGAGATTATTTCATAGATTGAGCAGCTTTGATTTCCCCTCCCAGAAAGTTAATTCACTCTAGCTACAAGAGCAGTGTAAACACCATATTCAAATCCAAGTCACAGTAGACTAAATTTAAACATATGGAAAGATTGCAAAAGAAAAAAGACTTCAGTCCTAGAGTAAAGCCCCAAGCTAGTTTAAACCTAATTGCTGTGACAAGACAAGTGTGATTGTGTGTCAGAGGCAGCCACACTCAATGGTACAGAAGAGAAATTTACTCCCAGTTGAGTTGGCTAAAGTCCTTCAAGCAAGTCACAGAATCATTAAGGTTGGAAAAGACCTCAAAGATCATCAAGTCCAACCATACCTAGCACTCCCATACCACTAAAGTCACTTAACTGCTTAATTACATAGCTCTTTCCTCTAGAAGATCATTTTCCTATTTACTAACCTCACACAGGATTTCTGAGACTTATTTTAATTTATTCATGCTTTGTAAAAATGCTCCAAGATCCTTGGATGGAAGCTGGCAAAGCTGTTCAACTCACAGTCACTGAAAAGAAGCACTGAGAGGGAGCTTGCCTCTGCAAGCCCAGTTAACTGGCTTAGGCTTACAATGAAATCTGTGCCTGGGATACTCACTTGGCAAATTGCATTCAAAAAGGGCTGGGATCAATTTGCTTTACAAAGTAACATTTAGAAACGGAAAAAAAAGGAGTTCTGATAGACTGGAGTCAAGCAATCAAAAGGCAGAAGGTCTGACTGCCAACTCCTTCATCTCAGTAGCACACAAGACAAACACCTACAAGGGTAATGCTCTCAGTTGCTCTTCCAGCTTTCCAGCTTTGTAATCAATCACATCATCTGCTCCAAGCTTTTTCACCAGTGTGCTGGCATCATGAGAACAAACTGCTGTCACATGAGCACCCCAGGCCTTCACGAGCTAAAAACAAGAATAAAAAGGGCAAAGTTTAAAATGTAGTGAAACACTGAGAACAACTTTCAAAGCTGAAGTCCCATTCTATTTCTATCATATTCAGTAAGGCATGGGGAGACTCTTCCCACACAGTCACACATCCCATAGACAAACAATGGTTAACTTTAGCAATATTTAAGAAGGTTTGGGGGAGGGAGGAGTTGTTTGGAGGAAAGAGGGGTGTTTTTTTTAATGCCACTTACAGATATCAGGTCTGAGGATAAATAAGGCTTCAAATAAAACACTCAGTTTGCCATCTGAATCTACTAGGTAAATGTGCACCAAGAGGCATTGTTCAAGTTACCAACTGACAAAACTGTCACCATATCAACCCTTAAATATTTTTAAAGGTTTAAAATTAATATCTTTTATGTTCCTACCTGCTTATTAAGATAGATTTCCTAGATCTATCTTACTGTAAGTAGCTTAAACATTACTAATGACCAAAAGAAGGCAGGCCCCTGTGGTTCACTGCAGGGAAGATGTCAGGTTATGCTTACTCCCAAAGGTGATAACAAAGTCAAGGATTTTTGCTAGTTATTTATCTCTTTTGTAATCTCATTCTCTGCTCTTGGTAGTGTTTTTAAATTTATTCCAGATTAATTTAGTTTACTCAGAATTAATCAGATAGAAATTGCAACTAGTCAGTGGCTGGTCAGCCCTCTGTACTGATCTCATGGAGCCCTTTGCTTTATCATGGATCAGGGAATCAGCATAGCACTGAAAATCTGTTGGAAGCCTCTTCAAAATCACTCTCTTTATGGTCTAGTCAAGTGGAACACAGGGATGCAACCACCCAACTCCTGTATTTTTTTCATATTCTCAAAGATATTTCAGCATGAGACAACACCAATCAGAATCAAAATCCACATAAGAAACGAAAGCACAAAACCAGGATGCTGCACAGCTAATGGATCAATAAACCAGCATGGTGAGTCCAAAGTTTAGAGCTACTGGGATGGAGATAGGGCAAAGACAGTGAAGGAAAGCTGATCTAAGGCACTGGGCTTTACATACACTCTACATAAAAACCTGGTGCCTCTCAAGTTTTTTCACCACCCGTAACATACATCAATACTCGTACATCAAGTTCTTTTCTGATTTACAGAGCAGAGCTGAAATGAAAACAGGCTACATCCTTCAACCTGCAACCAGTGAAAGGTGATCTTTCACTCCCTGCACTCTGGACTCCTTTCTTTGAAAGTCTTTGCTTCCTGCTTTAAACTAATACAATACAACAAATGGAAAACAATACATCTGAAAAGCTCTCCCATTTGGAAATACTGATCAGATGGATTAGACAAATGGATCAGCAGCTTGCTGTTTCACTACTCCTTCCCTCAATTCCCTACTGTTAATTTTGTTTTCATGTTGGATAGTTTGAAGATGCATACTGGGCATGCTGCTTTTATATTACCTGCACAGCAAATGTACCAACTCCTCCTGAGGCTCCTAATATTAATACTCTGTAAGAGAAAATTAAAATACATTAAATAGTTCTTTAAATACACTCTGTAGTTGCTATGTATTCTAATGCTTTGTCTACATTTAGCCTGTAGTCATGGCTAAGCTCTAGCAGTTGCCCTATCACCTGATGGCTCTTCCCCAGCAGTCAGGGAGATCAAGAAAAGAGGAGATCCACAGGTTGAAATGAATACAGATTTAATGGAACAGCAAAACTAATGCCAATATGAAGTTATACTCTGCCCAGTGAATGTCTGGCAGTCACAGTAAAACATAGACNTACCCCTGTCCTCCCTTTCTCAAACATAACTATTTAGTTTGCAACAAAAATAAGTTAAGAGTCTTTCTGTCTCTCTGTTGTATCTTCTATAGAAAAAAAACTGGATTCACCACTATTTTAAACCAATTGGTGTTATTTATGAGGAAAAGTAGTTTGACATCACCTTACTTAGGGAGACTGAAAACTTCAGAATACACAGAATTATCCCATATTTCAAAATCTTTATCTAAATGGAAGACAAAAATACAATGAAGTAGCCTCCAGTAAATAAGTTTAATTTCTATTAAATTAAGATATCTGCCTTTTTCTTTGGAAAAAAAGGCAGTAGATTTTTTCTAGTTCAGTACCTCTCAACAAAAGCCTGTAAATGTCAGGTGGTAGAAACAGGCACACAAGCAAGAAAATGAAAGAGCATATTACTAAACTATTAGTGGGAGTTCATTTTAACTGGAGACCCTACCCTAAATTTCATTATATTGCATGCAAGTTTAGCTGGGTGGGAACCTTACTAATCACTGCTCAGAAATTTCATCCAGATATTTTATTAAATTACTAAACTTCAGCAAGTTAACTAGTAAAGAAAGCCTTGCTTCTGGAGTTACAAACAGGGCTTGGGCTTTGGACCCATTGGCTAATTCTAGAACAAAAGGAAGAACCAAGATGAAGTCTTGGCATAGGATTGGAGGACATCATGTTTCTCATAACTTCTGTTTGCCAGGGAAAAATCATTCTCTTCAGAAGCTGGTGATAATCTCACTGTGCTGGATGCTGAAGGAATTGCTTTTCACAGTGCAAAATTGCACTGTACAATCTGGAGTCTCAGTTTACAAAAATTCTTTGAAGTAACCTAAGAGACTTGGCTTTGGTCACAGTATCCATTTTAAAATGCTTCCTCTTTTGTAACTGAGCAGATTCCAGTCCCTCCTCTTTCACTGAGCCAGGCTGCAAAATTCAGATTAAGAATTGGAAACCACAATGCCTGCAGCTTTGAAATCTGCCAAAAAGTACTTATCCTCAGAACCATGCTTCTAACAGCAGATGCCTGAAGCAACACACTTGCTTAGATTTTAGTATACTTCAAAAGGCTCAGGGATGCTACATTCAAGATACTGGATTAGCTCATCTTTATCCTTACAGAGGACAGTCACAATAAATCCCTTCCAAAAAACCTTGTCAAACTGCCTTTCCAATTTTACTTCTTGCTTAAAGGGCATTTCTTCCACTACAAATTTTGGAGAAAGCTGTCCTTTTAAAATGCACATTTTGCTGAAGGATTTTGGTAACATTTTCAGTTCTGGGGAACTGCTTGGCTAGGACATCCATTTCCCCCTTCAGATTCTTCAGGTGGAAATCCTTTCCACACATGGTTTATTCCTATGTCACATAGGCTATTTTCTATCAAAACTTCTCATTAGTAAGACTCCCTCCACATATTGTGACTCCAAGAAAGCTTTTTGCTTCAGAGACAAACTCTGTCATCCCTGTGCCACAGCTCAGCAGCTCAGCATCTTCACAGCACTGCGGGCAGCAAGACACTTTGGTTGGCTTAACCTTGAAGGTGCAGGACCTGTTAGGATAGGACTGAGCCAAAGCAGGCACAGTTTTGTTTGCATTGCCTGGGGAAAACACAGCCAGAAATACCAGAGAAACTACCTGTGTCCCTGCAAAGGTGAGCTCAGCAGGAACCTAACAGATAAGCATGTGCACAATGGAACAAACTCATAATTATTTGGCCTCAATCCAAGAGAACAAATTCTCTCCAAAGAACAAATGTTCACAGCCCAGGCTTTGCTCCCTTCTGACAGAGGCACAGTGCTCACCAAGCCCTGTGTGAGCTCTAGTGCTCCAAATGATCAGTCAGCAGATCACTCCAGAGGTGCACACCATGGAATTTAAGAGTTTAGCTCTTCTCCCTGGGCCCTGCCTGGAACTACAGTGTGGTCAGAAACTAGCAGCAGAGAGCCAGGACCTGTGTCAGCCATGTGTCCCCCACTAAAAGACACAGGGGGTGGAGAGTGGGTGTGCACATTAAGAACTAATATTTTCTCCAGCTTATGAGCACTAACAATTTTCAGTGACTCAACTACATGCCAAATTAAAAAAAATATATATTTATTGAATAAATATATCAATTATATAATTAAATTCTAACTGACTGTGCCAACAAACTGTCCCTAAGAAATTTACTGTTGTGTCAAGAAGCATTTACCCTTTTACAACCTACATTCACTTTGTACTCTTCAACAGATAAAATTATGAAATAACACAGAGACTCTAAACAAAATATGTTCTCGGGTTTTTATATCATTCAAATTTTCATTGTGACAACATAAACCTGGAGTGTATGTTGAGTAACTTACAGTAACAGAATCCAACAGCTCTCCCTGGCATCCTTATACCTATAAAATACTCACTCTGTATTTACAGAAAAGACCTTTAGTTAAGAGGAACACAAACATTTTCAAGGACTTCTCATACTGTCAGGTTGGGTTTTATCATGTTTTTTGTGAACACTGCAAGCAAGATATTTAACAGCTCTTGCTGAAAAAGCACATCCCCTTTGTGCTGAAACAGGGCACTGGTATATGTGAGAAGCTCTCCAGGTATTAGCCACAGAGAACTTCAAACAACAGAGGCATTCTGAACATTCTGGGTAACAAAAACATTCACTTTTAGCTTGTGCAAGAATATTGATATAAATTAGAGTGGTATAGGATAAAAGGGTAAATATACAGGATAACAGGGTAAAAGGAAGACACTCGTGTGTGTATATACAGCCCTCTATGTAGCTCTTTACATATAGCTACTAGAGACAAAAAGCCCAACATAAAACCACTTATGTATGTAACTTCTTACTTAAGATATTAAAACATTTCAAGAAATTAAGAAATATTAGGTAAACTCTTGTCTTTTGATATTATTGGCTAAAAAGAGTAATGTAAAGTTCATGGAATATACTTTTGCACAGGCCCTGCAGTACCTTTGATGTATTTTCCTACAAGAAACTTTTCAGGGGAGAAAAAAGCTACCCTCATGTAAGTCATTCTCTGGTGTCTTTACAATTCAAAACAACTGGATGAGAAACAGAGAAGTACATTGAAATGTGTTGGCAGAGTTGGGGGTTTTTAAATATAAATGTTAACTGTAAAGACATGATATAAATGCAGTTTGAATTCCACTTTCAACAATCTAAACACTTAGCTGCAAAGACACTTCAAACAAGGCTAGCCTATCAGCACATCTTTAGCTTAATTCTACTTACAAGTGGAAGTTTGTAATGATTATTTTTCAATTCCAGTTTTTTTACTTTTGCCCTTCTTTCACAGAATCCTAGAATGATTTGGGTTGGAAGGGACCTCTGGAGCTCATCTAGTCCAACCCCCCTGCAGTGGGCAGGGACATCCCCAACTAGAGCAGCTTGCCCAGAGCCCTGGCAAGCCTCACCTGCAATGCCTCCAGGGATGGGAACTCAACCACCTCCCTGGGCAACCTGGGCCAGTGTTCCACCACCCTGGTGGGGAGGAACTTTTTCCTAGTATCAAGTCTAAATCGACTCATCTCCAATTTAAAACCATTTTCACTACAGGCCTTTCTAAATAGGTTGTCTCCATGCCTAACATTTTGCTATCTATTTACACAACACCCAAAGGCCAAAATAACTGCAGATTTCAATTAGCAGGAGAAAACTGCTATCTGCTCCAATCTTTCAATGCATTTTTTCCTCCTTTTTCTCCATCTGCCATTGTCAGATTAACAGGCTGATAAACAAAGGCAATTTCTCTGTTTGGTTTGGCTGCTCATCTTGCATGTTTTCCTCCTCTTCTACATTCCTGACCTCATCCAGTTCTGGCCTAGAGGTCAAATGAGACCCAGGCACCTGCTCCTTTTTTTCTACAAGGCTGGAAAACCAGTCTGTTCTGAATGGCCCAAGCATGCAGGAACTGAGTGAAGCATAGCTCTGGGGCTCAGAGGGCTTTTAGGGAGTTGCCAAAATAACTCAGAGTGGGGATATTGCATTTGTGACTTTCCAGTACCTAAAGGGAACTTACAAGAAGGCTGGAGAGGGCCTGTTTGCAAAGGCCTGCAGTGAAAGGTCAAGGGGCAATGGTTTTAAATTGGAGAAGAGCAGATTTAAACTGGACATTAGGAAGAAGTT
>VWZO01022214.1:546311-560005 GCA_013396975.1 Bucco capensis
GCTCCAGAGATGCCATCCTTCAATTCTCAATCTAGCCCCATCCATCAGATATACATTGGACTACCTCTGTATAGTCCCTATGGATAGGAACTGAGCAGCCAATGACTATGTACTCAGTTAGGCTCCTTGTCTGAGTCTCCCTCTAAGGTAGCTCCTCTCTCTCCAGCTGTGCAGACTGAACCCAGCAGGTTCAGGCCAGCTGATCTCTGTGAATGCCATGCTCTAACACCCTGTTGGCTGTGTCTTAGAAACAGCTCATCAGTACAAAACCAAAACACTAAGTTTGAGCACCAGAACCATTTCCTTACCTTTTCCCACTACAATTGTTTTTGTTCAGTCCTCCCACTTGGTGAACTGCAGACCAGGCTGTGAGCCCTACATATGGCAGGGAGGCAGCTTCTGTGTGACTGAGACACTTGGGCTTAAAGGACACCTGAAATAAAAAACAGTTAGTTGTACCTGAGTCAGCCAGCAGGTCTGTGTGACAGTGAAATAGTTCAACAAGCTTTACTGAATTGTACATTGTGTATTCCATGTTTTCAACTATTTTCATAACTAGCTGGAGTCTAAATCCAAGCACTAAGAAATAAGAAGTTACTTAGACACTGAGGGAAAAAATGCCACTCTCTACAACTTTGCTTTTTTGTCTGTTAGCCACATTTTGGAAGCTTTACCTCGTTTCCACTAGCTACCACAAACTCTGACAGAGTGCCCTGCTTCCATGGAGGAATTGCTGCCCACACCTAAAACCAAAGAGAAAACAACACTCAGTTTTGGTGACTTTGCACATGATTGTACCTACACAGACAAGTTTTATTCATTAAAGATGTCTTTTTTCCAGTTTGGACAATGTCTTCTCTATTGCTTATCAGAAGCTAGTTTTAGCTCAGAACAAGAGTGACTAAACTAAGGAGTGCAGCTCTGTGTAAATGAAGTGTACCATACTTCAATGGGCATAAGGCACCATTTTCCCCCAAAACCTCAACTACTTCCATGCCAAGAAATACATATTGGAGGGGATTGTGGAGAGGGATCAGAATTTGCTGTACTACAACTGGTGAAATGTGAAAGTAAACAATACCAATATTTATGTGGGGATTCACAAAGTGGTTCTTGGGTTATGCCACGGCTCCTATCCTAAGTTACTACAGAAAAAAAGAATCCAAACAACTAATCCCTTTAGAATCCTATCTTCAGTCAAAAATGAGGAACCATCTTCAGTGTGCACTTATAGATAAATAAATTCCTCTCTTGGCACCACTAAAATGGAACAAAAATTTAAAAAACATTTTAAAAAGAGATTAATTTGCAGAAGCAAGTCTGGAAAAGACAATGTTTTTCAGAGAAAAAAAAGGCAAGGAAGAAAGCATTCTTGGAATTCACTGCCAGGTGGTCCTCATTCTTTGTCCAACAATGCATATATATATATAAAAAGAATTTTCTTAAGAGGAAGAAGAAAGCTGAACATCTCTTAGTATATTTTATCTATACATTTTAGGGAAAAAAAAGATTGGTGGCCTCACCTCATCTCCAGGTTTGAAATAAGACACACTCAGTCCACATTCCATAACAACACCAGAGACATCTCGACCAAGGGTTAGTGGAAACTCACTGTCTGTCGTTTTGATTTTCAGGGGATCCCTCTTCATATTCAATGCAGTTGCACCATAACCACCTGCAAAACATGGAATTAACCATGACATAGCATCTTGAGTTTTCATTGATTAACTGGACAACTCCAGTTTGTCTGTACCCAATGTGCCTCATTTCTGTTATAACTCAAGCATGCAAACAATTTGCACTATTTTACACTTCTACAAATAAAGAGCAAATTTCCTTCTGGCTTACTTGTCCAGGAAATGGCTCTCCATTATAAAAATATTTAGTATGTGGTAACACTGCCAGAAATTCTAATTAGTCTGCTGAAAATGCTAGAAATGCTCCATTTTGCAACAGCATCATGCAGCTAGAACTCCAAAAGTATTCCAATCTTTCAAGCTGTCCTTTCAAATACTGTAAAAAGCAACATGAACATCATTGTAAAAAATATGAAGATACATCTCCTCAAATGAGTAACCTGAACTTCTACTTACCAAGCTGCTAAATGCTGCAAGCTCTCAGAATTACCCATGTAAAAACTCAGCTCAGTCCCAAAAAAGCCTGCCCTTTCAGCTGTTTGCACAAGTCTGCCTAGATGCCCCATATCCTAAGAAGTGCTTTAATACTGAAGAGAAACAGGCACAAAAGCAGGCACCTCAAAGCACAACTCAAAACCCTAGTTGCAGCCCAACAGTTCAAGTGGGTCATTCAACAGGAATCCTCAGATAGCAAAAGTCTCATCATCAAACTGACAACTATATACAGAAATCATTTATTAGAGACCCTAAACACAACTTACAGCTGTGCTGGCAGGCTCCCTGCAGATACCTGTGCATGTGCTATTGAATCTCAATTGCTGTACAAGATCACTTCTCAACATGGAACACAAGGTCTTTGACTACCACAACTTCCTTCTTGTGTTTCAAACCTTGAAACTTAGGAAAAAAAAATCTGATTAAACATGTCAAATACAAAGAGTTGGTCCATCAAGGATATAGATTTCCTGGGCAAGATGACAGCAGGTATCTGGATGCCAATTTAGGAAGAGCAAGCATGACAATGAACAACATGGTTTGGATTAGGTCACACGTGCTGACTTTGTGGTAACTTTGACCTTCAGCCCCATTCATCACAGAGAAAACCCAGCAGCTCTCAGGGGGAACACTGCTGCTAGTCTCAGTCAAGAGAGTGTCACCACCCAGATGGTAGGGATAGGGAAGAAGGTAAGGAGATAAGCCCCATCTTGGTTATGCTAACAAAAGGAAGGCAACTTGTGAGCTGCAAGCCTGCAGAGAACAGCAATTAGTCACTCGGATGAAAAGCTTCCCCCCATCACACACTTGTCTCCAGAAAGGCAATGGGTGTTTTGTACCCTTCTTCTCTGAAACTGACTTTTTCCAAGTTCCTAAAGAGGTAGTTTCCCACAGGGCTCAGGGCAACACCTGCCTTGCTGCGGCCCTCTTGACTATGCCCAGGGAAGTGCCTACCGGGGCAGGCAGGTGAGTCTCTGTACGATTTTGGACACCGGGGACACGTGGAAGCTGCAGCCTGAGCACAGCCTTTGCCATCGCTGCAGCCTGGCCCCAGCCGCTCGGGCTCGGCACTTACTTCTCATACTAATGTCGATGGGGTTCAGGCTCGCAGCGTGAACCTTAATGATGACCTCGTTCGGGAAGTGTATGATGGGGAACAGCATGTCCCTGGTGAAGCGCAGCACGTCGTTGCCGCCGTACCGGTCTATGACCCAGGAGGGCATGGAGGACCGAGACCGCGCAGAGGTGCGGAGGCCGCGGACCGGCGGCTGCTTGACCGTCCGCGCCGCCCCGCACAGCGCCCGCCCGCTCACCACCCACCGCGACAGCATGGCCGGGGGAGCCGGGCCAGCACCCTGCCGTTCGGGGTGGGATGCGGTACTCCCACCTCACCTCCCGGCTCAGGCCCCAAGGCCAGGCGCGGCTTGCCCTTCCCGCTTGCCCTAGCGGCACCCGCGGCCAATGGGCGGGCGCCTTCTTGGCAGCCCTGCCAATGGTGCCGCTCGGTGTTGCGGCAAGATGGCGGCGCCCAGTCGGCGCACCAGGAGAAGGTGCGTGGCGGGCCAGCGGGCGTGAGGCGGTGGTAGTGGCGGTGACAGTGAGCAGGTCGTCATGCTGCGCGCCTCTCTCTGCGAGGTGAGTGGCGCCGAGCCCGCTCTGCGAGCCGCAGCGGCCCGGGGAGGACTCGTCAAGTTGCGGGGTGGAGGCGGTGGGGCGGGCTCGTAAGGTGACTGGGGCAAGCGGGCCCGCCGCGGTGTCCTCTCGTGTCCCCCATCCCTAGACACTGGGGCGGTGGGGACCAGCCGCGGTGGGGACCAGCCACAGTGGAGCCCAGGGGAGAGGTCCTTGCTGCGAGCTCCTTCCCGAAGTGGCAGCGGAGAGCGCGCTTTATCTTTCTGACGCCCCGGAGCGGACTCCGTCACCTGGCTGCCTCCAAACGAGGATTGCGCTTTCAGGTTTCGGCAGCGTTGAGGGAAGGACGTGTCAGTCCGACGGAGCTCTGCCAGAGGTGCCTTTCCCTCATCAAAAGCACCAAGTTCCTTAATGCTTACATCAGTGTAGCAGAAGAAACGGCTCTGAAGCAGGCTGAAGAATCAGAGAAAAGATACAGAAGAGGTATGTTTGTTTGTAATTAATATTAGTCCTTAGAAAGCTGTTGTGCAGGAGCTCTTTGTGTTAGGTAAAGCACATTTTCTTTTCAAAGCAGCTGTGTGTGCTGCGTGTTTTGAGGTTCTGAGGCTTGTGGTTGAGGCTTCTGTGGGTGCCTGCTCAGAGGTGTGTGCTTGGCACCTGGTTCAGAAATCAGAGGCAAAACCTGGACCAAATTAGGCACTGCAGATTAAATAGCACTGTGACTCTTGAACAGCACTGCTGCTGGTTGCCACTTCCTGCCCTCAGCAGTTTATTTTGAATCAGTAGCCAACAGGTACCAGGAACATGAAGATGCAGTGGTCTTTGGCAGGCCTGTTGACTATGTTAGACAAAGCCCTGGCTCAACCTGTCAGGCTTTCAATTAGGAAAGCAAATGAAACTAAAGCAACTTAGTTAATTGCAGTTATTAGTTAGTGAGCAGAGCAGCATTCAGCTGTCATATCTCCAGCTTTTAGAGGCTGGCCATCCTCATTTTCCTTTGCATTCCCCAGAAGACAGAAAAGGGAAATTTTCACCTAATAGGGTACTTCTTTCCTTCCTGATTGACACTTGCTGCCCTGTGGCAGCTGAAGAAAATTGCCAAGCAGAGTCTTTTGCTTCCTGACATAGGCCGTTTGTTTGTTTGCTGGACAGTGGATAATCAATCACTTAGGGAAGATTTTCTCTGCTTTAGTGTTTTTTTGTATCATATCTAGTGTATGTCAGATAGGCAGAATTTGTGGCTGCCAGCTGAGGGATGAAGTAGATTTAGGCAGCTCCTATGATTGAAAGAAGCATTACAAAATCACATTTGAAGTGGTGAGCTCTCCTTTGGGATAGTTAACATGTATGAAAGCAGCTGCCTGTCTTGTGGGCTTAGACACATTAGCAGGACCAGGTCTGCTCAGTGCTAGAGTGAATGGAAGATGGTTCTTGGAGATAGAACTGACAGCCATCAACTTTGAAGTGCATATAGCATTCTTGCTTCAGATAACACCCAAAAGGACATCTATAATAAGCTGTACTTGATGAGGAGACTATACCTATAACACACTTTGCTTTAATTGCTGTTGTCTTTGCAATAATTCCTAATGCAGGTCAGCCACTGGGTGTTTTAGATGGAATTCCTGTTGCAGTAAAAGACAACTTTAATACAGCTGGCATTGAGACAACATGTGCATCAAACATGCTAAAAGGTACAGTAGAGCTTTTAAAGGAAAATTAGCTCTCATTTCAGAGCTCTTGCTTTTCTGTTTAGAGAGCTTGTGGAGTGGAGTCTTCTGGAAATTAATTAGTCTCAAAAATGAGCTCAACTCATTTGAGAAAATCGTGTTTATCTAATTTCTTCTGCCAAGCTCATCTGGTGTTACAGATGCATCTTTTTGTTGTGTAAACACATTATCTCCTTTATTCATATAGTTACATGCTTTTACTAACAAAATGCTTATTATGGACCATATACTGAAAAAGAATTGTTCTGTAGTTTGCATTTCACTTCACATTACTTGAGGTCTAGAGGAGACCTGTCAGTACTGTTCTGTCTAGCAGAACCCAAGGACAGTTTTTTGTTGTTGTCCTGTTGATAATTGTTGACTTATTTTTTTCATATGGCTTTAGAAAGAGTAGACAATAAGAATTCTTTATATTTCTGATATACAAACACATCCTGTAAGGCTTTAAAATTTTCTGGAATTTTCTGAGCTCATTGTTTCTATTAATATGTTATGAATTTTTCAAGGTCTTAGAATGTCTTCATAGTAAAAGCAAAGGTAGAAAACACTTCTTCATAGCTGCTTTATTCTGCACAAAGTAGAACTCAAAAGTTTTGTGGAAGATAGCTCAAATAAATGAGCAAAACCCTGATCTGATTATAGGGTTTATTTAATAGCAGAAGAAACAAAATATGACTTTACCATTAAAAAAATATATTACCTGAGATGCTTTTCCTCAGAGCACGTTCTCAGACTCATTGTGGTTGATTGCATTGCCATAGCTGAGACTATCAGCAGTGATATTGTCCTTGTTCCTCTTAAATGTGGGGGTGGAGAAACTCCTGTCAATATTCCCCAGTGGAGTTGGTTGCTACCTAGGATCTGATGGAAGTGTCACAGTTGCCATCCTAGTTTGTGCAAGCTGTAAGTGCTCCTGGGTGTGCACATTTGATCACAGGATAGCCACTTAGTAGTTCAGCTTGTGGTTTCCCAGGTGCTCCTTTATCTCATGGTAATGGGAGATGATTCAGGATGGCTTGGCACTTTCCTGTCAAGAGCTCTTTCTCATGTCTTCTTGTTTTAGACAGTGGCTGCAAATTGGCTGAATGCAGTAGCTTGCTACCCTTGTGGTAACATCTTTCTGTGAAGTCTTAGCTCCACACTGCAGAAGTGTGTAATCCAGAAGTACTGGGTTGTAAGCTGTGGAGGAGGAAAAAAAAAGACATTGCAAACAGAGCAGCATTTGGTTTACTTTTGCTGAATTTTGGAAATGACTGATGTTATCTTGAAGCAAAATTTTGGCACTGTGAGCTGACAATTCTTCTGCACAAATAATGACAACTTGAAAGTGTTTTGTAGCTGTTTGTAAACATCAGCTGTATCTCACCAGTCACTTTTAATTGTTCTGATTGTTTTCAGGTTATATTTCTCCTTACAATGCTACAGTGGTTCAGAAATTACTGGATCAGGGAGCTGTGCTTTTAGGAAAAACAAATCTAGATGAATTTGCAATGGGGTGAGTGATGTTTAGTATTTTTAATGTGTGATTGCACATTAAATAGAATAGACACCTTCTGTTCCCATCTACCTGTAAGCTTCAACTCCCTTCCTGTGGGGTTAGAAAGTAACCAATACCCATGAAGAGTATACAGAGTTGCATGAATTTCTCACTGAACTTTTATACTGTTGTGTGAATTATTTAAATGCTGAGTTTTGTGAAAGTAGTGTTTGACTAGAGCTGTGTTTGAGGGGGAGGAATGAGGACAAACAGACTTCCTCCAAATCCAGTCGTGTGTTAGTCGAATTGGTTACACCACCAGTTAGTTGCTGCCTTTTTCTTCCCTTTACTGGTTCTTATCATGCCCCTGCTGGCAGTCACTGCCTCTGCCAGTCAGCCACTGGAGTAATTTTGACAAGTACTACCTGATTTGCTGCAGAACAGGCTAATCTAGAACAACACTTTAAATTGCCTAAGCTAATGGTGACTTGTCAGGAGCAGGTTGGAAAATGCTCTCACAAACCAGTTCTTGAGCAGATCAGTGAAGGCAGCAAGCTATAGTAGGGAGCAGCACTGGGCTATTAGGGACAGGAGTTTATGTCACCTGAACTGCTGGCTCTGGAAAGGAAAGTCTGGGGCTTTAGTTACCTATGAGAAACAGTAAGTCTTGTGTTTTGGTTTTGTTTTACCTGAACTGAAGATGCAGTTTTGATTGGGAATTCACATGGATGAGGTGGAAATACTTTGACTGCGGTGTTAGGCATAAAGTAATTTCTGTGTCAAAGAGACAATCTTCAGAGGAAGAGGAGGGAAGAAGCATGAAAAAACCTGATCATGCAATGTTGGAACTGGTCTAAGCACATGAAAGCACAAGATTCCCTTAAAAAGGCTTAGCCCACCACTGGCCTCTCCTCTCTGGTGTCTGTGTTTGCATGGTCTCTGATGCTGGCACCAACACAGCTGCACCATGAGATTGATGAGGGAGTGGAGCCAGCTCTAAAAAGTGATGTCTCAGGTTAGCTTTCACCTGCTGTGTGCTCTGTCTGATGCTAGGGCTAATAACACTGGCACCCTGGAGTCAGGGGGAACATGGAGGGGAGGTTGTGAGGAAGGAGGAAAGAACCTCGTGCCCTGACTTCTGGTGGCAGCTCACATGAAGTTGACCACAAGCTGACTGAAGCCCAATTCTGAGAAGCCAGTCTAGTGCTCTGAACCAGCAAACTGTGGCCTCAGGAGAGGGCTCCAGAATGAGTAATGGTGCTGGTTCCTGCTAGTGGGGGGCTTTTTCCCCTAGCTCTAGCAGCATGGTTTTCCACAAGACTGTGGTCATCTTCTTTTGCATTTTCTAAATGCAGGCTTAGGAAACCAGCAGATCTTTGTTTTGAAGCAGATGTGCAGCTTCACTGTTCAGTAGCTTAAATCAGTTTTATATTTAGTGATTGTGTTCTTTGCAGTGACATTAGGAGAAGTTAGGAAGAGGCAGGGGTTCAGGTTGTGTGTCAGAAAGGGATGAAGATCTACAGACCTTACATGTGTAACAGTGTTGAAGTTGACTGCACAAGGGTTTACATACACCAGTCTTTTTGGGTTGTAATTGGGACTTCTAGGGTGAAGGATGAGGAATTCAATAAAGAAAAAACTTGGAGCATGCAGTGTGTCATCTATCACTGCTGTCTCTCTTTCTTCTGTCTGTCTTAGGTCTGGGAGCACAGATGGGGTATTTGGACCAGTCAGAAATCCATGGAGTTACTCAAGACAGTATAAGGAGAAATCTGTCCCAAAATGCCATTGTGAGGACAAAGAGCCCAGCTGGGTGATAACAGGAGGGAGCTCAGGAGGCAGTGCTGCTGCTGTCTCAGCTTTCACCTGTTTTGCGTAAGAGAAATTTGTCTGTTATTAAATGTCTCAAAATATGTTGCAAGGTTTTATTCATATAATATTCTGGTTTTATCATTTCAGTTAGTTTGAAATGGAAGGGATATTTGCACTGGCATGCAACAATCTGTTTCAGCATCCCTGGCTTATTTGTGGCACATCATGAAGCCAGAAGGAATCCGTATAGGCAAATTTAGGCTTATTAATTTTGATTGTTATTCAGCATACTAATATGAGCACATCTGCAGTGTGTGAAATATGATTAGAATGGCAGTAAGGGAGTGAGAGTTTTACTGTTATTCCCATGTACTCTGTTAAAATTAACATTGGGTTTCTTCCCTCCCCTCCTTTTGTTTTTATAGCAGGATTATGTAATAGTACATGAGATTTGGGATCTAAAAACTTTCAAATCCCTGATTTAACAAAAGGATACACAGATAATTACTATACAGATATTCAGAATCCTGTCTGGTTTTAAAAGCTAGACAATTTTAGCTTTTTGGGTTTTGGACTTTAGGGGATTTTCTTAAAGAAATTTAAACAAGGTGAATTTTTTTTTTTACCACAATTATTAGCAGCATGGAATAGCAACAGACTGATCAGTTGTCTGTACTGTCTTCCCCATCCAATTGTTAAAAGAAATCTGATCTTTAAAACTTAACACCTTCCATTTTGTACAGATTTTGGAGCTGCATAGTGGAGCACATTGTATAGAAGATGATTTGACTTGTGCTCTTCACTGGAAGGTGTTTAAAAGTGCTCGTTGGTTACTGTCCACTTGTTTACCCCCAGACTATATATTAGAAGTGTCTATTTGATTGCTAAAATATTTGTTGTTAGTGTTGATTACAGCTTTGTTTAAAAAGATGCTATGTTTTTATGTTTTAATACTGTTGAAACTAAACTCTGTGTAGCCATTCCAAAGGATTGCTGGTCCTTGTCCTGAGCCAGAATGGCCTAATCCTGATGTGGCCAGGCACCTTCTCTTATGTTGCTGGGCATACTGATCTTCCATTCTGCACAGCTCAGCACTTTGCAAAGTCAGGGAGATTTTTTTTGTCCAGCTATTTTATTGCCTATAACCTATTGTATATCCACTCTGAGTTTGTTTCAAGCATCAGGAATGCTGCCAGTCTCTGTATTTTCAATTTGAAAAGATGTACTGAAATGCTACAAAATTGAGGGCACAAAAGCTTGGGAAAAGTTCCACTTTAGCAAAGGCAATGGAATTGGTTCAGCTCTCTGAACAACAGATGCCTATGGGAGAAGTTGAATATGCACTTCAATAAAAATTACACCTCATTCTGAAGTTTAATTTGTTTTTGGCAAAGATTTGGGTGAAAGCTGTCTAATTTTTTAAATGATGCTTGAGTTAAAATCATTAAAAGCAAGAGCAGAGCAGGTTCCATTTCAATATGAATTTCCAGTTCCATTACAATTTTTGAAATAGTTTCAGTTTAGGAGGACCAAGGTTTCACCTGTGAAAGAACAAAAACAAAGAAGTCAGCTTGGGGGGAAAAAAAAACCCAAACCAACCAAGCAACCTGTGTTCTAAAAATGCACCTAAGCTACTCTAAACTGGGAGCTCTGATGCTGTGCTTTGTTGGGTTGGAAACAGGAAAAACATCCCAGACTTTGAAATGTATGCCCTGTTGTTAGGAGCAAGAAGTGTACTTCATTGCTGTTTATTTGTGTAGTGGAAAATGCTGCTCCATAGTGTGCTTGCTACTGGATAAATAAGGTATCAGTGTCTGAAAGTCATACTCTGAGTTGCATGGGACAGATCTTTCATATTCCACAGAATCAGAACAGACCAACAGAGAAGGCAGAAGTAGAGATTTAGAGCTATATTTGGAAGGCTTGAATTCTACCTATCTCCCTCTGCGTTGTGCAGAGAACTGGGCTCTCCTGGTGCTTGATCTAAAGGCCTTAAGGAAAATAAGAGAACAGATAAAAAATAGCAGACATAGCCTGAATTTCAGTCTGCTCCCTATGTGATTATGACTTCTCATCTGGAAGAATTCACACCTTTTAAAATCATTGGATCCTAACCCCATCTATTTGTATAACTTGAAAGTGTTGTGACTTGTGTTGCTAATGACACTCCTTTTGACACCCTAGAGCTTTAGGGTCAGACACAGGAGGCTCCACCCGCAACCCTGCTGCTCTCTGTGGTCTAGTAGGTTTAAAGCCAACATATGGACTGATCTCTCGCCATGGTCTCATTCCTCTAGTGAACTCCATGGATGTGCCAGGAATCCTAACCAGATGTGTGGATGATGCAGCAGTTGTGTTAGGTATTATTTACCACTTCATATGTCTTTCTATGCAACAGATCTTTGTTGACAACGTTGAATTCTCGCTGCCCAATGTACATTCTCCTGTCTCTTCATACATTCTATTTCAGGGTCACTTGCTGGACATGATCCTAAAGACTCTACCACAGTTCAGGACAACTTTAAGCCATTTGAAGTACCCAATGTGACTGATCTCAGCAAGTTCTCAATAGGAATTCCAAAGGTAACATTTAAATCCTGTCCACAATTGTGGACAGGGACAGCAAATGGAACACCTAAAAGAAAATATGTGAGTCTTGCCCACCACCTCCCAGTCTGTCACGATGAAGTAAGCACAATATGAGGAGCTCCTGAACAAGAGCAGTATGTGCTCTGTGGCCTGTGCAGGTGATTTGGAGTGAGCATATGCTTCATCTAAAGCATTTTGTGAAGCAATATTGGGAAGTTCCAGGGGAAATGAGAGTTTCAGTTGTGGGCTCTCTCTGTTGCTCTCTCATCAGTCAGCTGTACAGCCTCAAACAGGTTGCTTTTGGTGCCCTCTCACCCAGTGAGGTTAGTGCTGGTTTGTGCAGTGCTCTGAGATACTAGTCTAAATGGCTAACATGAAGCATAACTTTAAAGGCAATTGAGTGGCACAAGGAGCTGTGATTTACAGAGCTCTAATGGGCATTGAAAGAACTGTAATCTGGCTTCTGATGCATGCAGTTCCATTGTGTTTGTAACTATAAGGATACTTGTAATTTGGGCACAACATTTGGGACTTCAGCCTGTTTTTAATAGCCTATTTTAATTTAGTATAAGTTCTGCCCTTAAAGAGACAATGTGAATAACATTTACTAGTTTGATTCAAAGTATTTGAACCTGTGCTAGAACAGGTTTTATTTTGGTAAATAGAGATGTCTGCTGACCAATTAATTATTCAGGATCTGTGAAATGCTAGAAAGATATGCCTAGAAAATTAATTAGCTGCATATTGTTTAGATTTTGATACATCTACACTAGTTTTGTTGGTTAATTATTCATATCCTTTGGACAGTTGTTTTCTGCTGCTGCAGATTATCCTAAATAGCTCAATGCATATATGAAACATGGCTCATGGCTACATTCATCAGTGTTATGATTGTGATACTGTGTGTTAGAACTAAAGCAACTATCTTCAAAAAGAAAGAATTTTAATAGAATAACTAACTTAGCTCTTGAACAGGAATGTAGTCTTTCTTTGTCTTTTCTCAGCCCCTTGATTGCATTTCTTTGGTGGGTTGTTTTGTTTGTTTCTTGCCAGTTGCCACTGATAGGCTGTGGCCATCATTTCTTTTTGCCTTTCCTGCTTAGGGTAGCTCTAGTATTAGGAGTTAAACCAGAGCAGTGCAGTATAGTCTTCATGAACAGGCAAGTAAGTGGATAACTGGGCAATTTCTCCTTCAGAAGAAACTGCTGATATTCCATGGTCTGTGGTGTGTGGGTTGATCTTACTGAGATGAACATAATATTATTAAGAAGACTGAATCCTGTTAATTTAATACTGCTTAACTGTATCATAGTTATTTAGTAGATGCAAGAAGCTTTAATAAGTACTTTAAATCATACAGTGGTGAGGTAATAGTTTCAATCTATTTTTAGCAAAGAATATTTGCATTTTGGCTGCTATTAGAAGTAAAACCAGTATGTAAAATCTCTCCCCTTCTTGTTTTTCTCTAAGGAATATCATGCACCAGGGCTTTCTAGTGAAATCCTGGCTCTCTGGTCAAAGGCTGCTGATCTCTTTAAGAATGCAGGTGCTAAAGTAATTGAAGTGAGTCTACCACACACTCCATACTCAATTGTCTGCTATCATGTGCTGTGCACAGCAGAAGTGGCATCAAATATGGCCAGGTTTGATGGACTGCAATATGGTAAGGCCTTTGAAAAAACTTTTATTCTTACACAGTAGAAACATTGCTGGGATACCATTAAAAATTATTAGTATTGGCTTTTCATGGCTGAATTGGTGTTCTTTCTCCAAGATGGAACAGAGTAAAAACCTTGTCCAAAGAAAAATGAGTAAATAAATACATATTTTAATACATGCAACTTGTAGACTTCTAAGGGTCTGGGCTTAAAATCTGTATGAAAACAGGAATATGCTTTGGGGTTTTTCTCTAGAATAGTAGCATGTCAGACTGCAGGGAGGAGTGGCCTGTTGTATGACATTTCCTTCTGTTGTTAAGGCTTGTCAAAGCATTAATTTGTGCATTGTTGCTGCCTCCAGGACACCGTGCTGCTGCCAGCCAGTCCACAGAAAGCATGTACGCTGCAACGCGGCGGGAAGGCTTCAGCCAGGTGGTGAGAGGAAGAATTCTGTCAGGAAACTATTTCTTGTTGAAACAGTAAGCAGAGCATCTTCAAACTCACAGAATCACAGAATGTCAGGGGTTGGAAGGGACCTAGAAAGATCATCTAGTGCAACCCCCCTGCCAGAGCAGGATCACCTAGACCAGCTCACACAGCAATGTGTCCAGGCAGCTCTGCAATGGCTCCAGACAAGGAGACTCCACAGCCTCCTGGGCAGCCT
>VWZO01022214.1:560199-633874 GCA_013396975.1 Bucco capensis
CCCTTCATCCAGATCATAAGTTAACAATGTTTGAAGCCATTATTATCATAATGTTAAAAGTTCTGTAGCTGTTAATCTAATTAAAACTGCACAGAAAAACTGCTGGTACGTCCTTGTGAGGGCTTCCAGGGAAAGTCAGAAGATGAGGCAATTAAACTATCTAGAGCTCTTCACCTCAGTGTACAGGGAAAGGCAGGCACTGGCAAAGCTGCTGAACTGATGGCTTTACAGAAGACAGGTTGTTATCCAGCTCATGTAGAGAAGCTGGTGCATGGAGCAATTTGGCTTTTTTTACTTAGTTTTCACTCCTTGTCCAGCAGTCCTAATTTATATTAGTAAAACTGCTGGTTTTCTCTGTTTTAATTCATTCAGAAATATCAGTCATGTAATCAGGCTCAAAGCAAGTGCACTACAGAAAGAGCTCTGTCAGCAGGAGTATTCATCAGATGGGACTTGTAGCAGCTCTCAGAGAGGAATGTTGTCAGTATGTAACAACCAGCTTTTATGGAATGTCAGTATTCCTGCCAAGTGTGCTCCTTCTGGTTACAACTGTCCAGATCAGCTTTCCTAAGGCTGCTTTAAAATTCATGCAGTTCACTCTTCTGTGAAGGAGTATACAATTGGCTTCCATCAGGATTGAACAGGAGAGTTCTGTTCCTGGCCACAGTAGATTACTTTTGAAGAGCAGAACTCAAGGTCCCTTTTGTTCCTTTTACTGTTTTTCTGAAGGTAAGAGCTAGGATGATTTCAGAAATGATTGTAGAAAAAAGGCTAATTGCCATGGTATCACTGCTTCACTTGCATCTGCTTTCTGTTGCTGATTAGAACAGGTTTCTTTGCAGTTTTTCAGAAACAGAAGTCTTTACATTACTGTAACGTGGCTTTGGGGCAATTTCAGTTGTTTTATTTACAAACTCTCTGGCATGTAGCAGTAGTTATTACCTCCTCTCCTTTTTTGTTTGTTTTAGAATAACTGAGGTTTTAGGTGGCAATTGCTTTTGAAACAGAACTTCTCTGAATTAAGGATTCCACATTTACCAGTTCTGCATATGAAGTTAAAAGGAACAATTGACATAAAGCTGACTAATTTGTGTCTGCTTCAGAGACAGTTTAGAAATCCCCAGACCACATGAAGTCCTCCATAGATGATTGGACTTCTTCACATGCTTTAAGTATCTTGCTGGGTTGAATCCCACGTTTAATGTAAGTTTTCAAGGCCTGCTTAGTTCTGTATTGTTTCTAGGCTTTGCTGTGCTGCCCTGCAGTGAAATTCAATATATGGTGGAGTTTCAGAATGGTCAGAATCTTATTTTGATTTTTAGATGATTATTGTGAAGTAGGTTTTTGTTTTCTCTTCACCTTTCTGCAGCAATATGGCCTCATCTCTTCCTTCTCTGACAGCTTCATTGCTGTGCTCCCATAAACACCATCTTTGATGACTAAGCCACCAAGACCATTAAAAGAGAGGAACATGTGCCCTAGGAGGAGAGGCTGAGAGAGCTGGGTCTCTTCAGCCTGGACAAGAGGAGACTGAGAGGAGACCTCAGCAATGCTTAGAAATATGTTAAGGGTGAGTGTGAGGAGGAGAGAGCCAGGCTCTGCTCAATGGCATCCAATGGTAGGACAAGAGGGAATGGGAGCAAGCTGGACCACAGGAGGTTTAGTATTAACACAAGGAGGAACTTCTTTCCAGTGCAGGTGTCAGAGCACTGGCCCAGGCTGCCCAGGAGGCTGTGGAGTCTCCTTGTCTGGAGCCATTGCAGAGCTGCCTGGACACATTGCTGTGTGAGCTGGTCTAGGTGATCCTGCTCTGGCAGGGGGGTTGCACTAGATGATCTTTCTAGGGCCCTTCCAACCCCTGACATACTGTGATACATCAAATACCAGCCTTAGTTTTTCAATCAGAAGGACTCCTGGCCTTGTCTTTTTTGCAGTAACTAAGAAATGAAGTTGTGTATTTTGGGAATTGATGCCAGACAATCATGTCCATATTTCTTCCTAGGAACTATGAGAATTACTTTATCAAGGCACAGAAAGTCAGGCGCCTCATTGCCCAGGACTTTGTGAAGGTTTTCAGGAGTGGTGTGGATGTTTTGCTCACTCCTACCACCCTGAGAGATGCAATGCCATACAAGGAATTCATCCAAGAGGACAACAGAACCCGCAGTGCACAAGATGACATCCTGACACAGGCTGCAAACATAGCTGGTGAGTAGGGACAGGACTCAGCTCTTTTCCACTGCCCAGTCCTTTCTATGTCTATTCCTTTCAGCTATGTAACTTCTTTGGAATCAAAATAGTTCACCCATGTGATAACAGATATAACCATAGTTAATTTATGAAATGATTTAAAAATTAGGACTAGCTTGCAGCTGGGTAGGAGCTGCAGATCAGAGGAATCTATTCAAGTTCCAGAGAACAAAATCTTTCTTTGTAGAGTTGATTTGCTTCTCAGACAAAAGCTTTTCATTTCTTGTGGTCACCTAGCAGTATTCCTTAGTTCATTGACTGAAATTATTTTAACTAGTCTTTTTCCTCTGTGTGTATTTTATTTTATTCTCATAGAATTGTTACAAAAACTATTCCAACTGGCTTTGTTTAAAAGTCTTTGGATATCTGTTCTTTCTTCCAGGACTTCCAGCCATTAATGTTCCTGCAGCTCTTTCAGAGAGAGGCTTGCCAGTTGGGCTTCAGTTCATTGGCTGTTCATTCCAGGAGAAGCAGCTTCTCACTATAGCCAAATGGTTTGAAAAACAAGTAAAATTCCCAGTGATCCAGCTAGAAGAAATGGAGAAGCATGACCATGGTGTTTTTCAGCATCAGAAATCTGCTTATTTTTCATAAGATAGGACTTGCTCATGAGCTAAAGCAAGAAAGGTGTGGGGATGGTCAAAAGATGTATTCCTGCAGCCAGTTCTCTTTTGCTGAAATAATAATCCATTTTAAGACCATGTGCAGTTGTGCAGGATGGAATCATGACAGCTTGTTACTGTGTAATTAAGACAAAGTGAATCATTGAGTAAACATGTCTGTGTTATTAAGAACCACTTCTAACTGATATTAAAAACACCAAGTTGAAATGATGTCTCTTATGGCTGTGAAGCTGCTTTTTTCCATCCCCAGAGGGTGTATAAGGTATCTGCCCCAGTAAAGAACTAACCTGAACTTTTGTGTGAAAATTGCATGGCTGCCAAAGGACCTGGTTTTCTCCTTCTAATGGCAACAACCAGAGAAGCTGTAATGGAACAAAGGTATCAGGGATCAGTTCACCAACAGGGAAATACAAAAGGAAACAAGGGAATCACATAGAGATAGTTTCTATAAATATATAATCCCTACTTCTAGCAAACTGGTACAGGAGGTGAAATAATCAGATCACTCAGATTACTCTGCTTGCATCACTGGAAGAATGAGGAATTCCAGATTTCTTCAGAGAAAAAATGCCTAGTAGTCCTTGAGTAGTTATTTTCTCTTTCCTTCATCACTATTCTTTATAATCAGCACTTAAAACGAATACTTACTAAGAAAGAAATTCCCTTCTTCAGCTGAACTGTCTGTAAGAGTGATGCTACCTGTTTCTGCATGGACAGCCATTCAACACAATAGTCGTTTGGAATTCTTTTCCAAACCCTAATGGTAGACTGGAAGTCCTTACTGAGCAAGCAAGAGCAAAACAGCTCTGTGATGCATTTCCTGCCCTCCTCTAACACTGGATTTTCACCAAGCTGAGGTTGAGAGCTTGGGAACTTGCAGAGGCAGGCAGCTTCAGGATTTAAGTGAGAGTTTCTCAAGTAGTGCAAGAGGATTTCTAAGAGCCTTTTGCTGCCTTCCTATCAGCAAACCATTCTGAAGTAGTTGACTTTGGGCCCCTCAGCAGTTCCCAAAGCTTCACCCCCTGGCTTACCTGGGGGTACAGCAGCTGTGAGGAGGAGCAGAGCTTAGTGCAGCTGCCACCACTGCCAATTCCTGGCTCCTGACTTACAATAGTTTCTATGGCCCATAACTAGACTCTCAAAACAGCTTGTTAAGGAAATAGAGGAGTTCCAAGGAGGAGGAAAGTCTTGGGGTTAAAAAAAGAAGGGGGGGGGGAAAGTTGTACAGCTGCCTTGAAAAACAATTCACTGTAAGAACAGAGTTGAAAGTTTTATGGCATTTGAGCAGAGGCACAGCAGGGGGTAGGTGTAACCTTAGCACACAGCAAACCCAGATAATTCCAGTGTTTCCTGAAGGAAACAAAAGCTAGAGCTTTAGCAAACAAGCAATCTGCTTAAGTGTTCCAAGGTACTAAACTGTTTCTTCAGGTAATGAGAAACTGTAAGGGCATTGTATAGTGGAAAAATTACTTTGGAGAGGAAAATTGTTAGAAGCTTTTGCTTAAGATGGTTTTAAATGCAACTGCAATCCACTGTTGCAGTTTATGCACAGTTTCTATATATGTGTTTTCCCCTCACCCTCCTTAAAAGACACATGGGGAAATTAAAAGCAACATTTAACCTGACTTCTCTAGTCCCATGTTTCTCAGTTTTCAGGTGTTGGGCACTTAATAATTACTATGATTTCATTGTAGCTTGCCCCTTATATAGTGCTAGTCACTTCTCCATCACCTTTAAGATTCACCTAGCAACCAATCTGTCTGGAAAGCTGCAATGGAGAAGTGGCTTTGGAGCCTGCCTTGAGTGTCCCAGGGTCCCCTTCAGCTCTGCCCCTAGAACACTGAGCAGTACAAACTGGACTGACATACAGGAGCTGGGCAGCTGGAAAAGGATGCAGAGGTGTGCACAGCCTTGTAACAGGGTTATATAGCAGTCATACTTCATGTTAAACAGGTGTCCACAATGCTACCCGAGTGGGCAGGGAAGCAAGCAAAAAAGTCTGAGGAGCAAAACCGTTTATCTAAGCTTGTAATTGTTCACTGTGTCTCTCAAATAAAGAAGGGATCCAATTACAGGAATGTTGGAAAGAGGCAGGAAATGAAAAACACTCACACTCATCTTAATTGGCTTACACACCTTGCTTGAGTAATATCCAGATGCAATTAAGGGATTCCAAACAAACCTTTTTGTAAACAGAAAGGGGTGGGGGGGCATCCTCCTGTGCTCTCTGTTGAGCAGTGCTAGGTGGCTTTAGCTCAGTGGTCCAGGGCATGCAGGAACCCTGGCAGGAAGCTTTGCCTGGTCCTGCATGTGGTTTTAGAGCCCAGGCTCCAGTCTGATACCTGTACAGTGAGGGTGGAAGTGCTGTTGAGAGTGGCAAGCAAATGCGATGGCAGAGTATGTGATGAAAAGGGCTTCAGAGTGCTGGGAACTGGCTTTTTTGTGGCTAGTTCTTGTATGGCACTGTGTTGTTGGCTTGTGAAGGCAGTTGTGTGGCCTGCCTTGCTGCACTGCTCACAGTGTATGGTGGGCAGGGTGCTGCTGGGCATGCCAGCTCAGACACCCAGGGTGGCAAGGGAGACCCCTGGGGTAAAGGCCCCTCTGCAGGGCAAGATGCCTGGTGGCAGTTCAGCTTGAGAAGAGACACAGAGAAGCACAGAAAGGTTGTCTAGGCAGGCTGTGAAACACCAGGAGGTAGAAAATACACGGAAGAGGGTAAGGATTAAGTGTCATAGAAACTGGTAACTTATTCAAGAAGGCAGAGGCTTAGGAGAGGAAGATTGAAGAGATAAAGGACATGAGGATGAGGAAGCAGAAGTATTCTGGTGCAGAAGGGTCCCCAGCTTCATGTTCTTTCTTTGAAATCTTTGAAGGTAAGGTGGGTACCTTTATGAACTGTACATCTCTGAACTAGACAGTCTGCTTGATTTTCTCCAACGCCTGAGTGCAAGAATGTTTAAGAGTTGAATTGCTATTCAGGCACACATAATGCCTGGGCACAGACATACATAATAAATGCTTAACAAAGATCAAAAGGAAAACATGTTATTAACAATATGCTTCAGGAAGCCTAGGAACACACTGTAAAAGGCACCTCATGGGCTCAATTCCTCTTCATAGGTAACTGTTTCATACAGCAATCTCCATAAAGTTATTAAAATTATCTAAAGAGTATTTTGGTTTCTTTCTTCTGTTATTGTTCCAGAACCTTTTGTTGGAAACCTTAATCACAGCCAAGCCACACACACCTGTTTGCTCAAGGCAATATTGTTCTTTTGTTTAAATATGCCTTCTGACTCCTTGTGTTTAATTCACTCTTGTGCTTTATAAATACAATTGCATTCTTCCTTAGCCTTTATTGTGCTAGGACGAATAAGTCAAGCTCTTCCAGTTTACTCCTGTATATCAGAGTGCCCTGTGCTAATCCCTGTAGCCATTCACTGCACCTGCTCCAGCTGAACCCATCCATCTTCCAACATGAGTGACAAGGACTGTAAAGACCATTCCAGGTGCACTTTTACAAGTGCAACAGCATTAATATTTCTCCAACAGTCCTGAAAATTTCCTCCCCAGAACACTCTGGACTTGCACTTGTCTTTTAGTCAGCCACATCACACCACACCAGTAGCTCAAAGCCAATTTATGATTAACCAGTGCACTCATCAGGGCTTTCTCTGTCTCCATTGCTTTCAATGGCTAAGCATTTCTGGTATGAGCTGAGAGCTCATTATTAATCCTCTAGGTTCATGACCCTACACTCCTCCTCATTACTGCTATTCAAATTATCAGTGTTTTCCAGTTTTTCCTGTAAAGTCCCACTCTCTCCTGTTTTGACAGTAACTCTCAGTTTCATGTCATCAGAAACAAAGAATGTGTCCTTCAAATAACTTATCACCATAACTTTACCCTCACTGCAATCATTTTCTAAGCTGTTGTTGCAGATGGACTTAGAGGACAGTAAAATCCAGTTTCTCCTGTATAGCCTCTAAGCCTCACCTCTGCCCTGGTGAATTGTGCCAGAGCACTATCTGTTGACAACAGCTAGGTACAGGCTGAGGAGCTGCAGCAACCCTTAATGAAAACTTGGAGGGTTTGGTCCTCACTCTGCTCCATAACTGGCTTGCTTTGAAGGCTGCCAGCAAACCAAGCTCTGTTGCAATAAATGCTGTACCAGAGGATCAAGAAAAGAACCTGCCCCTGAAAAGAGCTTGCATCTGTTGTGCATGTACCCAAAACCCCCCCTAAAAACAACAAAAAAATCCCACCCCTGGATAATAAGCTATTGTGAACAAGAGCTGCCTTTTTGCTTTGTATCCACAGCACTGGAAACATAAGAGCCTGAATGAGCTACTCTCAACGGCAAACAATGGAAACACGCTGAATCACTAAAGCCAGATTTCAATAGGCAAAATGCAGCCTTGTCACTAAGACAAACTGCTCCTAGCAACAATGAGGCTAGGAATAGCTTCTATGGAGCCAAACTGCCTCTTGTACTTCAGCTGAAGTTCATCCAAAGTTGAACAGGGAAATCTCCAGATGGTCACTGCAATGGGGGCTGGAAAGAGAGGCCATTATGTTGCTTTCTTGTTCATACACAAAGTACAGAATTTTGTTTGATGGTTTAAATTAAGACTTCCCCCTAGAGGAGCGGGCAGGATAAAACATGAGGGAAAGGGGAGATGTTGCTACTTTAAAAAGATGATGCAGTTCATTTAAAAAAGAGGGGAAAGCACTATTGTCTTGCAAAGTTTGTGCTGTGCTTTTTTCATACAGCCATTTCTTTTCTAGAAGAAAACATCTAACTTCACATTAAACAGACAAGCAACACAATCCTCTATTGCAGCCCTGGTCAGGAACATGACAGGCATGGAGATATCCATATTGTTGAACTGAGCTGTAAGCTACATTTCATTCTGGGTGCTCCATTTCAGTTGCATTTTTGCCTACCCCTGTCCTACACAGCCATGCTGACAACACAGGCTTGGCCAACACAGCCTGAGAGCACAAAATACCTCAAAAAGACTTTCAGAGACAGGCATTAGCTCAGCATCAACCTGTCCCCTTCCAGGAACAGATTCCAGCATTTCTCAGCACTGTGCTTACACTTCTCAAGCATAGTGATTGTAATTATTATTAAGCTATTTAGTTTCCATGGACTCAATGATAAATTTGTGTCCCTTCATTTTCCATCCCAGTCTTGACTCAATCCCAAGATCAAAGCACCCATAGCAGCACACACGCAGTGAGGGTGAGGAACATACAGAAGCCATGAGGGCTATGGGAAACACTGGCTCTGCAGCTGAGGTGGCAACACGTCCCAAGGCATGAGGTCTGTCTTAGGAATGTGCTTAAACATCCTCAGGGAGGAACAAGGATCCAGCTCAGCTCATGCCTGCTTGATTTGGGACTTAAAGCATCCGGTTGACTCTGTATTGTAGCCAACGCTGCTGCACATATTTCCCTTAGGTCTTCTCACCTCGTAGGTGCCCAGTAGCACCACAGCATATCCTGGCAGGAGAGACTCCCTCATACAGCAAGCAAACAGGCTGCACTGATCTTCAGCCAAAAGCAGAAGAGGTTACACCTCCTAGTATCTCTGCTGGGGGAGGAACTGAGTGAAACACCGTATTCTCAGACAAAAATACTCTTTGTTTTGTCCCCAGAACACATGCTGAGACACTGCAGGTGCCAAGTGTATTCCTCCCACCCAGCATGTTTTTCTGGAAAGTCAAATTCCCCTTTTCTAGTGTATGCTACAAGGGGAAAGGATGGTGCTGTGGAACTTGTAGCATACCTTAAAAAAGAAGGGGACATGCAGTGCAATACCAGAGGAGAAAATTATTTTTGCTAGCAAGTTAGCAAAATATTTGAATGCATTTGCTGTTGAAGCACAGTTCCATTTGCAAACAGCCTGGTGAAAGGGAGGTGCTTTGCTCCAGCTCCATCATCCCAGGGAGAATGATGTGGAGTGCTGAAGGATTAAGACCAGATCTAACATGCTTCAAACCTGGTGAAAACCAGACTTCAGCTGAACCTGCACTGAACTAACTGAAAATAAAGAGAATTATTTCCCTGTTTTTTAAAAGTGAGCCCCTAAGACAAGTTATGGTATACATGGTCTTTAGGGAACTATTGCTCTTTGTGTAACCTTCATGGTTTTCACATACAGCATGTCAGAATCCTTCCTGCTCTTCCAGTCTGACACTTCATTTCCACTAAAATGATTCCATTTAAAAACAAGAGTTCCCAATGAATTTGGCCAATAAACATGGAATTCATTGGCAGACAGGAGATGGTGAAGGAAAACTTTAAGTGAAAAGAAACCTTACTCTGCTTGCAATAAATGGAATGGATGTGCTGTTGTCAAGAAGAGACATCAGTAAACATAGCAATGTTTGTGCTTGCCTAACAAAGGTGTCCAAAACTTCCTTCTCCAGCCATTCTTCACTCTGAAAGCACAAACATTGCCTATGGCTTTGGTGAGCAAACTCACTAAACAAACGTCACATTTCCAGAGTGA
Organism: Bucco capensis; assembly: GCA_013396975.1. Taxonomy (NCBI): domain Eukaryota; kingdom Metazoa; phylum Chordata; class Aves; order Piciformes; family Bucconidae; genus Bucco; species Bucco capensis. The sequence continues at coordinate 569,593 of VWZO01022214.1, forward strand.
ATGTGCTATTGAATTAACAACACCTTAAAGCCATTTTAAAGCAAATCTCAGTCTATTTAAGATATAGGAATTGAATTCATTTCAAACTCCAGTTCTTACAGCCAGAAATTGCTGTCTTTGCCTTAATTATCAGTTAGCACTGTGGATGGGTGGGGAACAGGAAACCAGAATACTGCTGAATTATTCTGTTGATCTATTCCATTTTTAAGTCTTTTTTTCTAGGACTTGATGCAAGCACTAACCTTTATCTGTAGTTACCATTCAAGAACGTTGGCAAGAAACTTTCCTGAAAAATTATGAACTCTCCAAACATGAAGATGAAATCTGAAAACTAGTTTCATTATTCATTGATAGCCTTTGGAGGCATCTAACTGTGTCTATATAGCTAACATTGCCAGGTCCCTACCCATATGCAGCTTTTATGACATCTGTTATATTTTTCTGTTTTTTTCCAGTATATTAATCTTTACCAAAAGGTAGGAGGCACTAGTTTTTTCTGCTTTACCAAAGAAAAAGCAGCTGCACAGAGAAACTGAAGATAGCACTTTTTCAGGAGTGATTTAGCTCCCCTATGGCCATGCCAACACTCAGGACAGCCTCTCAGCCCCCCTCAGCTCCCTAGAGGGAAGTTAGGCATTTTGGAGTTATCGCTGTGGCTAGGCTTCGTGACAAAGCTCCAGGGAGGGCTCCATCCATGCTNTTGGAGTGCTTAGCTGCAGTTTAGCATCCTCCCAAATTGTTACTGGAGGGGCAGATATCACACAGTCGTATGACATGGCTGTAACATCCCCATTTTGTATCTGTCAATGTCTTGTAGTCCTTCCTATGCTGTTAGTGACAAAGCTTTGTTTCACCAATGGTACTGGTAAGTGACCAGGAGCACAGCTGGGCTGAGAGGGGAAGGTTGATTTTTGTTAAGAAAGCTTAGGACTCAAGTGTTCAATATGTTACCTTATCTCAAGTCTTTAGAATCTTACCTTATGGAAAGAGCTGTATCAGCTTTTCCAGTTAGAAGTTTGTGTCTCATATTTGTCACTCAGCTTTCCCATTCATCTAGTTGTTATATATTTACACAGAGGAGGATTATTGTTTTAACAGCTCCCTCTCAACCAGGATGTTCTTATTTTTCTTGAAACCAAGGTACCCTTTTTTTCCCCATGTATGACTTATTAAGCAGCCTGTAAAGTATTCTTAGAGGTGTTCCAATTATCACTTACCTTCTCCCCTTCCCCCCCAAAACTACTTAGTTCAGAACTGTTTTCCACTTTGTGAAGTTGAACCAGCTAAAGCTACAGATATGCATTTTGTTTGCCTTCAACAAATGTAATCAAGTTATAAACATTTCTTGAGAACTGTGGTTTCTCCCCTTTGCTAAGGCACAAGTCCAGTCTACAGTTTCCCTGGTATCTGGTGCAATCCTTCTAAAGCAAGAAAATTACGAATGTGATTTTGAAGGTTCTTCAGTGTTAGCAGCACAAGACTGTCAGCATGTGCCATTTGGATTAACATCTTCCACCAAAATGCAATTTTCTTTTTCCTCCTCTATTACAGATCAGTCACTGAAGAGGCCAGTCACCTGTTCCTCATAAAACAGGCTGCACTCTCACAGACAGCAATCATACTCCATTTTGCACTTTTCACAGTGGAAGTCAATCCATGAGATCATTTCTTTGCCATTTGTCACTAGTAAATAAATCATGCTTGCCTTTCCCCCCCCCTTCTGTCCACTAAACATTTCTTAAGAGGTTATAACTAGTGATTTAAAGATTTCAGTCACCAAAAATTTCCCATCAAGTTCCAGCAATGCCACCTCTATTGAATTTATGTTCATAAATCACAGAAACATTAAGGTTGGAAGAGGCCTTCAAGATCATCAAGTCCAACTATCAACCTCTCCCCCCCATGCCACTAAACCATGGCCCTGAGTAGCACAGCTATAAGTTCCCTAAACCCCTCCAGGGATGGTGACTGCACCACTGCCCTGGGCAGCCTGGGCCAATGCCTGACAACCCTTTCTGGGAAGAAATTTTTCCTGACATCCAATCTAAACCTCCTCTGGTGCAACTTGAGGCCATTTCCTCCTGCCCTCTCACTGTTAACCTGGTTGAAGAGACCTAAGTGCATCTCACTCCAACCTCCTTGCAGGGAGTTGTAGAGAGATATTAGGTCTCTCCTGAGCCTTCTCCAGACTACCCAGTTCCTCTCTGTTATCTAGGACCCTCACACTGGTTTAAGCAGTTAAATATTTTCTCCTTATTATGTCCTTGGGCATTTGGTTTGGTTTTATTCATGGTGGCATGGCTTGGAGTTAAACAGGTGCTCCTTTGTTTTTCCCTTTTCCTTATTCCTAATGCCAGGGCTGCTGGAAATCCCACACTCTGCTGTTGGTCTCTTTTTCACAAAGGGTGGAAGCAGTGGAATTTCCCCCAGTGGGCTCAGGGGCTGTCTGCTCACCAGAAACCCTCCAAAAAGAGGAGATTCCCTTCTCCCCTGCTGCCAAAGGCATGAGCCATGAAACAAATGTATGCCTGGATCCTTTCTTCAGCAAGCACAAGTGGTTTCTGTTGTTACACTGGTTAATACTTGACCATGTGTTGCTTTGTCTCTCTCTCCCTCCTTAAAAACCACCCAAAACATTGCCCTATGAGTTAGTCCACCTCAGAGGAGGGTAGACTGGAAGAAACCTTTAAAACAGAATCCTTCTTTGTGTATCTCCACATCCTTGCCCTTAACTCTTGTTGTTTTACAGGAAAAACAGCGTTAAAACTATCAGAGGTTAAGTTAAAGGTTGAAATTGCTTTATTGCACATAAATTCCTGCATTAGTGATTCAGTCCTGTCCTTTGATTTCTGGTATGATAGCAAATGTCATCAGGATGGTTATTCCACACAAACAATCCAAACTGCAGAAGCCTGTTCTTGAAGGCAGTGCTGCATCTTATCAGAGATGTGTTGGACACCAAATGCAAATGGCTTTAGCAATCTCATGTCACCACCTTGTAAAATGGTCCTCTGACAGGATAAGGACCAATTATTCTTACAGATTGGAATACAAATTTCAGTGCAATTAGTCGTTTGCAGCAACAATGAAAGAGAGAAAAATAGAGAAAAAGCAATCTATTCAGAATAATTGTGCTTCCACCTATTTATTTGATGTTTGCCACTTTCAAATCTTGTCATCTGGCCAGGACAGTAGCACAATGTTCTGCTGCTAGCCTTTTATATGTCTTTGTAGAATAAAAATCTCAGCTACAGTATTCCCTTACTCTGAGAACAGAAACGATTCCTTCCTAATCCAAATTTCCTAATGGTTCAGCATTTTGTGCTGAGAGATCTTACATCATCCAGGGAGATCAAATAAGCAACTTTTCAGTTGAGTGTCCTAAAGGAACTATTGTCTATATCACTGCTTTAAAAGCCAGGGCTTTTTTCACCTCCCACATCTGAAGTGTTTTCTTGCTGAGGAGATGTTTATTGCATTCTCTGTAACCACTTCTTAACTTACTTTGCTTAGCCACATACAAAACTCACATTTAATGACCTACTCATTATTTCAAATGCCTAGAGAAACTTGATTGAATTCAAAGGCACTACCACTGCAAGGCTATTGTAGGTTTAAAGATTTCCTTGCAAGTCTGTTGGAAGAAAGAAAAAGAAATAAATAAAGTCTAGAAAACAGGCAGCAAGAACAAAGGCACAGGCTGTGCTAACAAGCATGGCTGAGTGACATCCAGGAATTTATATTCTTTCATTAATACTCCAAGGAGCTCAGGATCCCCCAATCCTCCAAAATTTAAGGGCTTTTTGTTGTTGTTTTTGGAGCTGTGTCTCCAGATCTGTGGCTGTGAAACATGAAACAAGTGCAAATCACTACAGCCTTAACTCCCAAAGCTGGCAGCCAGGCTAAACCAATAGTGCTTGGAAAGCATGAGTTGTTTCACACATTTCAATGAGTTGCTTGGTCACCAAGCTGCAGACAACCTTTTGGATAGTGAGCTTTTTAGCTCTTTCATCACTGATTGGGCTACCAAAACCACTAAGAAAACATATTTCTCTCTGTATGCCGATTGATTTCTAGCCAGTGGTCAAACCCTTCCAAGTTGATCCCTTGCCATTCCTACGGCATAGTGATGAACAGGCAGCATGGATCTTTTAGACATCATGAAATCCAGACATCACCTAAAATCCTGAACAAGAAGGGTCAGGAAAGCAGGTATACAGACACATTGGTCACAACTGTGCAACTGTGCAGAAACTCATCCATTTTCTTGTTGGCTGCTTGGACTTTCTAACCTACCCTGACCTCCTCTCAAGGCAGCCAGGAGCCTTGAAGCAACCTTCAGGTCCTGCTTGTCACCAAGCTTCCAGGTGCACCTGCCTTGTGTAAACTGCTCTGTCAAAAGAACTGACCTGCTCTACATTGCCATGAAAAAGCTTATACTTGTGTCTGCTGAGCAGGAGAGGAGATGGAGAACCTTGTTTGCAAAGTTACAGGTTAGCAACATGTGAGAGGATGAACGTAAAGGTTTTTAAGCCAAACTGAGTTTGGCAAAGGGTTCATTTGTTTTAGTTAGTGTGCTTTATTTTTGTGGGGGGTTTTGGCTTGTTGTTGTTTTTTTTTTTAACTACAACTCAGTGCAGGCTCTGTTACCTGTTGTACACTAAGTTTGTGTTTATTTTCTTTTGTACATGGGAATAACTATGTAGTACAGAGCACCTACACTGTGTCGTAGTAACTGTGTCTGTATCTGTGGTTGTGTAAAGAGCAGACAATCTGGAAAAAAGCACAAGTACCTGAAATCTCTGGGTTTTTTTTTCCAGTGCACCAGTTGCTCTAACAAGGGCTATTACTTTTTTTTTGCAAACCTTGCTTGCTATACACTGTACCCACATTAAAAAGCTTGTACCACTTTATCTAACCTGACAGGCCACAGCAGAACAAGTCTTGCTCTGTAGGCATGTCCTAAGGAACATGAAAGGTGAAACTAGAACAGGCTCCTGCATTTTGGAGATGCATTTTAAGCAAGATTTACCCCTTGCCTCCTCCAAGGCCAGCTCACAAACAGGGTAATTTCTTTCCTAAAGCTTTTAATGGTTTCCAAAGAGCTGCTCTGATCAGCCTGCCTTGCCCACATCCTTCACCAAAGTTACCAGGGACCACTCAGGTGAGCAAACCTGCTGGCACAGCTAGTGAGGATGCAGCCAGCTCTCAGCAGCCTCCATGGAAACCATTCCTGAACTGGCACCATGGATTTCTGAAATGAATTACTCCACTTGGCAAGTGAAAAGGTCTTTACTTAGTGAGTACCATGTGTGCTGTAAAGAAGTTTTTCCCCTGAAAAACACTGGGTGATTCTGACACTGAATCCCCCAGGCCTGCCCAGCTCCATGTTCAGAGCTTGGATTCACCCAATGGCTGCAGCTCTCTACTCCCCATCCAGCACTGCCAGTACCCCTGGCAGCATGGCAGTGCCATAACCTCTTGTTGACCCACTGCAGGATCACTGACTGCTGAGCCCCAGCTCCTTCTCCATGGGTGCAGGCACAGCAGCCCTGCATCCTTGTGTCTGAGCACTCCTCATCACATTTTCCTGCACGTGATCAGTTGTGCAAGCACTTTGCCCTTCCAGATCAGGTAACCTGACCTAAGGTATCTCACATGATGGCAGGCAGGAAAGTTGAGAAGTCTGAATTGCTATGGTTTCACCTTTCTAAAGTGAAGCACCTGAACCAACAACATTTTTATCCTTCTGAAACCTAGGGATCCACATATTTCCATCATCCCTCTGAAAAAATGCAGTAGAACTGTTTGCTACAGAAACAAACTGAGAACAAAAAAAGACTGACAGGAAAACAGAAATATTGGTATTGAGAGAGCACATATATGGTTTGGCTAGAGAAGCAGAAGGTCTAACTGAAAATACCATGCAAATAACTTCTGATTATCTCCAGACTAAAGTCCCCAAACCACACTGCTCTGCAAAACATCCCATTCCACTGGGGAATGGAAAAGCATCCCTAAGCACCCACTGCATGCTGCAAGCTAAGCAAAACTGAGCTGCTGACTCTGTGAACATGCACTTGATGCAATGTAATTATATCATTTTGCAGTGCACCATCAAGAATTTGAGCAGGAAGAGCTTCATCTTCTCTGCTGCACAACTGAAAAGCCAAGAAAATGCATCCCTCACCTCCAAGTAGCACTGCCACTGGGAGTTTTAAAGTGACAATGACTAAAGGGAATAATGCTTATTTATTCTCAAATTAATGTTTCACATTTACCTGGATCCCGGGAAAGAATAAAGCCTTTAATCTTCTAGCAGTTCACCCAACTAAAAAATACAAATATACTGGAAATATTTCAGAGAATGTAAAGCTGAAACCTGCTTCTTTGCTGCCTCTGATTCTGTTTTCAGCTATAAACTGAAGAACCAGGGTATATGACTATGATTATAGTATTTTTATCCAGGGTAGGAGGTGAATTCCCTTACTCCCATTGTTGACATTTTTGATACCTGACAGCCATGACATGTTGCCCATTTTAAAACAGCAGCTGGCTGTATGTATCACATGAACACATACAATTTTCTCTCTGAAAATTCATCTTCCAAAGTCCAGTGTGGCCAAGTTAATCCTGGTCCAGCAGATTTCACTTCAAGACCCAGCATACTCCTGACAGCTCTTCCTGCAGCTGCTGAAGCACCTCGGACTGCATGAGGTGGATAGCAACTTCAACAACTCTGTCAAGTGCACCTCTGTTTCATTTGAATTAGCACTTTGTTGGTAATTATTAGCTACTATAGCAAGTTCAACAATCTCCATCTGCTGCATTCTTACAGTTCCCCACACACTCCTTGCCTCTGTGCTGTTGGGAGAAGGAGGCCATTCTCGTGGGAGCACTGCCTCTGCCTGTGTCTCACGTGTGGCTTGCTCTCTCCACCACCAGCCTCTCAAGTTTCAGCTTCAAAATCTCTTTCTGCCTGTCTCCTGCCTTGAGCCCAGGCTGGTGCATGCAGACATGCTGCTGGTGGGAAGCAGTGTCTCCACAGTGAGCAATGGGGCTGCTCCCCAGGGTGAGACATGCTGAGGGTCACCCAGTGAAGGCTGGGGATGTGCAGAGGTACCTGCTGCCAGAAGCAGCTCCTGCAGCCTCCTTTCTTCCTCACTGCTGTGACTGTCATTTCTTAGGAGGGCAAGAACCCACCAGGACACAGTCCTCTGGGGGAATCCTGGACAAGCCCTGCACTCAGAGCTCTGCTGAAGGGCAAATACCTCCCCAGCACCCTGGGGCACCAGCTGCTTCCTCACAGTACGATTCTCACACCCCCCAGACACGTTACATAGGTGATGTGTCACACACAACTGTGCAGTTGTCAGGAGACACAACCATTAGCTGTTGTTCTCCATACCATGAGATGCCAGAGTGCCTACAGGGATAAAAACATTTTGACTTCCATTTAAACTAGTTGCTGTGGCAAAAAAAATGGCATTTGTGAGCCACAGGCAAGGAGCAGTGTCTGTACCCTGGTATTGTGACCACTGCTACTACATGTGCTGTCAGGCTGGGCTGTGTCACACAGGCACAGTGCTGTCAATGAGACCACGCCAGCAGCCATGGATGGCATCTTAAGAATGTTTCTCTTCTCTGAGCATGCAACATAGGCTTATGAGAGCTCCTAAAGGTGCACAGCCCATTCCTGCAATGACACATGTTCCTGTAAGACAAATTTGGACACAACTAATACAAAGATGGCAACCCTGGTTCAGGACCACGTGGGGCAATGCTGACCACTTGCTATGGCTGTTCCTAGAGGCTTACATTTGCAACACAAGTAGTTTTCTTGGCATCTCTCCCCACATTGGGTACCACTTGAGCTCTGGTTCCAATTTGCTACCCACTGGTAGAGATGCCTCTGGTATCTTCTCTGTCTGCAACCCATTTTGTTGACCGTAGCCAGGCTGTGCCCTGCCAGCTGGGTTCTGCCAGCACCTCACCATCCCTTAGCTGCCAGGGCACTGTGGGGACAAGTGCAGACCCTGGGTTAGGTGACCATAGGGAGACACATTCCTCTCCAACATACACACCTCATGACACAACTGGCCACTGGCATCCAGACAGGGCATGAGCTGCCACAGAGAGCCTGTCTCCCCCAGCAGCTGCAGCACTGCCAATGTCACCTTACCCCTTGTTTCTTTTTCCAGATCATTAACTGTTAAACAGGGAGAGAAAGCAGAAGCAAGCCCTGCTGCCCTGAGAACAGCAGAACATCAAGAAAGGATTGCTACATAGCATCAGTCCTCTGCTGAAGCCAGTGTAGGGGATAGCTTTGCCAAAAATAACCAAGAATGGCAGGAGCACTTCTACAGAACAAACCTCCCTAGGCATTTTTGGCTTTCTTCTGCCAGCCTGAATCAGGCTTTGGCAGCAAGTTCCCTCTGACTTTGCCTGACTGGGCCTTGCTGTGCCTGTCCCCTGTGCTGGTGGCTGCCCAGACATGGCAGGGCAGGGGCACAGCTGCTGGGCCTGGGGTGCCCGAGGGGCACAGGAGCTGCTGTTGGAGGAAGCAGGCACAGGCAGCAGAGCAGAGCAGAGCTGTCAATAGCTGGCTCCAACTCAGGCTTTTCAAGTGCACTGCAGTGAAGTCTCAAGGTACCTTTGCTGCTTCACCTTCATCTCAAGATCAGATTTTCCACCTTCTTGGAACCCTCTTGAGAAGATGGGAGTTTCCCTGCTGTAGTGGATGGCTGCCTCCCCCGTGCTCCTGCTGCTTGCAGTGCAGAACAGTTCTCAATCTAATGTCCCAAGTGGGAATTTCCAGCCATAACCTGGCTGCAGTTTTAGTGCAGCAAGCAAGCAGGCTGACTGGCAGCCACATGATTTGCTTTTGACATTGAACTGTTTGTTCTTTTCACATCCTGGCCACTTCTACCATGCCTAAGCATTGCTCATAAAATATAAGGGCTTGAAAACATAACCTTCAAAAAGCTGCAGAGCTCTTTGGCATGTACCTCTCAACAATCAGATCCTTCTCAACACTGTTAGTCCTTGTTTTAAGGGTTTGTGGAGCCCCCACCCTGTGCTGTTTTATTCTGGTCACACAGCTCATTCAGATGTGTGAGCTCCCTACCTCTGGGCCCCAGCAGCCTCTGATGCAACTGTATTGATCAAAAAAAGATGAAACCAGAGGCATACCCAGCTATCAAACTCACCTGGCCTGCAAGGACTGCTGATGAGGATTTCAGAAAGTCCTAGGCAGACTTTTTAGCAGCTGGCTTTGATTTTAAGGATATCAAAGGATGCAGGAACACCTGCAGGAGGTGTAGAGGAGTGGAGTAGGAGAAGCTGGACTTTGCTATCTGCTTCAGTAATGTCTTATTCTCTAAGACCCTGGGTTAATGCTGAGAGACAGTGCCACCTCAGCTCTATCTTCTCCCTGGACCTTTGGGATGATGTGCCCTCCTGGAGGCAGCAGGAGGAGGCAGACTCCCTGCTCTCCAGCACAAGGGCTGCAGTGACAAGGAACTACCCAGGCATTGGAAATAAATGCTTTTGGAAAGAAACGGTTCTGGAAGTTTTTCTTTTGCACTGGACAAGAGTCAGACATTGCCTCCTGAGATGACTGAGGTACAGTCCTTCTGGCACTATTCCAGGCTTAAATAAAGATGAGTTATAACACCAAGCTTTGCAAAAAGTGTTGAGAAAAGTGCTGATGAGGAAGTTTAGTGTAACTTCTTGGCAAAACTCGGGAAGGGAAGGATAGTTTAATATTTACAGATTTATGGTTGCCTCTAAGAAGAGGAAAGGCTTGATGTGGCTGTGGTTCAAATAATTAATTTTCTGTGAACTCTTTCTGCATCCTATATTTTATAGGATTGATCCCTATATGTATCTTGAGTCCTTCAGACCAAGTCTGTCCTCTCAGATGCAGTGCCAGATTCCACTATGAAAATTCAGGAGGGAGAGACAATACAATACAAATCCAAACTCAACTGACTTTCTGTGTCAGTGTAGCCTCCCATCAAGAGCAGACTGACAGCAGGAGCTGAAGTCCTTGTGTCACCCACACTACAGTCTGCAGTCAGTCTGAGGGCATAAGAACTCCTTCCTTCATCTCTTTAAGCATCCCCTGCCAGCATTAAAAGTCCTACAGCTGTTACACTGCATAACATGCTTACTTTGTTATTACTTTTGAGCCACTGGTAAAAAAACTAGACTGGTCAACCAATAAATCCCTAAACAGCTGTACCATAGTTTTAACTTTTATATTAATATGTATATTTGCTCTCATTAGGAAGTCAGAGCCTGCATTCAGTTAGAGAATAAATAAACCATCATAACCTTCCAGTACCTAAAAGGAACTTCCAAGCAGGCTGCAAAGGGCCTGTTTGCAAAGGCCTGCAGTGAAAGGACAAGGGGCAATGGTTTTAAATTGGAGAAGAGTAGATTTAGACTGGACATTAGAAAGAAGTTGCTCCCCACGAGGGTGGTGGAACACTGGCCCAGGTTGCCCAGGGAGGTGGTTGAGTTCCCATCCCTGGAGGCATTGCAGGTGAGGCTTGCCAGGGCTCTGGGCAAGCTGCTCTAGTTGGGGATGTCCCTGGCCACTGCAGGGGGGTTGGACTAGATGAGCTCCAGAGGTCCCTTCCAACCCAAACCATTCTAGGATTCTATGAAATTAACATCAATTTCCCCATTTAAATCAATCAGTAAGCTTTCACTCATTCTCAATTATTCTGGTATTTTCAAAGATTGTTCTTCTGTCTTTGCAAGCTAACTATTATTATGAGGAGGTATAATTATTGGGAACTAGCTTGTAGCTAGCATTCCTTATGCATGCAATATGACTTAGTTCAAAGTTAACCTCAATGCAATCATTATTTATCAGTTTTCCACAGTATGCCTGAATCAGTTTACCCAAGGGAAGTAGTCTTTCAGCTATCACATCAGGAGCAGATAAGAATGCAGTACTTTTAGACTGTATTGAGTAACCAAGGAAAGGAAATTTACAGGCAGATAGACAATTTTACCATTTCTGAAGTCAATACTCCCACAGCATGGGCACACATGCTCCTGGGTCCCTCAGTACATAACACCTCTCACACAAACACACTGTTCATCCTTCTGTCAAGTCTGTAAGCACTACTAAACAGTAGAATTGCCTGAACTCCATGCCTTTTTTCCTGAAAAAACTAAATTAAAGCAAGATGATTTTTTTCTGAGATCAGAAGGAAGTCAGGTATTTCAGAGCTAGTTCAGATTATCACATAACATGTGTTTTTATCTTGCTGGGCAATGATGTGTTTTTGGATGGGTACACTTACAACCAAAATATTTATCATCCTGGTTTTTAAATGGTCTAATGTATTTACAGCAGCTCTTCCAATGTATCACAGTCAAGATGGGACTGTTTTGATTTTAAGGCTATCATAAAACATTTGGTATGCTAAAGAAAAACACTCTAATTACTGAAAGAGTCCCCTCATCATCCTTAATAAACAAAATTTGATTATTGTAACCTCACCTAATGTGCAGAAATAACTTAGAGGAGCTGTAAAATATTTTAAGATGCTGTTCACTACAGGTTAGAGAAATAAACACCTTACCATGTGCACCTCATGCTTGGAGAGCTGACAGAATGATTTCCCAATTTTTTATTGGGATCTGCAGAAAAGCAATCAAAAGGTTTTGCTGTATCAACATCAGGAATAGGTTTGTCCTGATTTAAGCTGCCTATGACCTAGAAAAGCAGCTGGAAGTAAATATTTCTTATTGCTGCCTACTAATTTGCAGACAAAATGGTGTTTTCTAAACAGTAACATTAGCTGTAGCAACTACGAGCAGAGGTACATCAGCAAAGTCCAAACCATCTATTTGCAGTGCATTGGTTAAGGTTTTAGATAATCATAATGCTCTTTCACTGAGCTCTTGAAAACACTCATTTAGAGAAGACACTATTCTTTTCTACCTGCCCAACAGTAAATGCTGGAAACCTTTGGATATTTCCAGGGTCTTGAGGCATCAGCAGCCACAATCTGTAATTGTTTTCTAAGTTGAAAGAGGATTGTGTTATTCACAGTAAATTAAGCTCTTACTCTAAAAAGCTAGGCTGCTTCAGAAATAGATAGAAAATGTTACTGCTTTTGCTGCCATAGTCAAGAGGTTGATGTGAATGGCTGCAGAGAGTGTGATTGCTGTTCACCTCTTTTACAATGCTAAATTCTGTTGTTTTCTCTAAAAACCTATCAAGTTTTTATTGTAGAAGCTATATTATGATTAGTTTCTCTAATCTATTCCATTTTCCTGTTCTCTGGCAGTACCTCATCAGTCATAAAGAAGTATTTTCTACAGATGCTGTTAAGCATCATGTCCATACACCCAAACTGATCCATGCAAAGCCATTCCTGTGCTCAGGAAGGCAATGCAAAGCATGTTTCCCAACACAGGCAGGAGGGGACACGTTGGGGGAAATACTACTATTGTACTCATGGTCCTTAACTGTGGACACCAGTCAAACCAATGACACACCACCAGTATTTCCAACTAGTCTTGTTTCACAATCAGCCTGCAGGCCACAGATGTACTCTACTTACTCAATGCTTAAGTCATGAAAAATGGGATTAAAGTCATTCCTAGATCCTGGAAGCTCAATCATTTCAACATAATCACAGGTTCTAGTAATTTACACAGGCTATAGCTATTCCAGGTGAGGCTTGCCAGGGCTCTGGGCAAGCTGCTCTAGTTGGGGATGTCCCTGGCCACTGCAGGGGGGTTGGACTAGATGAGCTCCAGAGGTCCCTTCCAACCCAAACCATTCTAGGATTCTATAAGTAAAATCCTTCTCTGTTCTTCACCCAGCCAGGCTCTTCAGCCTTCAAGCCATAAGCCTTCAGAGGACATCCATGAAACCTCCACTCCAGGTCTTTCAGAAAAAACCTGAAGTCCTCCTCCTCATGTCTTTTCTGAACTCTCACTGAGTTGTTCTCCCCAGCTCTGACAGCAGTGTCTTTCCAGTTCCATGCCCAAGTCATGAAAGCCTTGTTTCACCACTTCCCTCCCTGCTCAGAAAGTGCCAGTAAGGCAGTAACTCTTCATGGGCTGGGAGCCTCCCCTCTTTACAGGCTGTGGGATGAACGTTTCCAGAGGGCCTTGCTATGACTTCTGCACAGAAGTTTCCATGCCATGCCCAAGTGGATTGGCACACCATCACGCTCTGGCACAACACACTTCATGAAATGCTGAATTGAGTTTTGCAATAAGCCATATTGTAGTTACTTAGTCACTAACTAACTTCTCAGAAGTTCTCACAGAAGACTCCTTTACCTGTGCTACAGATATAATACTTGATGTACAGTGAAATGTGCTGATTTCATTTGTAAAGTCTGTCATCCTCAGCTATGGTTTAATAGCTGTTTCTTTAGAAGACAGATTTCCTTGGTTTTATCCAAAGACTTGGGATCCTCATAGTACAGACAAGCACCTTCGGAGAAGGCAGATCACCCTAGATAGATCCTTAACCTGTAACCACTCTCACACCATAAGGAAGTGGAGCAAGACTGAGGGATCTGGGCCTGTTTAGCCTGGAAAAGAGAAGGTTGAGGGGAGACCTCATTGTTCTCTAGAACTACCTGAAGGGAGGTTGTAGAGAGGCAGGGACTGCTCTGTTCTCCCTAGTGGAGAGTGATAGGACAAGGGGAAATGGATGGAAATTGCACCAGGGGAGGGTCAGGCTAGACATTAGGAGGAATTTCTTTGCTGCAAGGGTTGTCAGCCATTGGAACAGGCTGCCCAGGGAGGTGCTGGAGTCCCCATCCCTGGAGGTGTTTAAGAGACAGCTAGATGTTGCATTGGGGGGCATCATTTAATAAGTTGACAGGGCTAGGACAAAGGCTGGACACGATTATCTCCAAGGTCTCTTCCAGCTATAAAACCGTTCTATGATTCTGTGATAAGGGCTGCTTCTTAAAATAAGCAGCCTGCTCTGTCTTTTGCTCAGCTATGTGTATGAGAGTTGGCCAATCTGCTTGCCTGTGAGGAGCAATTATAGCCTCTTCATTGATCTGTCACCTACCATCCATGTGTGAAGGACCTTTCCCATGCTTTCTGTGCTGAAGACCTCTGTGTCATGCATTGTTCCTCATGCAGAACAATCACATTGGCAGCTAGCACCACAATCTCTTTTTCTACAAGGTTTGCCTGTTACAGAGGAAATGTCACATACTCAAAAAGCCTGGCTGGCAGTGGCAGCCCCCCATCCCAAGGTTTGGCTGAGCCCTTGCAGCCAAGATTCTCCTGCTCTGCTCTCTCCATGCACTGCAGCAACTGCTGCCCATGCCCTGAGCTGAAAGCACACTAATACCCTGCACCAACCTTTGCACAGCAACATTGATTCTGTGAGCAAAGAGGGAATGATGCTACAAGAAGAAAGGAAAATCAAAAAGAAGAAAAACTAATCCATTTTTCTGAGGTCATGAAAAAGTGAGACTCTAGATTATTCCTGTCTTCTAAAATGAATCATTACTGTTCCACATTTTAAAATTATTGCTTTAGTGCTTTTCTGGAAAAACATAGCTGACATAAGAGTCAGGCAGATTCTAATTATGTATTAGATTATCTTAATCCAGTAAAGTCTTAATCTAGAACTTCATTTCTCAGGATATTATGGACATTTGAAAGTAGAAGAATCTGGATTTTAAGATTTGTTACCAGGAACATTAAGCCAATATACATCAAGACTTATGAGCTGAGGTCAGTAACATTTAGTACGAGTGATTAATCACAAGGCTTTTTAGTAGATTTAAAATCCCAGAGCAACCTTTACATAAATTCCAGCCTTTCCTAAATAGCAGGTATTTTACTAAATTAAAGGCTTTTCTGACCGAATAACCACTCACACTTATGTAAGCTTTTTCAATGGCCTTATGCATTCTATTTCTGGTATAATTCTTCTAGTTTCAGCACTAGACTTCCTTATGACAACCTTCTAGGCTGAAGAATTCTCCATCATAACATTTGTCTCTACAAGGTAATGAAAGTTTCTGGACAGCATACTTGTTAAATGCAGTGTGCCAGGTGCAATGTCACCAGTATTGTGAGCAGCAGTAATGAATTACTTAGTTTTGACACACTTTACTAACATTACCTTACAGTTTCATTCAATTTTTGTGTTATTTCTCCATTCTCCCCAGAGCACTGATCAGTAGATGCACATCTTGGCCCTTGTATTAAGTGGATTAGGATACAAAAGTATGTATGGCTANAAAGGTATCCCCACGCAGAATTTCCTGATGGAAGGGAGCTACTAGAGAAGACCCCATGGAGATCCCTTGCTGTTGCCTAGGGAACATCATCTTGTTTCAAGGAGGGTGAAGAGATCTCTCCCAACACAACACCCAGATGTGGTTCCCCAGGGTTCCTTGCCTAGATTTAGTGGCAAATATCTCTTAGTGACAGAATTCTGCCTGCACACAACAGTGATAATGCTTGGAGGTCACCCTAAGGGAGTCACAGAAACTCACCTTGGGATCATGCCCACAGAGACCTACAGGTCAGTCTCTGCTCTCATTCAAGTCTCTATATTCATTTTACTTTATGTGAAGCTGCAGCTGAGAAAATATTTTTTTCTGGCATCCAAAAGTCAGCAATTCACCCCATAAATATCCCACCACTTTATAAACCCAGTATATCTATCCAGAGATCTTCAGATTCCAGTAATTAGAACCAAACCAAAAAAACACCACCCCACCCCCACATAGGCATGCAGACATATCTTTATTTATGCTTGCACTCAGAGGAAAACCCTTTGACCAAGAAACACTGGATTTCAGTGACACTAAGCAGTGGATTCTGTGGTTCTGTTACACTCTGGAATCATTTAAGAAACAAGGTACTGAATATACACAAAAGGCAGCTCCACAGATGAGTAGAGCAGAGCAGCCTTAAAAATGTTTGTGTATGTGAACTGCTGAACACCTACTCCTTACTAGAGACAGGTAACAAGGGTGAAAGTATAACACACCAATGCATCCTGGAAGGGTGAAAAGATCTAACTTTGTATAGAAGTTTTAAGTAACTGAGAAGATATACAAAAAGTTAAGGCAGATTTAGTATTACTTATTCATCTCTTTTTTTCTAGGCTTAAAGTAAGATTTATAACTACTACACAAACATCTTCCTGACATCTTGGCATGTAAGACAAACTATTCTAAGAAAAAATACTTTATGAGCAAAGAGGAAAAAATACAGATATAATCATCAATCTTACTCAGTTATAATTTGATTCTCTAACACTCCTTATTCTCCTGCTTCTCTTCCCCAGTGTAGGGAGGGAGATAAAAATCTCTAGCAAATTCAAAAACCAAGAGGGGATATTTTGGATCCAATGTAGAATTTGTCAGGAAACAAAACCAATGCACAAGAACATTGTTGAAATTCTAAGTACAAAGCAAAGTCCCCTGCTTTCTTGGGTAATTTTGGTTCTCTAACAGAAAGTCAAGCAGATTAATTTCTCCTCCTTCAAAAAGCCCTTTTCCTGTGATTCCTTACACTTTCCTGGCCAACTGATTCAAAAATCAACAAACATTGTTTCAGAAAGTGTATTAAAACCTACTTAATAAGTACATAAATTGAGAACGGGAAAGAGAATTTAATGAAAGCAAAACACATCAAATAAGAGCACTATTTTACTGAAAATACACAGTTATGAGACAAACATGTTTTCTTAGGTGACAGCACTTCATGGTTTTAAGCACAGACTGAAAGCACAGTCTCAAGTAGAGACTCAGTGACATAGTTCTTTCTGCAATTCCTTACAATGTTCAAGTAATTTTACACCCAAATTCATAAATTTTGAGTCAGTTAAATCTCAGTTTCAAAATGTTAATATCTAATCTTCTGAATTAGTGTCTCCAATAAAAGATATGAGCCTAAAATAATCTGTTGGCCTTATTGCTTTTCTGACACCTTTATATCCCAGTTTTCAGCACTTTTTAAGCCTGCCTTTTCATGTACTTCTAGTCAAAATGTCAGTTTGGTTTTCAAAGAGCCAGAGACACCATAAGACATGAAACCCATCTGTGCAGAAGACTTCAGACTTTCAAAACAGTTTTGTCCTCAGCAGAATTAAAAGCTTTTTGTCAGTATAGAAATACTTAACATCTCAACCAAATAACAGCAAGTACTCTCTGCTTGCAAAATGCCCCAGAGCTTTGAGGCTTAGAAAACTCCAAACCCTACCACTGGCTACCTGCCAGAAGAACTAGAAAAACAAACTCTCTGAAGTCAAAAGAGGAACAAGAGGAAGCTTGGTTCATGGGGACCCAAGTGTCACAAGCACTCAGCCTCCTGTGTCCTCTCCAGACCCAACCATGCGGGTGGAAGAGACTTAAGGTTTCCCATTATCTTCCTACCTGAGCAGTCTCTCACATCCATTTAAAGCAGATTTAACCAATCAAGCCCATTGTTCCCCATCCATCCTTTTGATTTGCAAGGATTGATTCTGCAGGATGAGTATTAGGGAGCACTTGGCCAGGAGCTCACCTGGGGAGGCAGCCTATGGCAGAGGAGCTGCAACAACTCCTTTCATCAACAGTGGTCCTGGGAGAAAAGATCTGTTTGTGGCTTCCACTGAATCAGAATCATCTCTACATCACATTTTGATTTTGACAGAAAACAATAAATTCTGCTGAGTAGGTGTTCTATTGATTTTTTTTTCCCTAACCAGCTGTACAATTGCTAAGAAACTGATGTACTGTCAGACATTTTGGTGACTAAGTAATGAATAATTGGCACTTAATCCAACCAACTGTCACATTAGTCAGTCTCTGAAAGCCTGGTCACAGTAAATACTGGTTCTGAGTGGGAAGTTGCAGGTACAAATATTCCCAGTGTGAGTTTCTTGAGTCTGCCTTCTTCAGTCTGCCTCCAGATAAGCTCATCTCTCCTTTATGTACATTGCAACATTTTAGATCTCTGACATTTGCATCCTGGGAGATTTTTCAACCTGCAATATTAAATCCCACACCACTTGCCTACAGAGGTCTTTACAATCATTCCTAGATCTTTATAACCATACTGAAGTGTTTGATTCTGCCCAGAGAAGTGTCTAGGAATAAGGTTGTTGTGTCATCAAAGCTACCTGTCCACTTTCCTCAAGTTGCATGTGCTATAGCCAGTGCCATATGCCACAGCTAGTGTTCAAAACCACACTTGTGGCACCAGTTGAAACTTCCCAAGAGCAAACAGACACAGAATTTGAGTTTTGGATGTCTGGACCTTTCAAATTTACTTTCCCAGGAATATATTATTTTTCATATTCCCTTCTTTAGGTGCATGACAAAAGGAGTTCAATGACAAAAAAATTTAGTAAGGTATTGGAATATAAATCCAAATGACTATGTGATGTGAATTACCATGCACAGAAGAAGATACTGAATGGTAAAAGAAAAAAGGAAAAGATTATATATCTGTTGGCTTCAGTGATAAACATGTCACATTCACATAAAATATTTAGGAGAATGAAATCTTCCCTTTATGGAACAGAGTAGCCTTGGCAAGGAAGAATGCTTTCTCCAAATATCATACCCTGAAACACTTGTCTGCCACATATATCTAATGTATCTGTTTTGCTTAGGACATAAAACTCTCCTCCCTGCAGTTTCTGTAAGAATGAGCAAACCTGGTTACTCAGACCCAAACACAGATCTTGCTCCACACACACCTCCTCATCACCATTATTTTTTTTTAGTGTGAATGTTTGAAGCAGTTCATTGAAGAAAAAGCTATTTAGGAGCAACAAGCCCTCATTTCCTTTGAGCTTGCAAGGTAATTAGACTAGCAAAGCAGTTACAGTGTTAATTTATTCCTGGCAGATAAATTACCTGCTTCTTTGCAGGCACTGGAGGAATGAGTCACATCATTAACACAAGTTTATTCACTACAACATTTCACCCTTCCCTGCCTCCCACCTTCTCCTTTGGGCATAATACTTAGACTTCACTGTGTTTTCAGGGCTTGTGTCTGTCTTCTAGCCCCAGTGCCAGGGTTCAGCCTCATCAACATTTGGGAGCAGCAGATCAGCTCTGCTGGGAGCCCAGCTAGGACCTTATTCCACTCACTGCTTTTCACAGCTGTAGCAGTTAGCCAAATATCAGCAATATCTTCTACAGCACAGCAGCAAGTCTGCCAGGAATGTTATTTAGGATCCGATTTTTAGGTGTTTTTATACAAAACACAGCTAGGAAAGTTTCCTACAGACTGAAATGAGAGGGCTGGGTCCTTTAAGCAGTCATTGACACAAGTAGCCCTTACCTGCAAGCTTCATCAATGGCAGCATTCAGGTGAGGTTTTATGGTTTACGGGATTAGACACTGTACGTAATGTCTCACACAGCCACACAGGCCTGAGACCTACCCACAGAGCACAGCCCTTCTAGCCTCTCCCCAGCAGCAGCTGAGAGATTCAGAAACACAAATCATAAAAAAGGGAAAGGAAGTTGCCTTTTAAATCCTTGATTTCATCATCAGCCAGAAAAACCAACGGCTCATGAGGTGTCTGCTGCCTGCCTTCAGCCCACCACCAGGAACTCAGCCTTCACACAGGCCTCTCTGCTAAAGCTTGCTCAAGAAAGTGCTGCTAGCCCTGCAGAACTGCTGAAGTCATTTCCTAGGCTTGCCAACCTGACATGTTGTGACAAGAAACATGTTGAAACTTTCAGTTTTTAAAAGGGATCCTGTTAATGTGTTTGTATAATCTCTTTCTCCTAAATCCCAGCAGAGACCAGGACCATTCGTAAGGACCTCCACCACTGCAGATACCTGTGTGCCAGGGAACACTTGCTACTCTGCAGGCCCTTTGGCTCAGCAAAATTAGCCTCTTGCACCTCAATAAATTTCAGGTTCTGTTGTTTTTTAGGTTAAACAAGACACTATGGTAACTCTAAGTAGAACCTGTTATGCTGGCTCAGGTCTGTGGGTATGGTATGCAAGTTTCAGGTGTTCACTTAAATTAACAGGGATGATAAAGGAGGCATTTGTACCTTAACTCTCTCTAGCCCTTGTGGGAATAAGGCTGTTAGAGCCTGCATTTGCTGGTGACACTACTGTGGCATAAACATTCACTCTCTGTGAGTTGAAGTTTTGATCACCCTGTCTCTCAAAGAAGGTCTTCACCATGTCTGCTCTCAGACAAATTTCTGCAATAAAAGCTCTACAGTAGGATTTGTTGTGGGTTCTCAGTCCATAAGCTGTTCACTGCCACTTATCCCAACAGTCCACCTCAGTGCCCCAAGGTATGCCAGGCACAGCAGGTCTCTGGCCAAACTGCCTCCCCCTAGCTAGACCAAAGGAAGCAAACACAAAGTCCCATCATTACTCACCAGAGAGCACTGGGTGCTGGTGTAGGCAGAATCTTTGCAGGGAGACTCCTTTCTGGACCACTCCTGCAGGCTCTGTGGGATGCAGCAGCAAACCAATCTCTTCAGCACATACAGCCTAACTCCAAATCTGAACTTTCCAATATCCCCAGCACTGCCCCAAAACAGCTGTACAACCACTGTGAAAGACAAACCTTTCTGTCCTACTTTGACACCTAATTCCACCTCCAAATTCTAATTCTGTTAGCCTTGAATATAAAACAACCCAACCCTTAACCCCTGCTATGAGCACAAGCTGACTACTAGCCCAGGCTACATGTGCTTTTTATTTGCTCATTAGCACCAATGGAAGAACTAGCAACAAAAAGGGAAAGTAATGACACTGAATACAGTGACCTGCAGGGCACTTCTGAAAGAAATCAGCACCAGGCTCCAAAAAGATTCACAGTCATTTGGCATAAAACCAGCAGCAGATCATGCTGGGGTAACAGGATTACTGTTTGCACTGGGATTAGGGGTAGTTTAAGACTTGGTATTTAGGAAAGTAGAGAGTTAAGAGTTTGATTTGTTGTAAGGAGAAAGCAACGTGAATAGTGTAAGCAGTGGGAGGTTTAACTTTAGCTTTTAGGGTTCCTGGACAGTAGGGTCCAAAGTTTGCAGCCAGATCTGAGAACTGCAAGATCTAGAGTGAGTTCTGGGAATTAAAGCTTAACTCAGGTGTGAGCAGGGCTCATTTTTCTAGGGGCTGACACAAGATAACAAGCTGGACAGCAGGGATATGGGACAGCTGTGCTGAGAAGCAGAACCAAACTGTTGCTGTTCACTGGAGGGATGAGTGGGCTGCTGCTCCCCTCTTGCTAACTAGTTAGGGAAGGTTCAAAATGTAGGGTGTGGGAAATGGAGGAGGTATGTACATTGCCTGCTGCACTAAATTAGCAGCATTATCAGGATGGAAAATGGCTTATACTTGTGTTGGTCCAGGCAGGGCTTACAGGAGTAGGTCTAAGGATCCTACTGTGTGAATCTGCAATAACTTTTTGAATGAGAGCTACAGTGTGCTTTTAAACTCAATCCTGAAAGACACACTCCCCCCCAATATACTCCCACCCTCAAAGCAGGCATATGGCTCTGTAATTCTGCAGGTCACAAGCTGTAATGGGAGGCATGGTTATTCAGATAGCATTGTAGCTCCCAAAACAACCTGGCCAGATAAACTGCTATGCAAGGACCTGAGAGAAAAATGACCTTGTAGCAGAAAAGATCTTGCTTGTATTTAACCTAGCTCAGTAAGAACATAAACTGGGTAGAGGCTGTAGCAAATTAAAAAAAATGCTGAGTCAGAGTAAGATATCCATAGTAGATGTGATAAAACTTCTGACTGGATGTGAAAAAGAGTTTTGAATAGCACAGAGGAGTTTGTAAAGAGTGACTGATGAGGAGTAACGGTGGAGAAGGAAAATGAAGAGAGAAGACCAAAAGTCAAAGTAAAATACAAGGCATCCTAAGCCAGAATAAGGACCAATGCTGAAATTAAATTGTTCTTGCTGGGAGAGAGATATCCCCAGCCCTAGGCAAGTCTCAGTTCAGGATTGGCTTAGATGTGAGGCTCTGCACTGGAAGGATGAGATTGCTAAGACTGCTAGGGCTTTTGCTGTGTCTTACTTGGTTTTTGTTTATTTTCAGGCTTCTGGAACACTTGTGAAAGGTAGGGTACTCCTTAGGGTTACAAAATCTGAAAAACTTTACCTAAAAATAGAAAATGAGTAAAGTACACACACATGCAGATGCACATTTGCACAGATGCATCATTTATATGTGTGGGTAAAGGCTTCTGGAGAAGGCTGAACTAATACAAAGAGCATTCTCTTTGTCCTAGACAGAATCTACATGTTCTTAGATCAAGGCTAACTCATAAGGGCGTGGGACTCAAAAATCCAATCTCCAGTTGGCATAGTGATGGACTGGATTATGAGTCTGCAAGATCTACACCTACCTGATTCCTAGACATGGCACCTTTAAGGATCCAGACAGTCAAACTAGTATTTCAGGACCTGCTGCTTCCAAGTTGAAAATTGATTGTATCTTTGAAACCCTTATGCAGGGTGTAGAGAAGCACAGAATATTCTTGCCTCCTGGCACAAACCTCTATCTTAGTCCACAATGACTTCTGTACTGCAGCTTTAAACATTCTGCTTCTGGCCCTGCTGTCTGTTACACTAACCTGGTGTCTGGATACAGGCAGAATCCCAAGATAGTTATCACAGCTTGAAAAAAGAATGAGCTCTTCCCCTCTGGCTACCAGTCCTGACCCTAAACTGCCACACAGATATCTCCCTTCCATCAGGCCTTGCTAACCATAACCTCTGCCTTAGCTGCAGGCCACAGGAAGAAACAAAATAATCTTCTCTTATGAAATCAGCCCATAACCTAGGCCAGAGTGATATTCTTTCTACAGCTAAAAGCCTAGTTGTTCAGCCAAGCTGTCCATCACCTTGAGGAAAGGTCAAGCACTGACTCTAAACTTAGCTATAACCCCTGAAACTGCCATTGAAGTCCCACCCCAGCCTCCTTCCAAAAGCCATTTTTGTCATCCAGAAATATCTAGCATTTGTAGCTCTGACTGACCTGAACAGTAAATGAAGCCAAAGCACAGGCTTAGCTATACACTACAGAGCACTCTGCATTATTAATCTGTCTTTTCAGGCACCATTCCTCAGTTCTAAACATTAGTATCTGGCCAGACCTCGTGATGAAATCACCTCCTCAGTACTCATCTTCCAATCCCAGATGTGGCTCTCACTTCAAGTCCTGGCACCAAATACACTCAGTGAGTGCTAACATCTTCAGAAGAGATTTTAACATCTGCTGCCTCCTAGAACCAACCCTAGGTGCATCACTGCAAGCCTCTCAAAGTCTACCAGCAGAAACAAACTATTCCATCCCAGACACTCAGAGCCATAAACTGTTGATATAATTGGATTATAAAAATGCTATAACTTATATTGTGGCAACTGGCAGATTCCAACTTGTACCAAACCAAAGCATAAATCTGTGGTTCTGCCTCAGCATCACCTTCAGCAGTAGGCCAGTGAGGTTTGCAGGGTAAGTGACAAAGATTATTATTTGGTACTTCTTATTTAAAAACTCAAATGCAACACTAACATCAAGGTAGTTAGAGCTCTCTCACTAAAAACATGCTCCAAATGAGGCTTCCCGGAAAATAACAGGTTTCTTGGTGATGGTATGGAAATGGAAGTCATGTCCAACCTAACCAAACCCATCACAGCTGCCTCCTAGAGGGGTCTTCTGCTCTTATATATGGTTCATATGGACTTGGCATTTGAGAGAAAAAGGGGTGCTGCAGGGTTTCACAAACTGGTTTTGGTCCTCTTGAGTTTGCAGTGCACATATAGACAGTATCACCATTTAGGTAGTTTTGGTATTTGCACTTCTATGAATTCTCAATCATTTTTACTGTGTTACTGTGATTGCAGGCAAAAGCTTGAAGTCACTTATGATGGGGGACAGTTCACTTTAGGTCACATGTAGGTGAATACACTGCAGATGTCTAGACACTCTGGAACTCCTTCATATCTTATGGAGGAAAATAAGTACTTTGAAGGAGCAATTCCTCTGAGCTAAACTTAGGAATCTACTCTCAGATGACATGAATCTTATTCATCATGCTGCTTTTTTGTCTTCATCTCTGTCACTATGAAAACAGCTTAAAGTGAAAAGCTCAGGTGTAGATATCTACATCTAGTCTGATAAATCTTTTAAACTTGCTTGCTAACCTGCAAGATCAGGATCCTGAATAATCTGCTAATTTCCATATATGCTGCCTTTATGGCATTATGATTTATAGCTTCATGAAAAGAACTTTCAAGGGCATAATATAACCTGGGATTTCTTGTATCAATGCTAAGGAATTATTTTTTTATTACCTTCACTTCAGAATGAAATCCATCTATGAAACAGGAGAATCCAGTCTAATTAAGTTTGTAGTAATTATAAAATTCATTTAGGTCTGTTGGCCAGGTGGCAAAGACTGTCACAGCAAGACTGAGACTCAGGGCAGCAGTGACAATTTATAGCATATAGCATCTGGCCTGGATCTCTTTCCTCTCACCTCACAAGAAGCAGAGGAAGGGAACTAGAAGTTCACTACTCCCAGAGTGGCTCCATTCAACAAACTCACCTTTGAGAATGCTTCAAAGCAAACAGTCCAGCTTCTGGGAATTGTAAATATGCTCCTCTACTAGGATTTAGTCAGCTGCTGTATATAATACCTTCTTCTTACATATTATACTTAATGACTTAGCTGAAAGAGCCATCTGCAATGCTACAATCACAGCTTCTCAGCTGATACTTAGAAAGTAATTTTTTTAATGCTCATCATTTCCCAGCCATGGTTGATTAAACAATGAGATGCAATCTAATGTATGGAGGGAGCAGTGAGTGCCTCTCCTTCCACAGTGTCTGATTAGGGGCCAGGCAGCTGTGAGAGTGAATGGTTTCTAAGTATAAACTTGGTGCCTATTCATTTGCCATGGACCAGTCAGAAGGCTGATTCACAGTAGTAAGTATATGTAATGTAGTGATATTTCCATTCTATCCTACTACCAAAGGCATGTTAGTTTCTCTGTGAATGACAATGAAGTGTATTTTAACTGAGTCTTTAGTGCCCTACCACAGCCTTTTGCTTTGCTACCAGTTACAAATCCACACTCCCTCCAAATACTGCATTAAGATTATCTAAGCCATACTATCTTACTGCATATTCAAAGGAGGGTGAGTGATTACCTGTCACTGGAGCCCAGGGTCACACTCCATTTATTTTCCAGGAAGCTGATTAACTCCATATAAATATTCAAAACTCTACCCATTAACTGAGTGCTTTAACTATGTGAGTTCATAAAGAGCAGCTGGAGCAGATATGCCTAAGTTGTCTGATTTAGGTGCTTCATGCAAAGTGCCTGAAGCAACAGTGAGCACAGCACAGGCTGCAATCCCTCCTTAGACCAGGGCTAAATGCACTTCCTTCAATGCCAAGTTGCCACAGTTATGATATCAGCTGTGTCCAGTTAGCTAGCCTAAAGCTATATTTATCTAATGTCTGCCTTCTCATCTTCTAAATCATAGCCAATACTTACTAAGGAACTGTTGTCCTGTCCTGAAAATGCACATGATGTTCCCTTCAGAAGAGAAATCAGTCTATTAAGAAGAAATGTAAAGAGTCCTTGAAGATGAGGTGTGTTTCTCTTTGTGTGCTAGTTGCAGGAAATCTTCCCTGGCTGACAATGGTAAATGGGAAACTTTTCTTCTTTTTAACCAACTCTCAAACTTTCCTGTGTAGACAGGTAGAGACAGAGCCTCTTTGAATTTAGATCATCTGTGGAATATAGTATGCAGCTTGAGAACCTGAAAAGCAGCCAGGATCTTATTTGTTAAGATTGCCAGAGAGATGATAAGAGTTCAGAGAATTACTTTAAAATCTTACTTTAAAAGGCAAGCAAGGTTAAACTAAAAGCATAGATCTCCTCTTGTTTAAAAAAAATCCAAACAAACAACACAGGTGAAGAGTTTATAGGAGCAATTATAGAGGAACAAAAAGGAAGAAAACAATATGTGTTCCCACCTAGAGTTTGGATGCTGTTTAAGGCTTCCAGGCCTTCCTAGAGCTGTATGGCTTTCAAAAGACAGATATGAAAGAAACATGTCCTTTTCAAATTCAAGAAAGTCTTATCAACTTTTATCCATGGATCCAGGGGCAAGTCATGATTAGAAAGCAGAGCTCTGATTGCAAGGACAGTTTCTCCTTTCTTACCAAAGTGTTGACAGACAAAAAGCAGTGCTTAAAGACAAAGTAGCAAAAGGTCCTTAAAAGTTGGAATTCACATTTGCTTTCAAGACAATAGCCTTAGAAATATATAGTTTTAGATTCCACTTTAAAATTCCTTTGAAATGTTATTTTAATTAGCTTTATACTCCATTCTCTAACTTAAAGTATAAAAAATGAAAGTATTAAAATTCATGGAATAGCTAACCATATACACTCATTTCCTTTTTTCCCTTATGTACTACTACAGTCACATTTATAGATGAGTTTGAAACAAAAATACATTAGAAGTGAAACACAGCTGAGCATCCATCCTAGAAAACTGAATAGAACTGCTTATAATTTAAAAGTGCATGTGTATCATGTTTGGCTTCCTCAGGAGTTATCAGAGAGATGCCAGCTAGTTTGTACCAACTATTTTGAAGTAGTGGAATACATAATGCATTCTAAACATATGACACAGTGTGGGGGAAAAGTGGCACTTTGGTAGTCAGTTACTATCTAAAGGAGGAGGAAAAAAGTTTTGACAACTGCTTGTCAAGACATTTATCCTAGTGACATCTGCCAATGCTGAACTGAAAAAAAGAGCAGCACCAATGGTGTGTTCCTAAGATGTGATTTAGAATGCTAAGTAAGTAAGTAAGTGCTAGAAGCAATGTACTTCCACTAATATTACTAATCATTTTTTTTAAGAACCATGATGTATTGACTTTTAGTTTTAGCTTGAGTATATTTCATTGAAAAAAAACCTTCTGCAGCCATGGGAGGGCATAGAGTGTGGTCTGCACAACACATCTGATCCATCTGCTGCTGAAAACTCTGGCCTTAGCCATGAACCAGGATTTTAACCCTAGGATGCAACTTGTGCTGCAAGGCTTGGCTGTGTGTGAGGATACTAAAGGAGAAAGCATGCAGTTTTCCCTAGGATATGACTTTCATTTCCAGTTATTGCGGGTTTTTTCAGTTAATACTACATCTATATTTAAGGCTCCCAAGAAACAGAGATGCCTAAGGAAGCTTTAATTGAGCTGATTTACCCATCACAAGTAGTTTGGGTGTAGAGCTCTCCTTGGTGTAGTGTGTGTGTACTGGGAGCCACCAGCAAGCAGGCAGTGCTGCTAAACTTCACACTGCTGCACTCAGATAGCATCTGCTGAAAAGGAAAAGCACATTTAGGACTGAAACTGAGAAATAATTACCTGGGTTGCAGCAAGCTGCTCCACAGCAAGCACTCAGACATAGAATCCTAGAATGGGCAGGTTGGAAGGGACCTTAAAGATCATCTAGTTCCAACCTCCCCACACTGAGCAGGGATGCCAATCACTAGCCCAGGTCACCCAGGGCCACATCCAGCCTGGCCTTGAACACTGCCAGGGATGGAGCAGCCACAACCTCTCTGGGCAACCTGTGCCAGTGCCTAACCACTCTCTGGGTAAAGAACTTGTGATAAGTGACATGTGATAAGTGTAGCTTGAATATTGGTTGCTGTAGCTCAAAACCAGTGTAAAACACAGGTCTGACATTATCTTTTTAGAGAACTGCTGAATTTTTTGTTCTTCCATACCTGAAGGTATAAAAAAGCAACTCACTAGACATTTGTGAGAGGAAAACCAAAAGCCATTTAAAACTCTGTTTTCTTATTCAGCTTTGTATCTTACCTTCTTGTGCACTGCCCAGAAGCTACTTATCACCTGAATTTAGGTGCCCTCATCTCCCTAGCAGGGAAAAAAAAGAAAAGCACTGAGCTTTCTCAGGCTCAATCTATGAAAAGTGGTGGACAATTAAAGTGAATATATCAACATTTGAGTGCTAGAGACAGACTGCACAGTACTTGCCAAACAATGTCATGGCAATCACGGGGAAATCATCTTTTTAACAGCATAATGTCCAATGTCTGCTGGGCTGACTCCAGTCCCAGCAAGTCATAACTAGAGGTCATCACATGCTCTGGAGGCACTCCTGTGTCCAAAGTTTGTTTTCCATCAGGTCTAATCTCCAGTGAAACTAACAGGCAAAACTTATTCATTGTCTGTGCATTTTTCATTCTCTGAAGAGCAGAATAATGTTATCCAGGAGCAGAAGAACAGCCAAAGCTGGGGTCAGAGCTGACATCTTCACAGATTTTTTTTTCCAGATTTTGGAAAAAAAAACCCAAACAACCAACCTTTGACTTCCACAATGTCCTGTGTCAGAAGTTCCTCACTTTAGTTGCATTTTTCCTAGTAATTGTTTATTGTGTTTGTTTGGAACTTGCCACATACAAGTGTTTTTTGAGGACTCCTGGCTATTGTGCTGCAAGATACAACATGCATTTTGGGTAGTCTAAGCAGCTGGATCTCTTATATCAACATCCCTGCTGACCTCTTCAGGAAAAAGCTCTGATACTTGTCTGAGGAATAAGCTTTTACAAGTGATTGCTCTTCCCCTATATATTGTATTTACTCATGTCTATACTAACTGTTTTCCTTAGTGCAGTTGCTAGTGATTTGCCTGGTGTAGACACTGTAGATGTATTTATCTGTCATTTCCCAGATCTCCTCTGAAACATCTTCAAAACACCTTCAAAGACCTTCAGATTTCCCCATACACACACAAGAGGTCATGCATCACAGAATCAGAGTTCATTTCTGAGCTCTTTCAGAAAACACAATGTGTAACCAATAGAGGTAAACTCCCAATCTCCTAACACTTGGCCATTTGGGAGGAATTGTAAGCTTCTACTTTGTGCCCTACCAAACATAATTTCTACCACTGTAGGTGCCTTTTGTTATGTGTTCTTCACCTTCTACCACTTCCATGTTGGACTATTTCAAGCTCCTATCAACCAGAGTAATTTTTCTAAGCAATTTCTCTGCTTCAAGGGAATCTGAAGAGTGGTACTTGTGTCTTGGGTTGCCTCACGTGCCTAGTTTCTTCTCCACTTTCCTTGTTTGTTGGCCAGAATCAATTAAAACATTAAGAACAATTTGGTGTTTGTGAAAACTGCCAGGCTAAGAACACTCATAATATTTATCCACAAAGACTGCAGAGGCAGCACCAGTAAAACACAACTTAGCCTTGACCTGAAGGAACTGTGAGCGGGAAGTGAAAACCATCAAGAGATTTTTGAAGCCAGCATTATAAGGATCAAGTTAAACTTCTAGTATAACTCATGTCAACCAAGGTTCTGATTCACTGCAATCTTTTAATCTTTCAATCTGCATTTAAATGCCATGTTGCAATGCCAGGGTGATGCCAACCAATGTGACTCTCCTGTTCTGGGTAGAACTTGCTCTGATTCAGTAACCACACTTACCAGCAGCTCTATTTCCCCATATAAAGGACAGATATAGCAGCATGGTTTTCTAAAGAACTCTTTCTCAGTATTATTTCCCTGGGGATCATCTGCTAGGCAGGGTTTGTAACTGGGTGGATGCAACCTTAGAATCAAGTGCAAGATGCAACTCTAGTAAGAGCAGTGGAGCTGACAACACTGCAGAGCAGCAGCATGTGTGCACAAACTGCTTTGCCCAAACTAGAACCAAAGGTCTCATTCCACAAAATCCTATGATCTCCCTCTTCTAAAGTTCAAGCTGGCTGCCTACTTGTATGAGCTCTGCACACTGTTCCAGATCAATGGAACTGGATTCTGAAAATCCCATCAGAGAAAAACAAATTGTCAACAACAGAATTAGGGTCCTTTCATTTCTCCCCAGAAAACAAACATTGTAAATTACCCATCAATTACTCAAATGCAAATGCTTGAAATTCTTTTCCCTTCTGCAATTATGGAAGTGGTTCCATGCAATAAAATGTTATTAAGGCAATACTTAATGGCCTTATTCATAATTTTAAGCCAGCTTCATTTAAAATTTAAACCTAGGAGGTTGATTGAATGTGCATTGTAATGCTCTAGAGTATTAAAAAAAACACATGAGAACACCATAAATTTCAAGTGTTTTCAGACATGTCTGTTCCCATCAGCTGTGTTACATCAGCTTTACTGCTCACTCTCCCTCTCTCAATTAGATCATTCAATACTCTTCTAGCAATGCTCTCACTGTGCTTTTCCCATTCTTGGTTGAATAACTCTCCAAATAGCACTGGGGGGGGGGAGGGGGAGGAGGAGTTGCCTTTCCTGGAATCGACTTACTTATCAGGATGGACATCTAAATGGCCTCACAGCACAGATTAATGCTATCAGGCCATTACAAGATAGCCTTCTGAGATCATTAGGCAAAACCTGACCAGAGTTCTGCATGTACAGTGGTTGGGCCCAGCCACTCTCAGTACAAGGACCTTTAATCCTTGCCTGCTGAAACTCTGCTCTGCATTACAGAAGAGTTTGGGTGGGGTTGGGGTTTTTTTGGTTTCATTTTCCTTTTTTTTTTTTTCTCAAATGACATTGTGAAAGGGAGAAATCAACCCAGCAGAAGCCAGTTTATGATTAACTTAAGCCAGACTGTGCAGACCTAATCTCAGACCATATTTAGCATGGGTATTTTTTGGAACAGTGCCTGGTGGCAAACCTGCACACACAAGTAAATAATTTCTCCCACTCTGAAGTCTTTGCCAGCTTCACTTGAGAAGCAGCTAAATTATTTGAGCAAAGAGATACAAGCATAGGAAAAGGACAGGAAAATAACCAAACACTGTAACTTTTCTTTTGATCTCAGCAGCAGAAAGGTTTACAGGAAACACATAGCATGTTCCAGTTCACCAGTCTGAGTCTCACAGACAGCAGCACATCTACAGCTGAAAGAGCTCTTCCAATAGGTTCCATTACAAATCAGTAAGAATTGCTCCACAGGGGATTCAGCAAGTACTGGAATAAATCCAGCTAGCTGCTAGGTAAATGCATTTATTTTTGTCCTCTAAATCAGTTTTTTTGTTTCCTGGATGATCTTTCTGTACAAGGAACAACTTGAATGAACAAGTGAATGCTATTACAGCCAGGGCAATCTTTTTATTCAGATAAGTGTGAGCTGCTTCTCATCTCTGCTGCTACAGACAAATGAAGTGAATGGTGCTTTAACTTTCAGTGCATAATTACTTTATCTCCCCTGGAAATTCAGAAATTGAAAATTCACTATGACTCTAGTGCATATGTGAAGAGAATGACAGTTAAAGTCCTTTTCTGAGGGATACTGAGACCCCATGTTCAGGGCTGAGCCTTTAACAGAAAGGCCTCCAAGATCAGAGGTGTGATTCTTCCTTATTTATTAACCAGCAATAATAGCCAGATAGAGGGCAAAGATACATCAGTAAAAGAAAAACACAAGAAGTGGTAAGAAGAGGGGCCACATTATTTTTGCTACTTAGAATAGTTATTATGCTGTAACACATAAAAAACCTATTTTTACATGACAGCTGGGAAGTACCATGTAGGACCTAAATTCACTCACTTTATCTCTGGACCAAGAATAATATCTTAAAGAATACTTCAATAAAGTTCTTCTAATTCCCAAGGCAAGTACCAATGAACTCCTTCAGAAAATTGAGGAACTGAAAATTGAGGAACTCCTTCAGAAAATGCACTGAGGAAATGCCCTATGGAAAAAGCAACAGGACTTGCAGGATGCTACAGTAGCTGTGCTAGAAACCATAAGCCTGTCTTATCTTTAAAGTTTTAAAAAGTAATTTTTCAGAAGCAAAGTGAATGTATATTGAATTCTATAGGGGGACAAGGCACATTACAGAGAGAGATTTTCTATTAAGTCATATAATTACATTTCATCAAGGAAGAGCACTAAGCTCTCTGTTCAATTTGTGGTGGAAATGCCACCCCAGAGATGTGTACGGCATCCTTCAGTGCATTGCTGGTGTAGCCTTGCTTGTCCCAGTTCTCCCTAAGGTCTGGCCAGATTTCAGAGCTCTGTAATACACTGCAATGAGAAAGCCATGTTTATGTCATCTCACTCCTTGACTCTTCCGAGGACATTGCCACATGTGCATCTGCTTCAAAGCTTTCATTTTGAAACCCTTCCATACCTATTGGATGATAGCATGAGAAGCAGAGCTGGCAGAGAGAAAGTGGTGTGAGCCTCTTCCTTCCCATGGCACTCTCTGTTCTAAGCACTAGGTACAGTAGGCAAGCAGGAGACACCTGCATGGTGCAAACGTGGGGATGACAAACATTGCCAGGAAGGCAATGTTCTTCTAAGGTACCACAACTGGTTTTTAATTTATTGGATATGGCTGGAAGATGGTATAGATGAGACATCCTAAACATGAGTTTTAAAACATGCTTGCTATTGGACATGACAGCAAAGCTGAAGATTAAGGCTTTTTTAACACCTTACCTCTTAGGTCAGGCACAGTCTCCTGTGGCCTCTGGTGCCATAACTGTGCCCACAGCAGAGGGAGCATTAAACTCATTGCCCACAGGAAAGTGTGGGGAGTGATACCCATGTTCCTAGAATCCTTGGATGGGTAGGATGTGCTCATTAGCCTTCTGGCAGTCATCCTAGGAGAGGGACAACTCTGATTCCAAACCCGGGCAGATGGAGCTCGTTTAGCCCTGGAAGGCCTTCCAGCTAAGAGAAGGACACTCTAATAAAACCTCCGTCCTAAGGACTTGGCTGCCAGCGTCCAAGCTTGCTAGGCCCTGGCAGATGAAGCTTAGGACTAAAGGGTGGGTCCAGCTCTGCACATGCTGTGTCTCACCTAAAAAAAATCCCTAGTGCAGGCTCGAGGGTGCTATCTGCTATCCTCTTTTTCTCAGTGTGCTTGGAAAAGGCGCTGAGGAGGAGTGTGGATGGAGCCCTCCCTGGAGCTTCATTCACGAAGCCTAGCCATACATACCTCTTAGGTAACCTGTGACAGTGAGAGAAGAAGAAGACAGCTCCAGGACACAATAGGAAACCTATCTCATACCAGGCTGTTTCAGTATGGATCTTCTTCTTGGCTGTAATCAAAATCCTCTTGTTTACTTGTCAGAGACACAAGATATCTCTGTGGGCTATTTGGAGGTCTAGTTGCTGGTGGGCTCACAGCACAGCCCAAGCCAGACGAAAGCAATACAAGTGGCTCCTCCTCCTCTATGTCACTGGAGGTAGGTGGGTAAGTCCTGGAAGTTCCCTTGTTTGCAGAAGAAATCTTACCAGAACTTGCATCCAACTGTTACTTAAGCCACAGTTTTAATTACTCAGTTTTGCCATTAAGCCATGGGCCATCAAGTTTTAACACAATCTTACAGTGGTGATTAAAACATTGTGTTATTTCCTGAATGTCAAACAACATATGACAATAAGCAGGCATAAAAGATTAGGAAAACAAGTGTTCAGCTACTTCTGTACTGAATGCAGAGCATGAATGGCTGATTTGTGAATGGTTTTGCATTTGCTTGAGGCTTTGTAACATTAAAATTGACAATGGTAATTAGTTTGCCTTTCAGAAGAATGAAATTTGAATATTCCTGAATCCTCCTGAGCTCAACAGCCTCCAGCTAAGTAGTATTAACTTGCTTTCTTTAGCTCTTCTCTTAGAGCTGGGAGTATAGTATTTTAAAATCAAAGATTGAAATAACCCCAAATCTCTTAGTATTTCTTAAAACAAGTTCAAGTATGCTTCTTTGTCCTATCTAACATGGACATCTTGAAGTTATTCACCCCATCCTGGGCTCAGCTTATACCCACTAGAGAGCTACAGGTACCTCAAGAGAATGAGAAAGAGATGTAAATAAAGTGGGTCTGATGAATTATCTTCTAGAGGGGCCTATATCTCTCCACTGATGTAAATAAGCTTATGGTGACTAGCTTAAACTTAGCAAGGTGATATTCTGATACACACATAATTGACATCTATTCTCTGCTTTTATGAAAACATCTAAGATATCTATATTAAAGCACTTCAAATTAAGTAAAGATCTTCAGAAGTATATCAGAGCTAGCTAGCTTCAAATCTGTTCCTTGTCTCAATTGCTTTGAAGATTTTAAGTATATTATTATCTTCCCTCCTGATATTCTTGGAGCCATATCTGTCCCCATCTGAATCCCCAGGTTTAGGAGGAATCAAAGGCCCAGATGGGACACAAAAATTTCCCTGACTTTGAGGAATTTCTGGACATCTGCTGTGACCAGGACTGAGAAAATAACACCCTGAAGGACTGAGAGATTCTTACTTATAGGCAAGCATTGATCTTGAGATCAGAGGAAAACACTACTGTCATTAAGAGGCCTAATTCTCCCCTCTCCCATTTCTCACATCCATCTACCTGAGGTTATTCCTCATCTATAATTGGATTATTTGCTCTGAGCAATCACTGACTTTCCCAGAGCTGGAGATCTGGCAATTCTCAAAACTCTCACGAGACTCTGGCTGAGACATCAGCCAGCCCTTCCCTGTGTGGGTGGCTGTGCATGGGCTATGTCATAACACACCATGCCAACAAAACCCTTACGAGCAAAAAAAAGAGGGAAATTTGATGCAAAGGAGGATGTGGGGATTACAGAACAGGCTGAACGGTGTGGCAGGAAAACAAGGGAACAATCAGTCCACATGTATCCAAAGATGACAAAAGCATTAAGTAAACAGCCCAAATAGTTTGGTTTTGTCAAAAACATATGCCAGATAAATCCAGTGTCCTTTTCTGACAAGATAACCAGCCTTGTGGTGTAAGGAGGAAGATATATACATGACTTGCTGTCATCTCACATGACATCCTCATAAATGAGTTTTAGCAACACAGGCTAGCTCTACCCAGCCTTAGGTGTGGGCACAAGGAGTTGAAAAGCCTCTTTTAGCACAGGGTTATTGATGAGCTGCTGTCAGATGGGGAGAGAGATTGCCAGCTGCAGGCTTGGTGATACCTGCTCTCTTTCACTCAATGTTTCCATTAACAACTACCTGATGGTACACAGAGTAGATAACACCAAACTGTAAGTTGTAAATGCTTTAGAGGACAGACTTAGGGCTAAAAGCAATCTATAATAACTTGCAGGGAGGGTATGATATGACTATGAAGAAACTCAGCAAAGAAGAGTGTGAATGCTACACTGTAGAAGGAGAAAACAATCAAGTACACACCACAGAGCACCTGACTGGCAGGAGAACTGAGGGGTAAAAGGATCCAAACTTTCTTATGTATCAGCAGCATGAAGATGTGTAAGCCTGGGGCACAGTAAGAGTGATATCATTTGTGAGAGACAGGAGGCACAACTTCACTCTTTTCAGCCCTAAGGTACTATATCAAGTCCTTTGTGGAGTGTTGCACTTGAAAGACAAAAGGGAGGCCAATCTGGAGAGATTTAAGAGGGGAATAAATAGTCCTAAGAAAATCTGACCCCTAAGGAAGGTGCTTGGTCAGGCTCCTGCCCCTGGGCAAGCACTGGCCCAGGCTACTGCAGCTGCTAGTCCCCTCAGGTGCTGGCTCCTTCCACTTCACCTTCCCACACCATTCCTGATGTTTAAGTTTTTCCTTTTCCTTATTTGGTAAGGAAGGACACACTAGGTCTTCCTCCTAATGAAGATTTTCTTACCTTGTTTGATGTTCTCTCCTCTGGGCTTCCCACTGGCCTTTCCTTGTTCTTCTCACCTTTTGCAGGAGCAACCCATGCCCAGAGTGAGCTCAGGTCACCTTTCATCATGCTCTTGCACCTCTACTTGTAGGACACCCATCTCCTCTTTTGTTCCAGTGTCCCCCTTTGTGGCATTCCAGCCCAGTTTGCCATGTGACAGAGATGCAGGCTGATGTAGGCATCAGGATAGACCTGGGATATGATAAAAGGGTCAGCAAGCTTGTGGCAAAAGCCAGGGGAGGAAAAGCATCAGCCTCAAAGACTGGTTACTTACACTGAAATTAGAAAATATTTCAATGTTTAGGTGGGCATGGTTTCAACAGCAGCTATGAGCTATTAGGAAAAGGGATGAATTCCCCACTCCAGAGGCTGGACAGTTGAAGTGAACTACAGGCTTTTACATCCTGCTGGTTAACCTCATAAATATTTGCATGTTTCTAAATTGTGCAGCATTGATTTTGCTTGTATATAGTGCTGTGGTTCCATATTGGCACTGCTTCCTGCACCACCTCCATCCATACCTCAGGGGAGACCACCTCAAGCACTTGATGGCAACATCCCTCTTTTGTCTGGCTCCAAAGGGAAACCAAATGACAGCCATGCATGTAGCCCTGGCAAGGACACTGTGTGGGGATGGCAACTCAGCCTGCCTATGCAGGGCACTGCCTAAGGCCCACTGCTTGCTCCCATGCCACTGATGCTTTGATGTCCCTGAATACAGAGAGCCTGGCATTACAGCTGGCCAACAGTCAGCTTGTTTGTAATCCACACTCTGTTGCCATACTCCACACAAGCTGGATATGGGGCATGTTCCCACAGCCTCCTCCAGGAGCTGACATCTCTGTGCTGTCCCAAGCAGCCATGACACTGCCCATAGTGGAGTTCTGCCCATGATGGCTGTGCCAAGGCAGAGCTGCTGCAGCCAGGGCACAGAGTGGTAGCAGGATCAGTTTTCCTTAGTAGGCATAGTTGTTTTCTTTTTGCTGGCTCATACTTTGAGAAATTCACAGAGCTTCCTCATTTCCAAGGCCACTTTAGCTTGGGGCCAGGGCAGAAATGAAAACAGCCTCACTTGTTTATCACTAAAAGGCACCTTTACACAGTGTTCCTCATGCTTAGTGCATGTGTCAAGGGTTTATTCCTTGATTTGAGCCTAAACATATTGTTCACAGAGCTGAGCAGGATAAGGGCATTTGAGTTGGCAAGGAAAGAATGACTCATTATTCATATTCACTACAGAAGTCCTGACCCCACCATCTCCCTGGCAAATAAATGCAGTGCTTTCCAGGGCTCTTACACCAATACATTTGTGAGCCATCAATTATTTACATACCTGGTCAATAATTTAAATGTCCTGGAATGTGCATATTACAAAATAACTGCCTTTGTTCTTTAAATTTGCAAGGATACTCTGCTGGCACTAGCACCATGAATGACTTAATAAAGCTGTAACAGGAAATCTGAAATAGTGGATTTTAGTGCTTTGATGGTAACTAAGCAGACTGCTACACTTTGAAGTATTTGTGAAAGAATATTTAAGCCATAGGCAGAAGTTTTAGTAAACTGAGAGCAAGGCACCACAGGGTTTAAGCAAAAATGTTACATCAAAATGAAAAGTCACTTTCCCTTAAATAAGTTATACAGAGAGTAAGAAAATAGTTTTAATGAGGCTTTTTCTCAGCTAGCTTAGTCATTTGCATATGAACTGCAGTAGGTGCAGTGACTGAAAACGGTGCTAATCCACCAGGGCAGTGCCTGTGGCAGGTGCACGATGCCAGTGGGCTTGGGCTCAGCCCTGAGAGGGGCACAGCCCTTGTGGAGGACCCTTTAGGCCCTCTTTTTTCTCCTCTCATCTTCACAGCTGTAGAGAGAAGGTGTGCATGTGATACCAGTAATTCACACCACTTCACTGCCTCTAAAAAGGTGTCCAGGTGACCTTGCTGTCTTTTTTACAGTGCACATGGATGAAGAGTGGTTTGTGTTTGCTGCTCCAGCTATAGAAGTTTCAATATATACCATTTCAATGANATGGCTTGTGTTTGCTCATAGGACTTCTATAGCTGTTCCAGTTATAGAAGTTTCAATATATACCATTTCAATGAAAAAATAAACTTAGATTAACGTTTTTCCTGGGAAACAAACCGAATCAGCTTCTCTTCATGAGGGTGTTTGGAACTGTAATTCATGTGATCAGAACTCCTTTTTCTTGCAAATAGAAGATTACCTTTTGATCAGTAAAATCAACCACCCCCCACACACACTGTTCATCCTGAAAAGGGTTATTGAAGGAGCAGACAAGTGACCAACCCACCTCAGCAAAGCATTTCAGGGCTGAGTGCTATAGCAGAAACATCAACAAGCACCAAAAATGTTTACAGACAAACTGAGCTTCACAATTCCAGGAATCTCTATAAATAAAAAGTTCTGTTTACAAAAAAAGAGCCAGTGCAGGGTTTTTTTGCAGATGCAGGAAATGATGTAATAAAGGTACAAAAGAGGAAATCATTCTGTCATTAATGTTTTTGATTAGCAATTACAGGGATGTGGAATAAACAAATGAAACAAGAAGAAGCAGTTGAGTGAGCTACATGGAAACCTGATGTCCTGTGGTTTGCATCCTCTAAGTAAGCAACAGTGTGGACTCTCTGATGGCTAGCAAGGGTTGCATATGTGCTGCATCTTCCATCATACCTGGGTTGGTTCCCTGCCACCTCCCAGCACCTCTTTCAACAAAGTCAGTAGAAGCCTAACAGTCTCTGTCTTTCTGTCAGGCAAGGGTGGGATTGGTCATTGTGTTCAGAAGCTATCTGGGGCAAGCAGAAAGAGGTGACTGGCAGGAGGAATCTAGGAGCCTGATTCCTGAATTTCTCTGTAAAATCATTTTTATTACAAAAGCAAATTTACCTTAAGCTGCAGAAGCTTTTGTTGCTAGGTAGAAAAAAAACAAAACAAAACTACTCTGGAAAACAAGGCTTTTAGTATGTTTTCTCCTTTGTGGCCTGGTCTGGGTGAGGTGGGTGAGGAGATGCTATATGGAGAAGAGAGTGAGCTGTAAAGGATGCTCTTTCTGCCTCACCCCTATCTATCCCTCGACACTACACACCTGACCTACCAGCACACCCAAGGGCTTGGGAAAGAGACACACAGTGTGACAGAATTCCCCTCCAAGTGCTGCATGATTTCATTTCTAGATATGCTCATTTACCACCATGGCTACGTGGCAGCAGCACAGTTCCCACCCTGCTGATCACACAGAATTGCAGGCTGCAATGCACCCTGAGGGCTTCTCACTGCTCCAATACTGCCATTCACCTTTTCTTGCAAGTCTGGTTGTTCATGTCACCTGCTTCTTGGTGCTGAGACAGCCACGAGGTTGGAGTATTTCCTAAGCTCCTCTCATGCCTACCCAAAGCTGGTTGCTGCACAGGGAGCTCAGGAGTCCTCTGCCTCCCAGGCAGGCAACACTGCAGCTTCTGAAACCAAGTTGCACCCTTCCCTCCTGCTGCCACTTCTCTCTCTGTGTCTCATTGGAAACACCATCTCAAAGCAAAGAATCTCTCTGCCTTAATCCACATTTGCCATTAAGCAGGATGGGTATTTTGTATTTCTGCTAATCTGGTGGAGCCATTTCTGAACCACAAGGCTACATCCAAGCCTTTTCAGAGATCTGTAAGCAGATTTCAACCAGATGACTCTGAAAGTGCAGGACTCCCAGAGACATCTGTGGGTCTTACTTCTCAGAGGGATTATCCAAATAATAATTATTATCCCTCTGTGGGATTACCCCAATACTCTATCTTACAATTAGATAACTTCATTTGATTTACAGCTCCATTTTCTAACTGTTTTATAATATCTTTGCATTTTTTGCTTTGGAAGTTGTAGTTCAGAAGTTCCTTGCTGAGTTTCATTTTACAAAAAAGCCAGATGATGTAGTTAAATCAGAGGCTGCTAAGAAGCTTTTATGATGAATAATTAAATAGAAAGAAAAAAAAATATTGTGAAAATTTTCTAATCCTGAAAAATTCTACCCAAATATAAGAGTTAGTTGAGGAGTTACACAAATCAGACCATTTGCCCATATTCATTGAATATTAGAGAAGGACCAAATAGTGGAAAGAGACCTAACACTGTGCCAAGAGTTTCTAAAAGAAGTTAAAATAAAGAAATAAATATTGGACCATCCATTGGATAACAATCCTTATCAACATAACTGAATGCCTGAAAGGAGAGACAATTAATAGGATTTAAAAAGAGATGAGACAACTAATGCTGCTAACACAGATTTACAGGAAATCAATTTTGCCCAATAGGTTTGATGACCTTCTTGTTATATTACAGGTTTAGTTGTTAAAGTAATAGCACTAATGTAATAACTTCAGGTATAGATGAGATATTCTAATACAGTAAGAAAATGAGAGGGAAGCAGAATCACCACTGAACCCCAGATCTCAGTGCAAGCAGCTGAGAGAGACAGCACAAGGCCACACTGAGCAACAGAGGACTACAGGGCAGCAGCAAAGATGCTCTTTTGCCTTTGTATCCTTAATGGGATGTGAGTGCTATTAGAGAATTTTGGCTAAGTCTAGTGCCCACAGTTGTGGAAAGAGGTTAATTAGAGTTGAATAGACAAGAGAAGGTTTAGAGGAAAGCCATAAGAACAAATGAAGGACTGTAAAATATATTTTAAACACAGATATCCAGAGTTCTGTGTTTTAATCAAGTCCTAGCTCACTATAGATACATATATATAATGTATATTTGTCTGCAAATACCAGTCACATAAAACAAGGCTGGAGATACAGAGCCATCCAGTGTAACAGGCAGGAATCCAAAGGTAGGCAAAAGAAAAGGGTGGAAGGTTTTCCTTGCACATGCTATCGGATACTGGAGTAGGCTCTCAGGTTTTCTGGTAGCTTCTCTATCACTCAAAGGTTTTCAAAAATATTAAGCTAAAATTATTTTCCTCTAAATGTGTGCTTGACTCCAAATGGGAATCAAGGAAAGTCCATGGCTGATGCCAGCTGGAAGATCAGAGTACGGGAATGCAAAAGCCTTTTAGAGTTTGATAAATATTTCACTTTCCTTAGAAGATTCCACCTCTTTTTAAGCCATTGGCTCCAGAAGTGCCTCCAGCTGTAATCCTAAAAATTCCCTTTCTTCTCCCTGGTTCCTGGGAGCCTCCCTTTGAGGTGGGTGAGGGCAGAGGAGCCCAGTAATGCTGTGCTCCAGCCTGGCTGCCTCTGTCAGTGCCATCAAAGGATCCAACAGCAGAGAGTCACAGGTCTTGGTTTTTATTTGTACAGCTCTTCTAGCTCAGAATTTTTTTCCCCCTGTTCTCCCCAGAAGAGTTTACCAAACAATTTGGGAACCATTCATGTAGGCTCTGGCTGTGGATTGCCTATCACTGCCCCTGGGTTCACAGCACCCATCCTATGGACCCCATCCCAGCATAAAGACATAGGGCCAGACATCAGGTTTGACATCCCAGATGCAGCCCATGGACCACCTACACAGCAAGCAGCATTTCTCAGAGATTTTGGCAGAAAATGTTCTCTTTCTTGCCTCACACACACATATATACAAAAGAGAGCAAACTCTCCAGACCTATGTCTGCAATCTCATTAGATTGTTAAATTGGGTCTTAAAAACTACCTACTGTCAAGTCTCCCAGCTTTGTGGTTAGTAATGTATCTAAATCCTCTTAGGAACTTTGTTAATCTATTAGTCTTCCTAAGAAAGAATATAAAGCTGATTAAGTGACAGCTGAAGTGTTCTGTGCAAAACATTGCAATAAGACAAAAAATCCTCTGGAAAAAAACACATTGTATGTATATATATATTCACATATACAGCCTTCTAGAGAAAAGAGCTCATTCTGGTACACTGAATATCTTAAGAGATTATTTCTCTCTAAAGTTCCTCTTTCATCTTAGGGTTTGTGTTTAACTAGTTAAGTTAAAACCTGTCAGTCACAGAAGAGCAGAATGGAAACAGCTTCATTAAGACAAACCCTCTGATAGTTCCCCTATTTCTGAAAGTTAAATTCTCTTGAAAAACTAATCACAGTGAATCTGACAGAACTAATTTTACAATGTGAGAAGCTGTGAGTGCTCTGCTTCTAGCCTGGAGTGAGATGAGATCAATATGTTAAATTAAGTCTACATAAAACCATACAGAATAATTTGGGGAGGCAGCATTTATTCCTGTTTAGGAGAGTAATTGCAATTTAGAGAGCAGTGAAGAGAAAGCTTGGTAAAAATATTACTAGCTAAAATTAATGACAGAAAGCAACTGCACTGAACTCATTTATTGCTACTCAGAAGTCTGCTAGCAGTTGTATTCACTTTGCATCTGA
Source organism: Bucco capensis (assembly GCA_013396975.1). Lineage (NCBI taxonomy): Eukaryota > Metazoa > Chordata > Aves > Piciformes > Bucconidae > Bucco > Bucco capensis. Next base: position 611,655 of record VWZO01022214.1, read on the forward strand.
AAAAAGCCCCAAACCCCTGAGCTGTGAAACGTGAGCCAGCAAGAACATTAAAAGAAATTCCCCAGGCTGTGATGCTGAATCTAATCCCTAAAAAAGTCTTCCTATATTCAAGAAGAAAATAGTCAAAACTACAGAGATTTTGTAAAAAAAAAAACGACAAAATCAGTCATGAATCCTTAAAATACAATTTCATAAACATCCACCTAATAGAAATGTTATCATTTAATACCCACACACACTGAGTGCACAAATGCACTACTTGGGCTTTCAAATCATCCAAGAGAAACTAATGGCTTGCATTATTTCTTTGTTGGGAGCAGAGAGAGCAAGAAGCCTCATTATTATGTTCTTGCCTACTGCAATTTTACTTATATTATGCACATAGGCACTATTAATTGAGTGCAAGTGGCATTAAGCAACAAAAATGCCAGCAAAAGTCATTCACATTGCTGGAGAAAGCAGTGGTGTTCAGACCTCCAGGAATTTCTCTTCTATCAGCTGCCCAGATATTTTGCTGCTCTAACTCCATCTCAGAGGTCTTTTCCAACCAAAGCAATTCTGTGATTCTAGCCTCTTCCCAACTTGGATGCCTGAATAAACTTTCCAAGCTCCCTGTTTAGTTCACTTCTGCTCTGGCCCAAGTTCTTCCAGCAAATTGGAGAATATATTGTGCCTCACTGATATTTAGCAAATCAACTACACAGAATAAACCTCTCTGGGCTGTGGATCCAGGTCTGCACCCAGAGCAGCTTTGTGAAGATGAGAGAATTGCAGCATTACAGCTCAGCTTTGGACCATTACCAACAGAGCCAAAAATTCACTAACATAAGGCAGCAAAAGCCCATAGCATTACACAGAAGTGTATGTACACTGCACTAATTACCAGCTATCACACACAGGAGAGCCCAAAAGGATGCTGGTGATGATTTACAGTTACACAGCCCAAGGCAGTTTTTAAGCACTGTCAGCAGATCTCCTTTAGCTCAGCTAGTCACCTATGTTTGCTGTTTTCAGATCACTGTAACTTAAATTGGTCATTATATTGCTATGAAAAGGTTAAATGGAAATCAATACAGGAAAGCACAATTTCACCCAAGTGCTCTACAGCTGGAGATCTCTATTAACCAGCAGAGTCAGGGAGAGAAGAAGGCTACAGGTTTTTCCCCTTCATTAACTCAGTGGAAGAAGTTAATTAGATTTCAAACACTACCTTTTCTCTGAAGGCCTGATATTTTTAGTAGTAATATTCATTAAAAACCAGTCCCTCCCTGGTTTCTGGCAAGCAAGCCAACAAGCTGCTGCTTTAGTGAGGCCCATGCCAAGGTGGCTGTCACTGGAGCCAGCTGCACCAGTAGCCTTCAGCCTACAAAACCCTTACCCATGGCTTCATGGCAATGCCTTGGAAAAATAAGTCCACATATGCCATGGAATAGTCCATGTATAGGATATTCCTACAGGATTTTGCACCCCAGAAGGCTCTAGAGAAGCTAAGCAAACCAAAACACAAGTGAGGAAAGTGAGCTACTGGACATCAGCTAAGATTTTTCCTAGGAAAATTTTTTTTAAAGGAAAAGGCAGATTTGTTTTGAGAGAGAGTTGGAATGCAAAGCCTGTCTTTAGAAGTAGCATCTGCTCAGGGTTTGTTTTTTTTAGCATATGCTCTTTACCATTGCAAAAAGTCTTGTAAAACTTTTCCCAAGTTTTAACCTTCAAATGTTCAATGATTTTAAGACAACAAAATCACAAGAGTTTCAGTTTTGGTTTTTTGTTGATTGCTTTCAGATTTTTTTTTCCATAGAATAAGGGTTATTTGTTGTTGTTATTATTATTATAGTCAATTTTGGAACAAATTAAAGGTTTGGGAACCTCTGGAATGTCTCAGGAGTAACGCAGCTCCTACCTAGAGCTAGTCTTTACCAAACAGTAGAGCCCTTGAGCATAGGCAATGGGAAGATAAAAGACTGAAAAAAGAGGTTAGATATTGACAATTTCAACCTCCCTTTTAAATTCACTGATTATAGTTGTACTTTTGTGACACAAACATTCCTTTGGATCCAAGTGGATGTACAGACAATACAGACGACACAATATATCCTATCAAATACTTCCTAGTATAAAAATCCTCAGCCCTACAGTAACACAAATTTCTGTGCTCAGTGAAGCCAGTAAGAGCTTTGGCTTTTATTTTGGTGATGAGTAACAACAGAAAACATTGCTCAGATCCCAGGCATTTCTTTAGAGGAAGAAAAGAAGTGGGAAGGGGACAGGCAGTGCATGTGCTGAGGTCCAAGGCAGGCAGGACAGCAGCAGGCCAGAGTTATTGCTCTAAGGTGAACAAAGCTTTCCTACCCCACCTGAACAAAATCAATATGGAAAGAGGAGCAGGGCAAGGTAGAGTGTGCTCAGTAAGATTTAGTGAATCCAACAGTTACAAAGAGCTAAACAAGGCACTGTATCTATCCAGGATGTGTCTTGCTGCCTATAAACTCATCAAAGCAGTGAGCAGTTGCAGTGGGAAGCTGTGCAGTAGCAGGCACTCCATGTGCCTTACATTTAGAACAGGTTTTCCAAAAATCTCCATAATACCTGGGAAAAAACCTCAGGGCCCTTTTGTGCTAGTGATGCCCATAGAAGTTGCAGTTTTCTAGCAGCACATCTAGCTGCAGGTTCATTGGTAAAACCTACACATCCCCTGATGGCATGGGATAAGCTTTCTGGTGGAGCAGCTCGGTCCTTTGGTATTTGCAGGTTGTTTGAAATGGATTGAAGGGGGAAAAAAAGTCTCTTTGCTCAATAAAATGTAGCTGTCTCAGAGCTAGGAGCAATAGTTACTGCTCTCATGAGATCACTCTTCAGATAGCACAGTGAGACCTGGTAACTTATTGTTAAATAAGGTACTGATAAAGTGCAGATGGTTCAATGAAAAGCAATAAAAAACACTTAATGCCCTAGAGAGGCTGGTTTAACAGTAAAAGCAAGAAAATCCCTTAAAAGTGTATGAGCAAGGACTAGTCACACTCTACAAATATTTGGGAAAGGAAAGGAATACAATATGGTATAATCTGGAAAACATGAAGGCAGGGAAATGGTGGTCAGTGAGTCCACATTAATATCTACCCCAAAAGCTTGCATAGCTTGTGAAGTAATTCCCTTGTTTCTTTGTGATGAGTCAAACAAGTTTTTCCCAAAGCCTAGGAGTGCCTTCTCTTTGTCCTAAGATGTTCCAAGGGACGTGAAGGGCTCACAAACATCCTAAGGTGGGAGGCTGGCCCTTTACATAGTTTTTTTATCTAAACCCCATAATCACAGCTGACCTTTATCTCAAAGCCTGAGGCTACCTCTTGTAATGTCATGCTCATCACATATCTACTCTTCATACCAACTTCAGCCTTGTGAAGAGTCTGAAAAGTCTGTCACATTTCTAGCCAGCCTAATGCAACTTTGATTTCCATGCATATAAAGGCATATTGTTGTATTTGGGGATATCAGGCCTGCCTTTCTACCAAAGTTATATTGGCTCTCTGCTATCTTTTAATCTCTTTCAGCTAATTATCACTCAACTGCAGAAGGGGAAAGGAAGAAAATAACCTTTGCCAACACTGAAGTCCTAGGAAGGAAAGGAAGATTATTTGCACACACAAACAAGCACACAACTCTGAGTTACTGTTGGCATTTTCATAACATTTGATCATCTGGTTGCTAAGCACACTGCCACATTACCACTTGACATTTACATTTTATTTTCAGTTTATTGCTGAAGGTAGGAAATGAAGCACTCTCCTACCCTCTTAAATTATATTCATCTTGCTAATAATACTACTAAAAGCCCCATTCCATTTAATTTAATGAACTTAGAATGCCTGATAAACATTCAGGCACTGCCAAGCAAACCCATTGTCTTTGCTGCCTGAAGAAAGTAGGATCTGTGGAGAGCATTTCCTCATCAGAGAGGAGGGTTGCTGAGGAAATCCCAGCTCTTGTAGTCTAGGTAGGAATTCATTTGGAGCCTTCCAGAAGTGCTAAAAACCGAGAGCAAACCAAACCCACAAAAGCCTCGAGTAGCAACATCAAAAAGCTCAGCTCTTGTAATCTAGAAGAACGAGCAGGGCCTTGTGCAACTGGGGAGGGCAAAGCAGAGGCCACCAGGAGTCTTATCTGCCATCAGAAGCAATGGAATGCAATGGACTCCTGAGCATCTGGCCAAGAGGCTGGCCATACTTCCAAAGGTACTTGACCAAACCTATGAAAGGGCAGAAGTAAATTTTGCCAAAATCATCTCTGAAAGATTTTTGACTCACTGCTGACTGCAGTTTAAATCACTTAAGAGCTGAAACCTGCTGGCCTTCTGTGACACAGGAAAACATGTGAAGTGAGAGCTCAGATGTCTAACTTCTGTAATCCCTAGTCAGGTGTACTACCCCTGAGGGCCAATCCAGATTTCTGGGTATCTCCAACTCCCACTGATTATAGAGGCAGCTACAATTTCCCAGCCACTACTAACAGTAAGAAAAACATTATACTCTGAGAAACACCTCAGAAATAAAGTTGAGGACCTTATTCTGAGAGAGCTGGGTCTCTTCAGCCTGGACAAGAGGAGACTGAGAGGAGACCTCATTAATGCTTATAAATATGTTAAGGGTAAGTGTCAGGAAGAGAGAGCCAGGCTCTGCTCAGTGGCATCCAATGGTAGGACAAGAGGGAATGGGAGCAAGTTGGACCACAGGAGGTTTAGTATTAACACGAGGAGGAACTTCTTTCCAGTGCAGGTGCCAGAGCACTGGCCCAGGCTGCCCAGGAGGTTGTGGAGTCTCCTAGTCTGGAGCCATTGCAGAGCTGCCTGGACACATTGCTGTGTGAGCTGGTCTAGGTGCTCCTGCTCTGGCAGGGGGGTTGCACTAGATGATCTTTCTAGGTCCCTTCCAACTCCTAACATACTGTGATACTGTGATTCCCCCAAGCAGACCAGGGGGTGAGGAGGATATGTCTTCTGGCTTGGGAAACTCTCACTGTAATGGACAGCCACAGACAGGGGATGAATGCATGTCCATCCCTTGGAGAACATGAAGGTTCTAGCTCTTCCTCAGGTTTGAACAGGAAACAGGCAGCATGAGTAGCTCAGGTGTTGTGGAGACTTCTGTAGCTCACCACTTGCCTAGCAGAGGTGAGCAGGCAGCAGCAGCAGCCTGCAGGGATGGGTGCAAGGGAGTGGGATGCAGCCAGGACATGGTTTGTGCCTTCTTCCAAACCCAGTTCTGCACATGCAAGTGCCCAGCCACAGCCCACAACCATCCTTGCTGACTCTACCTCTTATCCCCTGACAGTTTCCACTTCCCAAAGCTCTGACTCCTGCCCAGTTTCCACAAGCAAGTGCCTAGGTGCAGCTGGATAGGCAGAGAAGACTCAGAAGTAGCTCACTTCCGTGCAGAGAAACAAGTTACCACCTGCCAGCTGCTCCACTGTGACACAAACACAGCAACCCACACACAAGCTCTTCTCTTCTGCAGAAGAAAAAAAATAGCTTACCCCTCTGCATGATAATAAACCACTGGGAAAAAGCCTGCAGCTGTACCATGGGAGCTGGAGCACAGGGAGCCACCAGGTCACAAGCAGACCCTTGAATGGCAAGGAGGGATCAATGTGGAGCAGAGATGGTTAGCAGAGGAGAACTGAGAGCACTAGCTGATGCCAACAGCACAGAGATGAGGGTTTCTCTGGGTGGGTGGAAGATTCTGGAAGAAAATATTTGCTTATTTTCCAAAATAACTAGTGTCCTCCTGAAGAACAGTTTGTTTTTCTGATAAACCAATTAAATCACTTCTATCCAGAGTCAGCATGCCTTGCTCAGAGTTTGCCTGGGAAACTTCCAGCTTTACAGTTTGAGAAACAGCTTAAGTTGTGAAGAAGCCTTGGAAAGTAGAGCAACATGTCTGTGGTTGGCTCTGACAGAGTGAGCCACTGCCACCAGCACAGTGAGCCAGGGATATCATTTGGCTGTCATTCACTCTAATATCACTTAGATATCCACATCACCCTCAGGGTTTGGCCCAAGGCACCTAGAGGGAAGTGGCATTTGCAGGTTTCAGCAGGCAGGTTTGCAGATGTCTCCAAGTGAAGCATTGCAGTCCCATCATCTGTGCTGCCTGTGCTGTGCCATGTTCAAGCAGAGCATGAGGCACTCCTGGGAGCTGGGGGCCCTGCAGAGCACCAGGCACACTTCAAAGCTCTACAAACTCAAGAGGTCCTGCAGCTGTTCTGATTTTCCCTGTAGTTCATGTGGATTACTACTATGGATTAACAACCAGTTTAAAACACTTTATTGGAAGAGTAAACATTGCATCACTTACTAAACTGGCAGAAATGTTTGTCTGTTCATAAATGAGGAGATGTCTGGATCTCTAATTTTCTCTCTTGTAATTTTAACAAAAAACTCCATGTTGCTAGACAGCAGACTTAATTTTCCTACTTTATTATATGAAACAGTTCCATTGTGAGGGAAGGGACAGTAGTTAATCAGCTGCAGTTCCTGTCTGTGTGCAGATGCTTGGTAATACTTTAATGTACAATTCTGAATCTTTGTGAGCTAATTGTCCAATGTGTTGCAGTTAATCCTCAAAAATACCAGGCTTTAAGAAAAAAAAAAGAATTAACATAGGTAATGTTCAGTCTCAATGTGTATCAGTAACATTGCCAGTGTCTATGTGAAAGGCTGGTACCTGCAAGCTTTTTATCAAAAAGAAGATAATTGTGCACAGTCCAGTTTTTTTCCCTAATTTCTCTTTCATGTGGCCTGAAATGCAGATTGAAAATTGCACAGACATTCAGTTAGCTTCTGATTTCTATCTATGGCTTTCTAAATATCACTTACTGTATGGTACTCATTGAGCTGTTGGGTTTCAGGGAAAAGATATTGGTTCCTCATTTTTCTACATTTCTGCCCAATTAGATCTGCATGCCAAAGGAAACCCTGTGCTTTAACACTGCAGTAAGGCCAACAGTAAAAATCAAATTAGATCCCCAAAGAACTTTTGCTCAGATCCCAGGTATCCAAGGGCTTGAGCACAATTGTGTGGCTCCAAGTTCTCACCAAGAGGTGACACTAGCCAGGCCCATCCAGACTGCAGTTTGCTAAGTGAAGCAGCTGTACTGATCCACTGATCCAGCTTTTCTCCAGTAAATGTTTAACCTAAGTACAATGCACTGTATCACACACAAGCAGGCACAGAAAACCTCCCCTGCCCTCCCACAAATGAGCCCAGGCCAATTAGCACACTGAAAAGGCAGCACAGCACTGCACTGTGCCTTACAGGCATCTAGCTCACCCATGCTGATGGGACATAATTTAGAAGGATGAAAAGGGAGTGTACCTAGCACCTGCTTGAAGAAAGAAAATAACAAAGGATTAGGGGAGAAAGTGAAACTCCATTGAACCCAGGAAGTAAGTTTAATTCCACATCCGTGCATTCCTATGAGCTGGAACACCTCTCCTATGAGGACAGGCTGAAGGACTTGGGATTGTTCAGCCTGGAGAAGAGAAGACTTCAGGGGACCTACTAGTGACTTTCCAGTACTTAAAGGGAACTTACAAGAAGGCTGCAGAGGGCCTGTTTGCAAAGGCCTGGAATGAAAGGACAAGGGGCAATGGTTTTAAACTGGAGAAGAGTAGATTTAAACTGGACATTAGGAAGAAGTTCCTCCCCACAAGGGTGGTAGAACACTGGCACAAGTTGCCCAGGGAGGTGGTTGAGTTCCCATCCCTGGAGGCATTCCAGGTGAGGCTTGCCAGGGCTCTGGGCAAGCTGCTCTAGTTAGGGATGTCCCTGCCCACTGCAGGGGGGTTGGACTAGATGAGCTCCAGAGGTCCCTTCCAACCCTAACCATTCTAGGATTCTAGGATTCTGGAGACTAAAGGTTTCTCATTAAAAATGTTGTGGGAATGCATTGCCAGCTGCCAGCTGGAGGGAAGAGAGATCCCCTGTGTTCTGTGGGGTCTCACCATTCTCCAGCCTTCCCTCATCATACCTCAAAATAACTGAGGGTGCTGGGTATTGGGTCTCCTGGGAGCAGAGATCCACAGTCCAGAGGAAAGTGGCACCACTTTTGCCCAGTGGTTGCCCACAGGCAACTTGGAAACTGGTATTTCTCTAAATCAAGGTCAAATTTCAACTGCAAGGTTACATTTTCCAAATGCAAATATTGCCCATTTATACCAGAGGAACATCAGAGCACATTATGGGAAGGGATACTTTCCTTCATTTCCACTCTGCCTTCATCTCAAGAACTGAAACCTATAGTGTGAGTATCACACCCCAGTAGCTGGGTATATCATGTACCATCTAGAGGCTTTAACCAGACCATGACTGAGTTGTGGTCAGGTGTAGCACAAATATGAGAGCCAGCATTCCTGGGATGCCCCAAAAGGTGCCTCCAGAGCAGAAGCAATTTTTAACCCTTATTTCACTCAATTCAGCTAGAGAGAATTAGGTCTGAAGAACAGGAACCTAGCCAGCAGAATCCAAGTAAATATATAAAGGTTTTGCATTATCCTTTGTTTTGTTTTACCCAAGTTATCCCACTTCTCCCTCATCACCCTGTTCCCTGGAGTAACAGAGAGGGACAGGCTGAGATGAATGAGAAGTCAGCAGTATCTCCCATGCAATCCAGCATATCCAAATTTGACATCAGTGTTGATATGAACACACTGAAGAGTTCAAGCTCATGTTTCAAGTCACAGAAAGCAGAAACTACAGTAACAAACCTGCAATTTATGAGTGAGCAAACCCTGTAGTTGTTCTAGATGTTTTGAAGCACTGGAATAGTGTTACTTTAGCACCAAAAGACCACCCTGGGCAGGCAGCAGGAGTGACAGAAAGGAGGAAACAGTTACTTCTGTTATAAAAGGGTAAGACATTACAGTTTGAAGAGAAATGACTGATTAGTGGAACACTTTTGGGAGAAGAGCCAACATGAAAGTGATCCTATAACTGTGGCAACAGACAGACTTCATTTACAAAAGTGAAAACCAGAGTGCTTACTGACTCCTCATGACTAAGGATTACAGGAAAAGGAGGCAACAGTAGCCTCAAGATCATCAGGATGTATAGCACAAAGATGATAATCAGTATGTGGCAGAACACAGACCTTGTAAACTCTACCAGAAAGGCATATGTCTTAACCAGTTCACTACAAGTAGTGTCTCATGGGCTTACATGTTTTCTCTGTTTGAGTGAACAAACAGGAATCAGAGGGTATTGATACTGTAGATTCTGATAAAGTGTCCCCAGCTCACTCCACCATCTGCTGTGTGTACACTGGTCACCTAAAATTGCTCATTTCTCCAGGCTAAATAGAACAAGTTACAAATTTAGTTTGCAGATGAACATCTGTGTGCAAGTCAAGAACAGTCATTCCTCACACTCTGCTGTGAATAAAACAACTGGCTAATAAGAAAGCAGGATTAATTCTGAAACTGTTCAGAATTCAAGAGAATTCCCATCTGGGGGCATTAGCCTACTTCTTGCAGAGGCTACTCTAAGATGCAACATCTGCTGTTCTCCAGAAAAGGAAGCTACCCAAATACAGTATGGCTAGGAAGCTAAAAGCCTTTCTGTAGTCAAGTGGCAATGAAAATGGGAAAAGCAGGTTCCAGGAAAATCCTCTATGATCCCACTCCTTGCTGGTTCCCAAGCACATATTTATCTGTGTTTCATAGACATGCATTTCAGTTTGGACTCCAGCCATGACTCTCACTTTGAGAAACCACCCGGATTGCCATTTCCTGAAGAGTTCTCTATTGATTTTGCTCACTTCTCTTTTTTACCTTCTTTCCTAGAGACAGGAGACTAGAAGGGCTATTAAATCTAGTTTGTGGTATCATGTCATACTCTTCTGCCTGGGGTGTAGTTGTGATTTGTTCTTGGGTTTTTTTAAGAGATGCTCAGTTTGCTCTGACAATCTTCATGGTTGTCCTTTTTCTCTTCACAAACTCTATGTAACTTTGATGGGAATTCTTCTTCACATGCATCATGTCTTCCCTCCTCCCTCACTACCTTCCTCTCTTTTGTTTTTGTGATTATCTATATTTCAAGATCAATCTACTCCACCAGATGGTATCTTCCTCTTTTTCAGATGGTCATTCTCCTTGTTAAACAGTTTATGCCCTAGGCATTCTTGTTGGGCAAATTCTGAGCAGCCTGTGCAGCTGCTTATCCCTTTCCTTCACAATATCTACACATCTCCATCTGAACTCCACCCTTGCCTCCAGCATCATCTCCCTAATCCTCTGATCTTCCCCTCCAAGGCATGCAGAAGGCTGGATTTTATCAGTAAGCAGATCTTGTCAGAGACTCACTCTAAAGGAGTACCCATGGCAGAATTACTGCTTACAGAAGTGCCTTTCACTGCTCTTGGTCACTGCCTCCCTGTAGCCATCACAGCCTTCTCTTCTTCAGCTCTAATCTTGCAAAAAAGAGGACAGAAACCCCACCAGACTCCCCCAGAGTCCCCCCCTTCCTTTCTCACAACTGATGCTGAAAAAAGAAAGAGTGACTGAGTTATCTGAGTGTGCATCATATTACAGAAACCTAATAAGAAACACTGTCCCAGGCTTCCCTGATCGCTGACATATGAGCTAGGTGCAAGGCAGGTGTAAGCATTACCTGCTTTCCCTGCAGCCTAAGGGATACTGCCACCTTTGGAGGCATTTCTGTAACCATCTTCAAGCTGGCCTTCCAGGTATCAACAACATTGCCAGTGCAAAAAAGGATAGCTTTAAGAAGTAGAACAAGGAGAAATTAGCTTGTGTGGTTGCTTTCTTGTTTAAACCTAGCAAAAACACCAAACAACTAACAACAACAAAACAAATAATTCCCCAACCTGTAAACATTTTTTTTTTAATTTCCACCTTCTAGAATGTGCTTTTTTTTTTTCCAGGCAGCAGTTTCATTTTGTTTAGCTGACAGCCAAGATGGCTTGTACATTCCCAGGTCAGAAATGCTGACCTGAGCTGTGCTGCAGCTGATGTTTGGCACCCTGGCAGCTAGCAGGATGGTATTATTTCAGCTTATCACCCCCTCTGCTTTGGAGAAATCATTAATATCTTCAGACTTCTTGAGATGTCTGCTGGCCATAGCAATGCTTTCATGTTTGAGATTCTTTCCTTCCTACACGAGAACCCCTTTACAACACTGTTAGCAGCCTGAACTCAGACGGCAGTGCTTTTGACAGCATCTGAGATGCAGCATGCAAGTCACAGCTGCAACTTCACTTGCCACTAAAACAGCATACTGATGTGTCCACCTGCCCTAGGCACCTGGATCCAACTGCCTTAGAATTATTTTCACCTCTGCATGACTACAGAAAGCTACCAGCCACCTTTTCAGTGCCTTCAGTTCTTAATGAGGAGAAAACCGCTCTCTTAGAAATTGGCAGGTTGAGAAGGAATGACCCAAGCATCACTCACCTTCCACTCTGTTCTCACACTAAAGACTTCCTTACTGAGCACATGAACTTGTACTGAGTACTCTCTATACTACCTTTCAGCAAGACTTCAAAATTTTGCTTCAAAGATACTTCCCTTGGTGCTCTGCTAATAAGTTTCTCCTTTAACTTTCCTCAACAGCTCAGCTCTAAGCACTCATTAGCTCTGATATAACTAAGAGAACATGCCATACTTCCTCAATTTTTGTCTCTTCTCCTGTTTTTCTGTCCTGAAAATTTAATTCAAGTAGATAATAGGTACTGACAGTGGAATTAAATTGCAAGTATGAGCACTATTCCCTTCCCTCTTATTTTTCCCATTTACTTTTCTAAGGAGAGCTTTGCAGAAAATACAGACATCTCTTTCTGATTGGGACTGATGGTCTGTTTTTCTAGGCACTATTACTTTTACCCCCTTTGCAGCACTCAAGCCATCATATTCCTTGCCTACCTTATCAGTTCTCCAGCCTGGAAGGCAGACAGTACACATCTGACAAACCTTGCTGTAAGTAAACATCACCTCTTAGAGCACCCTCCTCATCCTGACATGAGAGAAAAAATATAATCAGCAAGCAAACTCACAGATTTTTGCATATCAAAATAAATCTAGAGTTCTACTCTTCCTTTTCAAATTGCATTTTCAGTCCTTAATCAAATCAGTGGAGGAAATGGACTCTCCTCTGGACGAGGTGAATGTCTGCTCTCTTTCAGTAATATTTAAAGAGATTCCAGTAAGAGTCATTGCACAACAGCAAAAGGGATTTTGTTCTTCAGCAGCTGACTGGTTTCCAGACTTTTTGATAAAATTAGGCAGACCTAGCAGGTCTGTACCATAGCACTGGAATTGCAAGTTTACTCTGGTTTTGCAGCAGGCTGTTAACCAAGGTTGTGAGAGAAGCAGCAATAATACATCAATTATGGGAAAGATACTGAGTATGCAGACATTCCCAAACAGTAGTGGCAGGGGTCTGGTTTGCAGGCACCATTTGGGATAGCACATTCTGAAGTGATGCTGCCAGCATCTTGCTCCTTGCAGAGAGGCTGAGGGAAAGGTTTTGGCATTTCTATGGGGCAGTAACAGGATTTTCTTTCCAATGAAGGAAGTCCCCTTAGCTCTTTGCAATACCTATGGTGTTTCAGCCTTTCACAATGCCTCCCTTAATCTCCTGCTGCTCACTGGGGGCACACTGGCAACCAGGATAACAGCGAGTGCTTTGGAGTCTAACACAGGGACAAATAAAATGCTGTGTAAAGATGGCAAACAGAAAATTCATGCCATGGTTACTGGTAGCTACAACAAGGGTTTTCTATACACAACAAAGTGTTCAAGTTATCCACAGACCTTCCCCCCAGGTGCCATTCTCTCCTTTGTCATCTTGAAATGCTGGCATGAGAAATGAAGTGTGTTCAATCAATCCCTTGCAGGCATCTCCATGGAGTACAAACAGACACTTGAACTGAGGTGTGAAATCTGGTACCAAATGAAGCTTTTGCTTAGTCTTGCAGGGAGCAGAGCTGGAGCTAGCTCTATTTCACCCCAAAAAATCTTCCTTCAGAGACTTCTCAGCTGGCTTCCAAGGTCTTTGATTCTCCCTGTGTTGTTCAGCAATTCAAGGAGCTCCACTGTCCCTTTGAGGAGGACACTGGATGAAGACAAATGTATCACACTGCCTCCCAAGGAAACCAGCTCTGTGTTCTGAGCCCTGGCAGGGTCCTGGAGGACATCCCTTCCAAGATGGAAGTAGCTGTGGTGGGAATAGCCCAGGCAGCCAAATACCCCACCATGATTCTGCCAGCACTTGCACACTGGCATCAGTTAAATGTCTGCAGCACTTTGAATGCTCAAAGCATTTTTTTTCAGTATACATAGGCTCTATTATTAATAATTATTTTAAAACCAAAACAAACCAACTGAGGAACACTGAGAGAAAGATTTTTGCAGGCAGACAACTGTGTTAAAATGAGGGCTGAGCAAACCCAGCCAAAGCTGATGCTCAGGAAAAGATCCAATGAAAACCTTTGGAGCTGAACTCTGCTCCTCTCTGCTTCCAGCATCCATTGTCTGGTCTCTCCTTCCTTCACCAAAGTGCAGCTTTCTTTTTTGCTTAGACTGGCTTGGAAAACACTCTTTCCAGAGAGCAGCTACCCTGGGTCTTTTCCTAGTCACAGAAAACACTGTTCTAGTCACTCAGGACAACTAACTTGTGTAGACTTACATATTCTTGACACTCAGATTTCATCCACTCTCTTTCTTGTTTTTCAGTTCACATCACCCTTTCTAGTTTTACTTCTTCCTTTCTCCATCCTCAGTGAGACAGTGATTCAAACTTCTGAATCTACCTCCTCAAGGTGAAGTGCTCAGAAATAGGCATCCTGGACTTCCCTTCCTTCCTTTAAATGTGTAAAGTATTTTCTAGAGCAGACACTCAACTTTCAGACAGAAAGAGATAAGTCAGCAAGGTGGAGGAGAGCTTGTTTCACAGCAGAGCACTCCCAGGCAGGTAGGTGAAACATTTACATTGCCATCCTGCCCTGAAAGACTTTCATCTGCCCATTCCCAAGGGAGCATTTGCATAAAGAGCAATCTACAGGAGAGCTGCCCAAACAGTCTTGCCTTTGCATCAGAAATAGAGTGTAATTTCTTCTCAAATAAGCAAGTCACCTTTATGTGCTAAGCCATTTTCAAGTGAAAGGTATCCCAAGAAAACATTAAAGGTATTATAATAGGAGGGCAGACCACTAGAATTTTAACTACTATCCACAGAACAAAGTGTGTGCAGAGAAGGAAAATATACAGGGTAGAATATTCAGTCATGTTTTTAAGCAGAGCCTGTATCAGAGAACTGAAAACCTTACACAACCTGCTCTTATGATAATAGACTAAAAAAAAAGGAACCAAAGTACCCACAAAACACCATCAAGAGACTTAAATAAAACATTGTGCATAAAAAGCATTGCTGTATGTTTTGTTTTTGCCTGTTTTGTTCACTGTCCCTCCCCACTAGCTGTTTCTTTGGCCATCTTTGCCCATTGGCCTCCCACTCCTCCTTCTGCTTGTGCAGCAGCAAACCCTGGGCACTGCAGCAAATCCTTTCTGTGTTTCCTTCATTGCAACAGAGCTCAGAAGCTGACCCCAGAGCACCAAGCAGACTCAAAGGCAGTTGCTGTGGTTAAGGGGGGAGGATCTGTAACACCCAGATACAACCAGTGCTCTTTGGCACTAATGGCATAAAGAAACATAAATAAAGGGCAGAATGAAACTTGCAGGGGAAATACTCCTTTGGACAGTTTCTAACAGTCAAGCAAACACCTCTATCAGCATCCTTGATGTAGCCTTGGTGATGTTTGTGTAGGATGAACTGGGGCATTCTTCTCTCTGTCATCTGCCCTGTGCCTAGGATACAATTTTTGAAGAGACTGCAGTCACCAAACAAAACACTAGTGGAGCCAAACTAAGTCCAACACCAAATACTTCCTCAAACTCCCCACAATTTTTTTCTTCTGCTTGCATCCAAGGAAACTTTGACATTCATTCTCACTCTTGCTTTTGGATGGCCACTGTGCATCAGCAGTGAAGAGCTGAAAATCTGACCCTCTTTCCTGCAGTTCAAACCTTGACCTACATGAATAATCCATAGTTGTTGTGTTATTTTATTCTTATATTAAACTTGGGGAGTGTATGAACACTCCTTTGGCACATGGAAATGTCAAGACTGGTGTCTACTCTACACAAAATGCCTAAACCCATTTCAGCTGAAAAACAAAGATTCCCTTCCTGTATATTCCCAGATGATGCTCTAGCTGACTGAACTTATTTCACTCCCAGCTGCAAAACTGGGGGCAAGTCAGAACTCTCTGTGGTGGCACAGGGGTAACATGTGCTGTTATTAACAGGAGCATTCCATTTCTCCTAACTGCCCTTCTGTGACACCTTCTAACTTCTCCTGGCACAGTGAGCTATATAAATGTGCACAAAGCATGCTCTGCCTCCCCCCTGGCTGAGGCACCACCNAAGATTTTTGCAGGCAGACAACTGTGTTAAAATGAGGGCTGAGCAAACCCAGCCAAAGCTGATGCTCAGGAATCATAGAATCATAGAATCATAGAATGGGCAGGTTGGAAGGGACCTCAAAGATCATCCAGTTCCAACCCCCCCGCCACAAGCAGGGATGCCAAAACACTAGACCATGTTGCCCAGTGCCACATCCAGCCTGGCCTTGAACACTGCCAGGGATGGGGCAGCCACAACCTTTCTGGGCAACCTGTTCCAGTGCTTAATCACTCTCCTGGTAAAGAACCACCTCCCAATCTCCAGTCTAAACCTCCCCTCCTTCAACTTAAAACCATTCCCCCTGGTCCTATCACACTCTGATCTCCTAAAGATTCAATTGGAATTTTCAATTGGAAAAGATCCAATGAAAACCTTTGGAGCTGAACTCTGCTCCTCTCTGCTTCCAGCATCCATTGTCTGGTCTCTCCTTCCTTCACCAAAGTGCAGCTTTCTTTTTTGCTTAGACTGGCTTGGAAAACACTCTTTCCAGAGAGCAGCTACCCTGGGTCTTTTCCTAGTCACAGAAAACACTGTTCTAGTCACTCAGGACAACTAACTTGTGTAGACTTACATATTTTTGACACTCAGATTTCATCCACTCTCTTTCTTGTTTTTCAGTTCACATCACCCTTTCTAGTTTTACTTCTTCCTTTCTCCATCCTCAGTGAGACAGTGATTCAAACTTCTGAATCTACCTCCTCAAGGTGAAGTGCTCAGAAATAGGCATCCTGGACTTCCCTTCCTTCCTTTAAATGTGTAAAGTATTTTCTAGAGCAGACACTCAACTTTCAGACAGAAAGAGATAAGTCAGCAAGGTGGAGGAGAGCTTGTTTCACAGCAGAGCACTCCCAGGCAGGTAGGTGAAACATTTACATTGCCATCCTGCCCTGAAAGACTTTCATCTGCCCATTCCCAAGGGAGCATTTGCATAAAGAGCAATCTACAGGAGAGCTGCCCAAACAGTCTTGCCTTTGCATCAGAAATAGAGTGTAATTTCTTCTCAAATAAGCAAGTCACCTTTATGTGCTAAGCCATTTTCAAGTGAAAGGTATCCCAAGAAAACATTAAAGGTATTATAATAGGAGGGCAGACCACTAGAATTTTAACTACTATCCACAGAACAAAGTGTGTGCAGAGAAGGAAAATATACAGGGTAGAATATTCAGTCATGTTTTTAAGCAGAGCCTGTATCAGAGAACTGAAAACCTTACACAACCTGCTCTTATGATAATAGACTAAAAAAAAAGGAACCAAAGTACCCACAAAACACCATCAAGAGACTTAAATAAAACATTGTGCATAAAAAGCATTGCTGTATGTTTTGTTTTTGCCTGTTTTGTTCACTGTCCCTCCCCACTAGCTGTTTCTTTGGCCATCTTTGCCCATTGGCCTCCCACTCCTCCTTCTGCTTGTGCAGCAGCAAACCCTGGGCACTGCAGCAAATCCTTTCTGTGTTTCCTTCATTGCAACAGAGCTCAGAAGCTGACCCCAGAGCACCAAGCAGACTCAAAGGCAGTTGCTGTGGTTAAGGGGGGAGGATCTGTAACACCCAGATACAACCAGTGCTCTTTGGCACTAATGGCATAAAGAAACATAAATAAAGGGCAGAATGAAACTTGCAGGGGAAATACTCCTTTGGACAGTTTCTAACAGTCAAGCAAACACCTCTATCAGCATCCTTGATGTAGCCTTGGTGATGTTTGTGTAGGATGAACTGGGGCATTCTTCTCTCTGTCATCTGCCCTGTGCCTAGGATACAATTTTTGAAGAGACTGCAGTCACCAAACAAAACACTAGTGGAGCCAAACTAAGTCCAACACCAAATACTTCCTCAAACTCCCCACAATTTATTTCTTCTGCTTGCATCCAAGGAAACTTTGACATTCATTCTTACTCTTGCTTTTGGATGGCCACTGTGCATCAGCAGTGAAGAGCTGAAAATCTGACCCTCTTTCCTGCAGTTCAAACCTTGACCTACATGAATAATCCATAGTTGTTGTGTTATTTTATTCTTATATTAAACTTGGGGAGTGTATGAACACTCCTTTGGCACATGGAAATGTCAAGACTGGTGTCTAGTCTACACAAAATGCCTAAACCCATTTCAGCTGAAAAACAAAGATTCCCTTCCTGTATATTCCCAGATGATGCTCTAGCTGACTGAACTTATTTCACTCCCAGCTGCAAAACTGGGGGCAAGTCAGAACTCTCTGTGGTGGCACAGGGGTAACATGTGCTGTTATTAACAGGAGCATTCCATTTCTCCTAACTGCCCTTCTGTGACACCTTCTAACTTCTCCTGGCACAGTGAGCTATATAAATGTGCACAAAGCATGCTGTGCCTCCCCCCTGGCTGAGGCACCACCGGTGTGGGAATGAAGAATTATTAACCCTTGCTGCTTTCTCCTCCTACTCCTGAGATCAAGTGAAACATTGCCCTGGATTTCACAACAATGCCAGTTTTTGCACATTTTCCTGGAGAATTCCTTTCAAAAGAGCTTTTTAGTTTGATTTTTCCCTCTCCTCCCTAGGCTGAGGGAATGGCCACAGCTCTGTGCTGGGCAGGTCACTGCAGCAGCCCTGCCTGCTAGCTGGCAGCCCTCCCCAGGGCATCCTCTGCACTGAGCTACCCTCCTTCTCAGCACAGCAAACAAAGGGGCGATTGTGCCCAGACCAAGCAGCAGGGCTTGTTTTCCAGCCTTCAGTCCCCTGGGCAATGCACCCAGTCTCTCCTGGCTCTCAGCACACTGACACCTGGGACACACAGGGACAGTTTCCCTCCCTGCATCCCCAGGACCAACCACACAGTAAAGGAGACTTTTCTGTAAACTGGTAGCTGCCCAGTGTTGTATAGGCTGCTCTAGATCCTGAAAACACAGGCTGGGGATTTGTGCTTGTAAGCACATCACATTTCTTTGGCAAGCTGGAACACTTGTGCAAAGCAAAGCAGGTAAACTAGAAGAAAAGGAGAAGCAATGGTCAAGTATCCTCTTCAATACCAATATTCCTCTCTTCTAAATATCAGAACCCCTAGACACATCTAGATATGAAGGGATTTCAGTTTTAGAAAACATTTCCTTATCCTGGGTATTGTTTCTCCCTGATTATAAACTTACCTGCAATCTGTCTGCTTGGCAGAAGGTCAGTGCAGCCTCAGCCTGCCAGTCTCACCACAGGCAAGATACACAGCAGTGTGCTCAAGCAAGACAACAGCTCTTGATGAACTAGAACTGCTGGAGCACTTCAGCTGAGGACAGACTCTTTGATAGAGCCTTGTGTATTCATACAGGCTGGCCAAAACCCGGTATCTTTGGGCACAGCAGGTGCTGCTTTGTCCCTTGCTCTGTTTTTAGTGATAAGGTCAGATGCTTTCTCTCTGGCATACATTTTCTTAGACCATAATTCCAATTTTGCTGTTTCCTGTGCCTCTCTCTCACTTGCTGTTTGCTCCCTGAAGAGAGCTGCATGCACATGGTTAAACAATACCCTGGGAAAGCCCACCAAAGCTCCATGCTTTCAACTCCTCTGTGAGCAGTTCAAATGCACAGCTCACATTCTGAACAAGTCTTGTTTTCCTCCCTTTTTCAATCTGCCTAGCTCTGTGCTTGTTGCATTTATTCATAACAGAAAGGCAGCCATTTCACTCACCAGTTCCAGTCAGTTTAACCCAACCCATAATACCATCATTGTAGTCAGCTTGCTGAGAGCTGGAAAAATTAGACATACCTGTTTGTAATGAATGCTGATAATTGCACAACACACAAACAACAAAGCAGTCTGCTAGATCAAATCACTCCCTCAGTTTGAAGACATTAACATCGATAATTGCATGCTGTGCAAGCTCAGAGGCACTAAACAAGATTGCCTCCTCCATACTCATCATAAAAGACACTGCAAAAGCAGAGAAACTTACCTGCTAGGAGGAAAAAGATGACAGCTCTTCTAGAGATGAGGAATGGGAAACAACCACTCAGCCAAAGATGTAATCGAGTGTGTAGGGTAAAGCTGGAACCAATTTACCAGAAATAGCTGCCCATAGCTTTGGCATTAAGTTATCTTTCTAGGGCAAACCTGAAAGATGTTGTGAGGTTGTACAGAATCCACAAATTCCATCTCTCTGTGTAATTCATTCTGAAGAGCAGTTTATCTTTTCCTAGTTTAGTACCTGTGAATCTCCAAGGAAAATTAATCTTTTAGATCTGTCTGTCCATGTGATGCAAGTTAAAATCTTAGCCTCTGTGAGGGAGGATGCACTACAGGCTGTGGCAATCACCTCCAGGTGCTCCAGCTGTGTGGGGCTGGTGCAACACCTGAAGCTTATTTCTGTAATTATCAATTCCTGACAATGTGGTTCACAGAGAGATGCTTTTACATTTATGTTACTGTACCTGGGAGAATAAAGCCACAACTTTCTAAACCTTACCAGATCTGCCCCTTTCTGGTTTATTTTCTTTTCCCTACTACTGAGCAGGCATTGTAGTTGCACTAGAGCAGACCATGACAATTCTCCCACCCAGCATTTGATTTTATTTTTACCGTTTCCACAGGACTTTATTTTCTCAATTGCACATACCTGTATGATATAAAACTAATATAATCTACACAAATGCAGTTATCCTTTTAAAGAGCCACTGCTTTCCACACCCAGCAGCAGGATGAGATGCCCCTGGCACTGCCTATCACATCAGCTATAATGATGAACACACATGAATGGATTTGTAAGGCAGTGGCATAGACAAAGGCTGATCTCACTATGACAATGCTGGAGAATGCAGAACTAGAGCTGGAATACAGACCTGACTTCAGTGTTCAGTTTACAGAGTGCCTTCAGATCCCTTGGCAGGACACTGGTCACTCCTCCTGCCCTAATCCTACAGATTGCCAGCATGGTCTCCAGAGGTGTACAGGGAGCTTTGCTCTGCAGGAAGCTGCTGCTTTCTGCTCTGAGTGGAGAGAACTGGTGGGAAGTGCTAGGTGTTTCCAGCCCCTCGTAATGAGAGCATTTGATGAGGAAAAAGACATGATTTCTAAACCCTGCTTAACCCAAGAAAGACTGAATTTAGGCTTTCTATATTGAAGACAGTTCTCTGACCCCTTGGCCTTAGAGAATTTTGGGGGAAAGCCTTTATCCTTTCCCCAGTGGGTCACTGTGCACAGGCACGCAGCATGAGGACTTTTTAAAAGATATAAACCATGTCAGTCTATTCCTTATATAAAAGCTTGAAGCATCACAGCCATGTCTGACTCTTCCTCAGCAGCAGGTTGTTCAGTCCCATCAGCCACTTCCAAGTCTTTGGGCCACATCAGAGCAGTCACAGCATTCAGGTGCCAGCCTGTCTGAACAGTGACAGCTCTGGGGAGCCAGAGATACCTGGCTCTTGTCTAGCAGGTGCTTTTAGGCATGAGTAGGTGACTGCAGGAAGTGTCCATGAAACTCTCAAGTGGAGTACAGAGGTGCCTTGCAGTGCAAGAAGCAGCCAGACTGGGTTATTGCCTGAGCCCTAGGCTCTGGCAACCTAAGTCTCAACTTAAGGAGGGTGGGTCCTGCACAGAGCTAACACCTTATTAAGGGTTCATGTTCATTTTCCAGGCTTCTCACAACAACCTGTCTATCATCTCTCCTCTCAAGTTTCTTTCCTCCTAGCACAATGGCACAAAAAAAGTAGACCTAGTCAGGAGCTTTTCAAAGTGGTATTTAGTCAGTTACCTCTCTATACCAAAGAGGAAACATCTCAGAGGAACAGGAACATTTCATCAGAGTTTCATTTGTGACCAAAATGAAAACTTCCAATTGGCTACCAATGTCTTTGATCTCCAAACAGGCATTTCAATGCAGCTTCCTTTCACCAAGGCATTTGAAAGGGGCTGCTTTGTATTTTGTTCCCACAAAAGATACAGAGAGACTTCAAAAATGTTGAGAACTTTGCATGGGCTGGAATGGTTGTTCTTCAGCCAGTTCTGCTCTAACACTTCACAGGAGAGGGGCTTGGGTAGCTGTGTTCTTGTCAACCACCTTGGGCATTCAAGAAATAGTGGCTGGAAGCATGATGCAGGTTCTCCTTGGTTTTCCTTCAAAAATTTGCAGTAAAATAAGGTAAGAATTCACTGAACATTTTGCCTAATTCTCCTAAAAAACCAAAATTTAAAAAAAACCCAACCCACACTGTATTAAAACATGTTTCACTATTACAAAGTGTCCAGGCTCTGTATCAATTTCTCTTTTTACAGATGTCCAATTAGTCTTTAAATAGTTTACTTCAAGCTTTTATACAAGGAATAGACCAACTTAGTTTATATCTTTTAAAAAGACACTTAATTTTTTCCATTTAAACAGATCTCATGTTATCCTTCTGCCAGGTGAACTCTCAAGTTCCTCTCCCAATTGCTCATTACACTGCAGCCAGTTCTTATGGCCATATGCAATTACTGTCAGTATAATCAAAGTGTTTCATTTCAAGCCTCCTGAACTTACTCATCTCCTGAGTCATCAATAGGTTTGTGCTTGCTTGTATCCAAGTGACCTTCTAGTGGGAAGGAATGACAAGTTGGGTTATTTCTGAACAGAAGGGTGAAACTAGCTTGCAGGGAGAAGCTCCTCAGATAGTTCAGTAACACCACAGCCAAGCTGAGAGTATCTACCTACAGAAGGGAGCCATGCAGCTCAGGCGCTGCCACAGCAAGGCACAGCTCAGGC